>JWIW01000097.1:1334348-1526674 GCA_000966855.1 Fusarium sp. JS1030 | reverse complement strand
CCCCCCCCACGAACGTCGAGTAACAGCCATGGAGATGGCTTGGTCTCGCTTCTGCAGACGCTTATAAGATTGGGAGCCGATGTATACGACTGTTGGATCGATATGGGCGAGGAGCCGAAGGCCAGACTGAAGGGGTCTTTGCGGGTCAAGGTGGTTTCCTGGTGGCGGTGAGGTTGCGGTCGGGCTTTGATGGCAGGCTTGCTGCTGTTACTAGCACTGCGTATCTAGCTAGACAAACGAGGAAACGAAGTTGTTGGCATCAGCGAAAAGTCCGTCATTGGTGGTAGTCCCAGTGGTTTTGCGTGTTGTCGGCACTGGTCTGGTTGTTGTGGCAGTAGGTGAGGACTGATCACGGAGTTGCGAAGGCAAAGCGTTAATATTACTATGTACTTTGCTCTATTCCCATCAAGGGTATGGCTTCCACAGTTCAAAAAAACACAGTTTTCTTCCACATCAATAGCATCATAACCCAATGCTAACACAATTGCCTCTTTTTTTGACTTCAATGCTGCGTAGCGGCAAGGAGTCATACCGAGATGCACCATGAGAAGTTATTACGCTCCTCAATGGCTATAAGAATGCCTGCTTGACTGACCCAAAGGAGGTCATTTCTTTCCACCTTCAAACAACTTCAACACTTCCAGCTCTCCTTGAACACAATGGCTGTTAATATTACAATCTCCTTTGATAAATCTCCGTCAGTGGCACATCTTGACTTATTTACTGCCCAAGGACGAAGAGAGACTCAACACAAGTAGTGGATAAATTTGACACATGGGTGCCGACTGGAGCATTTCCCCAGATCTTTTCTCAGCATAGGTACCCAGTAGTGGACGCTTCGCGTCTTCAGTAAGCTCTGGCATATGGTTCTTTTCTTCTCACTTTTCAACTTTTTGATGCGCTGATGGCCAAGGCACTGAGGGTCTCGTTTTGATATTTAGATGCACCTCCCGCTTCTGGTACAGGTATTGCGCCATGGGATGTTGACACGTGCACAAGAGGGATGAGATTTTGCGAAGATTTCGTATGTGGGAGTCGAGCACATCCATGTTCGTTGGTATTGGACTCTGTCTACATGAAATTCACAGATATCGGTGTCTCGTTCTCGAGGGAATACGCTCTGAGCTCGACCCAGTCTGGGTCATTGTTCTCGACAGTGTTCTCGCTAGATATGAGTGTGCAAGCAAGCGTCCTGAGAGTCACCAGATGGTCAGCTGCGGACACGATGGCGATCATTGTTCGAAAAGGTTTTTGGCCAAAAAGAAGAAAAATGATTGTATTAACGTTTTTTTTTTTTTTTTTTTTTTTTTTTTTTTTTTTTTTTTTTTTTTTTTTTTTTTTTTTTTTTTTTTTTTTTTTTTTTTTTTTTTTTTTTTTTTTTTTTTTTTTTTTTTTTTTTTTTTTTTTTAGCGCTTGGCCAACCAAGTAATTAATGCTGGCTGCAGCAGCCAAACCGCCGCCAACAGCGCCAGCAGCAGCAGCAACAAGACCACCACCAAGAACACCATCACCAACACCACACCCCAGCCAATCCACAGAGACTCCACCCGTCCGTCCCTGAGCGCTTCGCCCACGCCAAGCCCGAGGTAGTGTGGTTCGGGCTCCTCGCCGCCCTCATCGGCGGCCCTGGGCTCTCCTTCCGTTGAGCTCTGCGAGAAGATGGCAGTGTTAGTCCGGGCAGATGAACACAGGGCATGATGGGGACATGGACTTACAGAACGGCCTGGAGAGCCCGGTGGACCGCGTCGAGGGTGGCGGGGGACTCGAACCACCCTCAGGCCTTGGCGGTGGGCGGGAGCGGGGCTTGGGGACGGACAGGGGAGTGTGGATTCGGCTGGGGCTGGGGCTGGTTGTGGTGATGGTGATGGTGGTGATGGTGGTGGTGTTTGTGGTTGTTGTTGCTGCTGCTGCTGTTGCTGGCCTTGGCGGCCGGGCTGCTGCAGCCGGAAAGATGTTTGAAAGAGTAAACTGTTGTCATGAAAGTCAGTGCCTATGAATCACAGCCAGACTGTGACAGATGCTGGACGCAAAAGGAGGTAGACCTACAACTTCATGTTGTTCTGACTCTGCAGAAAAAAAAGAAAAGAAGAAACAAAACACAACCAGGGCGAGCATAAAAAGACCCATGATTCTAGTTAGAGAAAGAGCTATGGCATCAATAAACCATGGGAAAGTCAAGCTGTGAGTTGTAGGTAAGAACTGCCAGGCATGGTACTGCTGAGCATCCATATTGAGGTTCCATCGTCATTGCCTTATTCTTTCATCTTCCTAAGTCATGCTCGCCCAGAGCCTCCCTCTGAGGTAGGCATGGCCTAGCTTTTAACATTGGGATAGGCAAGTATTGGAACATTCTTAGGAAGGGGTCAGTCATCATCGCTCTGGAAGCGGTTGCTGTTTGGCTCCTTGTTTACGGCCTCACATTCGTGAGCACCGACGAGAATAACGTGTTGACTCCGGGCCGAACTCAGAGTTTGTGATTCTGAACAGCCGAGACCTTCTCGAATTCCACTGACCAATCATCTCGGTTGTCTGTCCCCGGATCCCCTTTTCTTCTTTTCATCCTGTACCCTCGAATGTACGAGGGCGAAGCCTCAGCAAGGAGAACCCGTCATTTCGCTGTCTTCTTTTCTTCTCCGTTCTCAAGTTTAAAACAGTCTTGGAGCTGTAAGTCTACTCCTCGCCTAGCATTCATCACTTTCAAATCTGGTCCGTTGATGCTGACTTTCATCACCTTAGACCCGTTCTCGAAACATCTGTTTGGGCGTCGCAGCCACCCAAGAACAACACCACCATCGCCGAGCGCGCCAGTCCCCGACCCCGAGCACACACCCACCCTTGAAATCAGCGCCTCGACAAGCCCACCTTCAGGAATGATTCGAGAACCGTTTGGGAAACATTAGTCTGGTGGCGGCGGCCAGGCCGCCAACAACCACCCGCAACAGGGTCACCACCATCGCCAGCACATAGACTTCGAGTCTGAGCCCGTACAGATCCGCAAATATACCTCCTCGTTGTGCCGCGCCTTGGGCGTGACTCGAGAATCGTTCGGGAAACATGCATTTGGGGGCGGCAGCCAGGCAGCCCACATGCATCACAAACTCATCACCACCAACACCGCCGCCGGACACTGCATCCTGAACCCATAGTCAGCTGTCTCTTCATATGCACCTCCAAACTCCGAGCATTGCAATGGCAAAGGCTCCTCTTCTTTGCCTTTTTGACGGTCCGCCGGGCCCTTAGGCTGTTTTGTACGTTCAATCATCGCAGCTACAAGTGTTTCGAGGTGCCGTGTGTACCGACTAACAATATTATCCTCTCTGTAGACGCTCAACGGATAGTGGCCCAAACTTCAACAATTCAGGCGCAGCTATCTGCGCCAACGACGGGGCGGTGGTATGTTCTTGGTGGTGGTGGTGGTGGTGTTGTCGTGGTTGTTGGCGGCGACCTGGCTACTGCGGCCAGCTTTGATTACTTGGCAGGCGAGCTAAGAGAGAGAGAAAGTGTCTACCGACAAGAGAGTGGCCATCAGTAACAGTGGCGATGTTGGGATGGTTATGAAGGAGGACGTCAATCCGAACAATCTTTTCTTGCGTCTGCGACTCGTCATGGTCCGTGTTTTCCAAGTGAAAAAGACTCGGCATAAGCCGACGAATGAGACGAATTGCTTCCATTTTTTTCTATTAATATTTCCCTAATCGGTGATTTTGGTAACTCTGAACGTCAAAGTCAGCCATTCCCAGACGTTTACCGCGCCGATGGAGCACAAGCATCAGCATGCCAAATCTCCCCATTGTTCTCTCCCCCCTCTTCTTTAGCCATCCGTCCTTCTCTTGGCCATGGCCAAAGTCCCTCCATGGGCATGTCGTCGTAGATATAGTTGGCGTTAATCTCTGGATCGGAAGCGTTGTACTGATACACAGTGTTTGCTTCTTCATCCTCGGCTGCGGCTAGACGAATCTTGTCCGCCGAGAGGTGGTGAAGTCGGAATTTGTTAAGGGGGAGGACATCCCACGAGGAAACTTCAAGGGAACCGGACCATCTCGAATCGACGACGGTGTAGTGACGAACATAAAACCAACGTTTATCTCGCTGGGAGTAACTCTCCTTGAGGTATCCCTCCTCTTCCCGAACATTGTCCGGACCCAGGAAGAGGCCATGTTTCATGACACCAGGAAGATCAGACGTTTCAATGGTCAGCTCGGCAGACCAATCCTCCATGACACGAAGTGTTCCTCGTCTCTGGAATTCTTCAGGGTTCGAGACAAAATTGAAGTTCATTATCCAATTTCTCTCATCTTCGTCCTCGTAGGGTGGAGGGTCATCAGGCCGGTGCGCAGTTGCGTTTAGTGCCGCGGGGCGGGGGATTGGTGGTGGTGTTGCATTCCACTCTGGGGGAGGGTAGCGCTCCTCATATTCCCTATCCTCCAGAGCCCGGAAGAAGGAGATGATGTACGAAAACACCATCGTGATCGTCAGTAGTGGTTGATGATTATGAGAGGTAGCAGGTCGGTAGTATCAAGCAAGGTAAAGCGCCAGGTGAAGAGAGCTGGGGGACATTCACATTTATAGGACGGGAGTGGCAGTGAGCAAGAGGCAGGCGCATTTAGGTTTCTACGTGCTGCTGAGGCTCTGCATGACACAAAGGCTTTTGGAGAAGTGTACTCGAAATCGCTCTTTGAGCACGTGTTGAACAAGCATGATGCTGGTAGCAAGACTCTGCAATTGGAAAGGTTATGTGAATAAGGTTGTTCGGTGCGTGATGGCTGTCTTTGCTGTTGGATGCCATGCTTGAGCTAATGCAGGTCTTTTGACAGATGTTTGCATCACACCTGTTTAAGGAATTGTGCTAGGAGAATTTCGCGTGTCTGGTTTTATGTACTGTGTCGCATACTATTCGGCCAATTGAATATGTTTGCCAAGTAAAGTCCAAGTGACTGTTCTCTCAAGTATTGCTCTCTCCTGTCCAAGGGCATCACTTGTGCGCATCCTCATGTTCAAGCGCCGTGGTGTCTTGCCTCCAATCAGTATAGCTGACGATCTTTGAAATCCTATAGCCACAGGGCTTTTAATGTCTCATCAAAGATCAACATCAACTCATTAGCTTCTGAGGCGAGTGCAAAATAGTGGAAAGGGGGCTTGAAGACTAAAAGCGGGAGGGCGATAATGGGATGACTCTCCACACATTCTCCCGACTCGGTCCCAACGCAGGGGAAGACGGCGTCTAGCGGAAGATCGAGCTAGGAGTTTTATTTTAGTCTAGCGCAGACGCAATCCCCTGATAAAATCCGTCTGACTCGACTTTGTCGTGTCAGAGTAAGAGGCTAGCGCGAGTCGTCGTCGTTAGCCCCATCGGACACTGCCAGATTTGGAAAAGCCAGGGGTCATTCGATATCATGTTTTCTGGGGTGCTGGCATGTGAGTGACTGCCTCTGGAGGCATCGAGACCAATTCTGTAACGGTTCGCAGAAGCGATGTTGTCTTGGGGTTGCATTTGAACGCAGGGGCTTGGCCTTCAGTACGCCAGGTGAGAATCCAGACCGTCTGTGGAAGACGTCAAATTCAGCCCGAAAACGTGGACTGGCTTGAGCTGCTTGGTCGGTTGAAAAACTCCCGAGGACCAAAAAGATAAGCAATGGATCCTGCTCGGACAAACTGTCGGTAATGATCGATGATCTTCATCAGGCTGAAGATGGTGCCCTCCACTTGCGTTGATGATACCCAAGAGTCCGAGGGCTTGGGTCCGGCCTGGTTCTCTGCATCTTCCGGATGGGTTCGCGATGTCTCTGCCCTGGCCTCTTGCAGGTCCAGGAACCTACCGGGAGTCCTTCCGGCTCCGATTCATGAACTAGAGTGCTGATCCCGATGGCCTCGTTGAAGCTACTGCAAGTGTCTCATATCCAGACATGGGGATATCACAAGCCACCGACAGGATATCTTTATATTTCTAGGCAGCATCAATCTCATTTTGGGAAACCAGCTCGAGTCAGGGACAAAACGGCAATTCTCTCCCCGGGCGGAAAGACTCCAGACCAAGCAAAGATTGGCACCTTTGAGGGCGCTATGATCTGCGCTAGGAACAGCACCATCAGCACTCCGAAACTCTAACCGAACGCGGGGGAGGGCTTAGCTATTGACAGGGACAAACAAAAAGGGCACACCCCTTCCATGGTTCTGGGTCAGCTTTGCTTTTGGTTCAGTTTCAATTCAGCGGCGAGTCTTGCAAGGTCGGATACACGATGGCCCTCGACCCCAACGTCACCACGCTGGCTCCGACAGGGCTTGCCCTTGTCCTCCTTGTTGTCACTCTTTTCTTTGTCGCCCCTTGTGCAGTGGTGGTGCTCCTAAGATGCTGGATCAGAGCCAGACATGGAGTCTTTGGTACTGACGATGGCCTCATGTTTGTTGGATGGGTGAGTTCCTATTCTAGCCATTATGGCCGAAGACTAACAGCTTTTCAAGGTCCTGTTCATGTGTGTCGTGGGGATTGTGGGGCGAGGCACCTACTCTGGCGTAGGAATGCGAGACGAGTCACTAAACGCCAAGCTGATGGAAAAAGGGCGCATGTACCTCTTCATGTTCCAGATTTTCTATTGCCTCTCCCTTCTCTTCATCAAGGGCTCCATCTGCGTCACACTCCTACGCATCGCCGTTGACAGGATCCACCGGATCATTACCTGGGCGACCCTCGTAATATCCTGCATCTCGACTTTCATCGTCGTCATTGGGCTCATGGCAATTTGCCGTCCGATATCTGCCATGTGGACCGGTAAAGGAGAGTGCTCAGACCCTGTCGTCATCACCAGCCTGAGCTATTTCGTCTCGGCCACAGCCGTCCTCACGGATTGGATCTGCGCGATACTGCCGGCCGTGATGCTCTACAAGGCTCAGATGAAGAAGGCGACCAAGATCTCGATCAGCATTATTCTTGGATTGGGTGTTGTGTAAGAACCTCTGACGACTGATTTGAGCCTGGGCTAATCATCAACAGAGCATCCATTGCCACCATTGCGAGACTTCCTTACATCGCCTACTACGCTAACCCTGATGACTATCTGTGTAAGTTCACTTCAACCGCAGCGCAGACGACGGTACTAACATTTCACCCGCAGACAACGTTGCAAACATTGGCCTTTGGTCCGTCATCGAGTCAGGCACCGGTATCATCGGCGGCTCGCTACCGTCATTGAGGCGATTGGTAAAGAACTGGATCAACTTTGACTCGTCAGTTGGTCAGTCGCCAGGCAACATCACCCCCTTTACGGGCACGAACAACAAGGCAACCGTCACCAGCAAGGTTACCGCTGCACTCGGTCCCGGACGTTCGCACATGGGTTCACGGCTCAATACAACTGGAGGACGTGATTGGAAGCAGCTTGATGATGCGTCGTCCAGTCGTGAGATTTACGTCAAGGTCGATGTCGAGATGCAGTCTTTGGAGCGGCCAGGCACATCTATGCAATCGGCAGGTGATTCGTTGGAGGAGTTGAGAATGCATCATGCATGAGTTACTTGGGTTGGGTGGTAATTGTCATTTCTTTCGCATTGAGGCTTCATCTGCCAAGTCTCTAGGTTTCGGAGTCTCTCTTATGGATCACAACTGGCCGCATTTGAACACAGGTGGCCTAAGTATTGGCCTCCTCTACATAGGATTTCATAGGTCAACTATAATACAAAATGATATCAAACAAGAACTTCCTACTGTGGTCATGATGAATCAGCAACTCGAATCGCCACTATCAACCCAATCCAAGGTGAGACTTTGCCATTTGGATCCAAGATAAAAGAGCCTGCCTTCTTCTGCTCCTATCCGACTGCTCAGCACACACAATCTGGGGCGCCTGTAAATATTTGTCGGATGGACAAGAGCAGCCAACAGGCTTTTTCAAGGCAAATCCAACTACATCCCATGTCTCACCGTTGCGCAGCCGCAACGCTGCTTTTATCTCTCGTTCATGGTCGTTCCACCCAGTCTGCCCGTCTAGTCCTCCAAGGTTATTGCCGTTGCGCATTAGAGACTCATAAGTATTATCGATGCTCGAGGTTCTGATCCCCAGTGAGTCCAGCAACTCGTCGAGGTCTCGGAGAATCCATGTTGTCCAACCGTTGAGCCAGGTGCTCCAATTCATACTCGCCCATGGCTCTCGGTGCGGGTATTTGGTGTACATTGGAACGATCGCCGCTAATTGCTGAATGCCTCCAACCAAAGATTGCATCCTTCCGTGGGCCACGATCTTTCCCCTGGGAATCTGTAACTGCTCCCCAATTCTGTCATAGTTGGGAATGTCAAAGGAATATGGCCACATCAACCTCCAGCAATGCGTTTCCCGGAGATAGCGAGTTACACGATAGAACAGCTCCTCGCGAGATACCTCGTAGTCAACAAAGAGGACTGCTGAGTGAATCTCGCATCTGGGGATAAGACTGAGGAGCGCGTATACCTTGTCCCTAGCATCTGAGCATTCTCTAGACCCAACGGAGAGCATTAGTTTGTCCAGGGTCAGAGGTTCCCGCTCAAGATGATATCCCCAATCGCCTTGTTTGGCGCGTATAAGTTGGCTGGCATAATAAGTCTGTGAACTCCAATCGAGGGTCTTTTGTAGCTGGCCCCAGCTGCAGACCAGACGTCCACACATGACCCAAACCTTTTTCGCCAGTACGACCTCTTGAACGACCCATAAGCGTCTGAAATAAGGCCTGTGAAAGAGATTCCTCAAGGCATCTCTTGATCGCTTGTCGCCTGGTTCCTGTCCGGGTTCAAGGTCTGGAGAGAGTTGCCCTATCGCCTTCATTGCAATGTCCGAATCCCGAAGCGATGGGCCTAACCACGCAACGACGGCCGCGGCGCCTTGGTAAATTTTGCTCATCATTTCGACCTGATGCGCTCGCTCATCGTTATCCTCCTGGTTGATGCAAATAGCGTCGATCCAGAAATATCCGGCTTCGACGTCTAGCTGGCAATTTGACAGTTGATGTAACGCAGACCACAAGTTTGACCTGACTCGGAATGTTCTCGCATCCAACTCGATGTCATGGGTAGGGCTATCACGTCCCCAGGCGTATGAGAGCGCAATGAATGGCGGACACTCATCGTCAAGAGTATGGGTTGTTATGCTGCATGTTGGGCGGTCGCTGTCGGACTGGCAAGGTTTGATTTGGAGGAGCCTAATACCCGGTGTGGTTTTATCAAGAGGCGTGTAAACAAATTGTTGCGAGTTCATCTCAGTGATGGTCTGGTTTCTCGCGACGAGAAAGAGGATCGATCCAGTGTAATAACTGGTTCTGACAGAACAGAGAGGGAAAACGCTAATTGATCTAGATGAAGGACATGCAAACGTATGACGGGAATTTATGATCAGGCCCTAAAAATCTCATAAAGACCTCCTTACAGAAGTGCATAGGCACAGCCAATCAGTATGTGCCAGACAGGCCATTGAATGACAACTGGCAAAGGAATTCTTAGACAGCACTTGCGGCCCGCTCTAAACGTGGCGCCTGTAGGGAGTCGGCTGGAGAAGCAGGCTGTGGCTACTTGCATCTCACCCTTGGCGGAATTCATCAGACATCCAATTTCATCAAGGTGCTTGATCTTTGGCACCTGAGATGTTTGCCGTAGATCAAGGCATTCTTGAAAACGTCTGATGTATTATTCAAAGTTGGTGAGACTCATTTACCGTACCCGCCCAAGTGGGACGGTTGTTCCTCTACAGATGAAACCTTTCAAGCAATAGCGTCGTAACATTTTGCGGATAAGTGGAGAAATATGCGCCCGAGACAGAATCTTCATCTCATCTTTACCAGGGTCTGGCAAATCCTGTCTTGGTGGAATATTAGATCCACCGATTCCGGCTTATGGTACCCCTCAGCGCGTGCTACGCGAGTCCTCAATCGCCAGATAGTAACCCTGAAAGATAACAATGCCTCAATCCTTTCTCATATGGCGAAATGAGCGCCTAGAATATGAGAAGGCGGAACGGGAGTGCCGTCTCCCGGTACTGCCCTCTAGTAAAGAATGGCTCAAATCGGAGCTCGACAAGATTGAGCACGATTTGTTTGACACATCTGCGGGCAGCCCTGACTCAGAACCAAGACCTCCAAGATACTCGCGACGGTATCGGAGATGGTATCAAAATCAGTACCGCCTTATTAATATGGACGGGGTTATGGCTATCCAACGACCTCAGCTCGGGCATCCTGGCTCATCCGAGACGGCCACCGGCCCCGAAAGCAAAAGGAATCATGGACCGAACTTCTTGTCTCTTCCGGTTGAAATCCGTCTATGCATTTACCGATACCTTCTCATCTCAGATTGTTGCGCGTCCCTTTGCCCAGACCCTAAGGGATTTCGCATTTTCGGCCCTGACAGACATTACGGACGTTATGGACTGCATCCGCAGATTCTCGCTGCCTGCCGTCAGATCAACCGAGAAGCCACCTCGATACTCTATTCTGAGAACTTATTCAAGCGTGAGTCTTTTTGGCGAACCAAATATACCAGATTCGGCAACAAGCTTTGGCCACGATCTGATAGCTCGCCGTTGACAACCACCAATCTCGAATGCATTACTCGAGTAGGTCTCTTCCGAGGAGCCTATAAACCTTGGGTCCGCGGCAGCCATGACTTGAAAGTCCTGCACGAGTTTCCTTCTTTGAAAGAATTGTCTGTGAGCATTGATCTCAATGACGACTGGTCCTCGGACAGCGTGGATCTCCCGACGCTCTGGAGAGTCACTATAGCGGCAGCAAGTCGGCATCGCCCGAGTCTGGCATATTTCTCGGCTCAGCTTCGACTTGCCTACAACCAAGACTACATAGCCTGGTGTGACCGCTGTGCGGCGAAGAAGGAGCTGGATTATAGCTATCACAGGGCCAAGAAGGCCGAAACTGACAGGTGGATCCACGCCGAGCAATTGTTTCAAGATCGAGAGCTTGCCTGGACTTTCACTACCCAAACTTATGAGGAGGCTGGGCCAAGCCTTTTTATTGGGTTTACGATCGACAGTGGTAGCGAGAAGATGCAGACAGATAAGATACTGTGCGTCACTGAGGGGATTATTCCTTCGAAAAGTTTAGAGCCGGTCTAACCTTGCGGCATTTTGCGACTAAATTCGCCGCTCTTTTGGTTAACTCTTAATATTTAACTATCTATAAATGGATAATAGACTACAAATTTACAATATCCGTAAAGCTCCCGTCATCATTATCTCTCAGATTAGTCAGGTTTTTGAGGCACAACTGATCTAAGGTTGGCACCCCCGATCAACTCCACCTGAGAACAGCCTTCAAGGCCGTTCCATTTTTGGTATCCTTGATTGCCTGCTCAAAGTCATTCATGTCGTAGAACTTGACAATGTCCTCAATTGGATAATTCCCCTTTGCGTGCTGTTCCATGAGGAAGGGGATGATCTATACCGCGTCAGCTCGGAGTCAGAGTTTGCGAATGAAAGTGGCTTACCTTGGCTGGAACTGAATCTCCTTCGCAGCAGCCCACATACTGTCGACCGTTGATGAGCTGGGCAAATACATCGATGCCTGCTCTCTTCCCGGGCTGTAGTTTACAATCTGATTAACACGATATTTCTGTCGTCGTTGCAAGTTAAACTTACAGTTGGTGCGCCTACTGTGGCCGCTTTTCCTCGTGTTCCGAGACAATCCACCATTTTCTCGATAACTGCCGGCACTCCAGTGCAGTCAACAGCATAGTGAACGCCATTTGGCGGGGAGATCTGCTGTATCTTTGAGATGAGCTCGGGGTCGTCGCCAAGAATCGTTTTAGTCGCTCCGAGCTTCTTGGCGAGATCGAGACGAGACTGCTGGAGGTCGATGGCGATGATCTCTTTGGCTCCTCGCATTTTGGCAGCCATCAAGGCGCTCATCCCCACCGATCCAACACCAAAGACCGCTACTGTCTTGCCCTCTTGAACATCCAAGGTATTCAGAATGGCTCCAGCACCTGTCTGTAGGCCACAGCCTAAGGGTGCAAACAGGGCTAAATCGGTGTCGGCAGGAACTTTTACAATGCTTGATCGATGCGCGATGGTGTGGCGAGCGAAGGAGCTTTGGCCGAAGAAGCTGCTGTGCACTGCTTTGCCATCATCCCCTTCAAGGGAAAACGTCTTGGTACCGTCAGGCCTGCCACCACCAAAGTTTAATGGTACAAAAGAGTAGCAGTAAGCTGGGTGGCCGGACACGCACTGTTCGCATGTGGAGCAGTGAGAGAATGACAGGAGAACCTTGTCGCCGGGGACTAGATCTTTAATGGCTGAGCCGACTTCTTTCACAACTCCGCCCCCTATGACACCGATTAGCTTTGGAGGCCAGCGTATAGCATTCGTTGCAATGATACTGACCTTCATGGCCGAGAACGGCGGGCGCTGAAGCTGGAAGGGTTCCATTTGCGCATGATAGATCGGTGTGACAGAGTCCGGTGGCATGGATTTCAATCAGGGCTTCATCGTCTCTGATCTTGTCGACACGAACTTGGCCAATGGAAAACGGACCATTGATCTCGTTCAGAACTAAAGCTTTGGTGACTGTCATGATATAATGAAGAGTACTTCCGATTATCGGTCGATTCTTGTGTGAAAGTGATATTCCCGGTGCTATAGGAAGACATCTGACTATTGGGACGGCGAAAAAGGCAAAGAAATAAAGTTCGAGATCAGAATACAATCATCATCTACCGTGCCAGTCTCCGAGAAAGCATTACCCATAAAGGCATAGACTCCTCGGAGAGGAAGAACCAAGACTTGGGGATTTGGAGTCCCCACTAGGTTCAGCTGGTGGCTGGGGAAGACTTGCATGAACGCCAGTCTCCCCATACCCCAAGCTGGATGGTCCCAGAACTGGATTGGTCGTATTCAAGATCTCGGGAACACATGGCGGCAGATGGTCAACCCCAGTCTGGGGATTGGCGCTGGGTCCACGTGGAGACCCCAGGTTTTGGTCTTCCGAGGGGCCTAACTGATTCCTCGGAACCGATGGCTCAGCCCAGATTCAAGATAGCGTTGAAGTTTTTGCGCTAGACA
Organism: Fusarium sp. JS1030; assembly: GCA_000966855.1. Lineage (NCBI taxonomy): Eukaryota > Fungi > Ascomycota > Sordariomycetes > Hypocreales > Nectriaceae > Fusarium > Fusarium sp. JS1030. The sequence continues at coordinate 1,513,649 of JWIW01000097.1, read as the reverse complement.
AGGGAGAGGTGAAACATTCATTCACTCGATGCTTCCAACACTTCGTAACTATCCGGTCAAATACGATGTGAAGCCGTAGGAGAAACCAGGGGGAGGCCCTCTAGATGAACATATCTAAAGCCGTTGCCGAACAAGCCGATCATGATTCTTTCTCGTCAATGGTTTACCAGCACGCCGCTTAGTAAAGTGGACAGGAAAACCGGAATCGGAAGTTGGGATGTCGTTTCCGATCTCATTTGCCGTGCTACTTGATGCCGTGATCTGCCAAGATTCTAACCCGTTGTGTAGGACGCTGTCTCGTGCGCTAGCTTGCGGGGTAGACGTCACCTCAGCCTGATTGAGACGTTCGCTCCGAGTCGAGAAAAGGAAGGGTGTGGATTGTTAACAAATCTGCACGGCAGAGTTGATCAGAAAATTGCAAACGTCAAATCGTACCAGACACATGGCCGCGCGACGTTACATCCCGTTTCCGCCATCAGTTGGGGATCCAGCCTGATGCACTGCTACGTTGGCTAGTCTCGTACTTTTTGTTCCAAATTGAAGGCTGAGCAAGCCACAGTAATTAATTCTTTTCTTCTTCGCTGTGGGTAATGTCTCGTGTTTTGTGGTGGCTGTGGCGGTCGAGAACAGTCCACGATGCATGGCTAGCCCATTGCCTATTGAGGTCGAGGGACCCTTGCCGGCGCAATGCATTTGGACACGCGCCTTCACAACTTAGCCAACCTCGAGAGACAGAAGGCAAACCCAGGCGATTGTGTTTAATTTTGTCATAGATTCCCAAATTTCTTCCTGCAAAACTCTTGGCTTTATACTCCTTGGTGGCTCCAAGTTCTATCAACTATGGAAGCTCAAGACTCAACATTCATCTTTGACCACGAACACTAGAATGTATAGGAAAGCACTTTATCAGTCACAGGTAAGTAGGACTGATTTATCAGCAATGATGCTTAAAACGAGACCTGATTGTTGGCTTGATAGATACCTAAGAAATGACTTCTGCCCCATTCCTGATAGGTACCAGCTAATTGAGACGGGTTTCGCAAACATCATGCATGGGGATTTAGAATTCGCGGCTTACTGAATGCCATGGCAGCATCTGCTGAACCCGATGAGGGAGGCCAGTAGCATCTTGTGCAGATGTGTGTTCTGATTTTCCATGTCCAGTATGGATTGCGTTTCAAAATGGAGCGTAGGTCTGAGATGTTACCAACAAGGATCACTCCCAGCAATATAAGTGAGGCTAAGAGTCCCGGCAACCCCGGTTATTCGGTGCTTACTGCATTGAAGATCACGCCCAACCACTCGGTGTCGCTCCACAGGCCTTGGCGCGCGCAACTACTTCCTATTCTGATCTTTTCAGAACATGAGACAGGCCAGATGACAGCCTCTTCCGTCGGGCCATCGCGCTGATGCGTGTTCCGTGTAGATACCCGGGTGGACGTCTGACATGCAGTGATCCGCACAGCAGTCCGCTTGTGGGGAGTTCCACCACGTCACTGTTGGTCCTGGACTTCGTGTCCAAAAACAGTAATCTATGAATTATTGTCAGATTTTCAATGTCGGCGGAGCTGTGTGCAACGTTGATGTACAAGAGAGCCGTGGCTTAGCAAAGACGATGGTAAGAAACGTGGATGAAGAGATGAAAATCAACAAGTTTAAAAGGGCTCTTATGCCTCTCTAAAATCATATTCTCCTCATCACCATCAGCATTAGCTTAAACCGCAAGTACAAGATAATTCCCAGCCTCACAATACAATCACATTTTCAAACATGCACTTCACCACCGTCGTCGCCTCTGTCGCTGCCCTCGCCATGGGCGCTTCAGCCCTCCCCTCCTCCCTCGCTCCAAGGCTCGAGCCATACGTTCACATCCGCATGCACGGCAACGAGAGCTGCTCATCTGATTCGAACCTCGGATATCGAAAGGTCTACGACAGCCAGCTGAACCGCTGTCAAAGGTTCCTCGAGACCGACATTATCCAATCCGCGAGGATTCAAGACAACCCCCACGGCTGCGATAGTATGTCTGATATCAACCTTTGAAAGTCCATACTAACTGCTTTACAGCCTTTGCCTACACTGACCTTGGCTGCATCGCTGATCCTACATACCTTCCTCCGGACCGGTGCATGAGCGCCAGGAGACCTTTCCGCAGCTTCTTTGTCTACTGTAACGACCACCGAGCCCACTAGGCTTGACCCATGATTCGCACATTATATAGGATTATTGTTTTGATAATTATATCTCTATTTCTTAGAGCTTTAACTTTAAATACAATAATCAGCGGCAAACAATCGTTACATTTAACCTATGCCTGCATCTTTTGAACTGCCTGGGAAATAGTATCTAGTCCGATACTGACCAATCTCTGGGACCATCTTCTCAACCTCTCCAGCCGTTCAACATCCCATGAACAGTAATCTCGCACTACAGCGGCATCAATCTCTTGTCTTATCTTCTCCTGTATCTCTGGAGGTAGATTAAAACGAGGCATTGATGCTCTAGCACACGGTAAGAGTCGATTCCAGATTTCGATCTTTGTCTCCCGTGGAATATCTTGCGTTTCTTCGCGAATCAACGGGAAAATATTCGACATAATTAGTGGTGAGAAAACCTTGCTGATCCTGGATGAAAATGCCATATTGATCGCGGATGGGTCCCCAAATGTGTCAGCTATCGTAGCTCGGATCAGAGCCAGAATGGTGCTTCTTTCACTGTCATAGGATTGGTTCAACTTATTGACCATCCAAATGAAGCCAAGAAGTTTCCTGCAAGATTCTCGCAGCCAGCCTAATCGCGTGGGTATGATCTCTTTGAGGCAAGAGAAAGTGCTTTCGCTACCCTCTTCTACAATCTGGGGGATGTTCAACACCACCGAATTGAAATAACCTGAAGTCTGCCAAGGATTGCCGATCAAAATGATTTCTGGACCAAGGATATCCCGTAGCTCGAGCCACCTGCGACCAATTCGCATGCGACGTTGGTCATTTTCAGACATACTATGATGAACCGTAGAGTGGTTTGACCTGCTGAAGATTATGAATCCTGATGAGACGTCTTGGGCCGCGAGGCCAGCCTTAGTGGCCTCATCAAGTAGGCGATAGAACTCAATAAAGTCCCGTCGTTGGGTCGCTAGCATTTTGAGAACATTCCAGTCGTCTTCTGGCCGTCGGGCTGAAACGTGTTCCCAGTTGATTCTTGCCAAGATACCAAATGCTTGAGTCGCAACCGATCTTTTCTGGTCATTTCTCTCTGCAGTCAATGAGCCTCCTGTATAATGCTGGTCCAACTTATCAGCCAGGCTGTCCAGTTGGTTTGTAAGTGCTAGCCTGCTATGCTCTAGAAGCTCGTCGGTATATGCTTCCGCGTATCGAGGTTCTGGAGTGTTGGGTACTACGTCATGCAAGACCTTCATATATCCATTGTACCGTCGGATGGATTCCTCAGCAGACTTTTCCTTGGTGGTGAGACTCGCCTCAAAGTCTTCCAGGCTCGAGTGAAAGTGTTTGGCAATAGATTCACCCGAGGCTACCGGCCACTGTTGCTGAATAGTATCCCAAATACAGGACCGGGCCGGCATTCTGCGAATGGCATTTGAGCCATACACCCAAAGAGCGCACTGCACCCGACGCTGGCGATCTAGAAGATCGTGATACGCCTCCCAATTTGTGGCGTCGTTATCGTTCTGTAGTTAAGAAATATGAGTATGAACCGGCACAAACTCATTCATATAATACACGCACCATATTGATTGGCTTCAAATACCAGTCAAGATTATAGGTCCATCCTGAAATGAGAACAGTGAAGACAGACATGATGAATTCCTCTTGGGCCGCGACAGAGGATTCCCTAATATCATTTGCGGCCTGTTGAAGATAGCGGAACAGGCAAAGCTCCAAGTAGCGCGAAGCAATGTAGCCCAACCATTGGGCTACATTGGAAATTGCTCGTGCTCTTTCTGAGGCTGGCACTTTATTAGTAAAAGCGGCGCCCAGATCCGAGCTTAAAGGGATGGTTGAGCTGCACTCAGGTGTCGATGTCGATGGGCTGAAGTGGCCATGTGAAGCAGCAAGGCAAAAGCTTAGAACAAATTCCTGATCGCAAATAATGAACTTTGATCTGAGAGTGAGGAGAAGAATACTTACAGCCCATTTTGCTTTTTGTGGGTGAGTAGCCGATTCTGGAGTTGGCGACCAAATAAGCTCTCCAAAAGGCTTGGCTTTCACGAGTTCGTCTAGTTTGGACCACAATATCGAAGATCTTGATCTTTTCCAAGGACTGACCTGGTTCTGGGCTCTGATGATGGACTCCAGTGCATCTAGACCCAAACTCAACGGAACCACAGCAGCCCTAGTCCATGGTAAAGTCTCTATAATTATCCTTGGGTCCCCACGAGAACGCCCCAGGAATCGCATTAGCTGTAGCTGCAGATTTAGCGACTGCTCATCGGCTTGTTGGGTAAAGAAAGCAAACTCCTTCACCGTCAAAGCTAAACAATAATTTAGTAGCCGTCTTTATTGAGTGACTGTTTCTTACAAGGCGAAAATGATCCGACTTCGACGATATCTAAAAACCGGGCTTTCGTGCATGGCGTTGTCCAGATTCGAGATTTTCCCAGGATCTTGCGGCAGGCATCACAGGGGATTCCACCGCTGCACTGAGGCTCATGATCAATAATGCTTTCAGTAAGAAACCGGGGCATCTCACCTGGATCCTCGACTGCCTGCAACGAATGCACGCGCCAGATCGTCTGGTGTCCCTCTGGTGCTTTGCTTGAGCTGCCGTCAGCTTTCCGCGTCTACCTGGTCTGCGTTTTGGTGGCAATTGAACGCTTTTATGTATTCCTGCGCGGAAGACGGGGCGGGCGACCGGAACATGCGCAACCGCAGGCGCAGTTATTTGCTGCTGGCAAGTCTCGGAGGCTCCGACAACTCGCTGGCTGTAGGGAATTTCAGAGATCGATAGGGGATGGTTGTCTGTGACCATCCTGGTATCTGTGTTTTGAGGCAGCTGGGTTAAAATATCGTCAGCGCGCATCCTTATCGATCCAATCTGTGTCTGCCGCTTAGACTAACTTGGGCATCAGAATTGCCAGATGCTTTCGCGACATTGACACGAGTATCCGTATCAGTTTGCCATACAGAATTAGCTTAGTTCAGGTTGGTAAGCACATAGTCAAGCCGTAAGTAAGATCAAAATACGAACGAGATGGGAGTACCGTCAAGGTAAAGTCGGGGGGCTGCGGCGATCCGGTGCGTGTTGGCTCGTAGAACAAGTTCTCAATCTCTCCAGAGACCGCACTATGCATTCCATTCTCTACATTGAGCCGAGCTCGTTCGCCTTTCGCAATAGACACCATGTCCGCCGGAAAGGGCGGTTGGTAGGGGTCTTGTTGATAGGGGGCTTGTTGATAGGGGAACTGGGTAACGTTGGACAAGTCCACTTCAGATGAATTGGATCCACGCTCCCACTCTGCCATCATGTTATCAAGGTCTCGAGCGAGTGGATCTGATAGTTGAGTGTGAGCGCACATGTGAAGGTCATCTGCTACACCGGGACATCATACCTGAGTTGACAGCTGGCATTGAGTTGTTAAAGCCAGGTGCATGGTCCAGAGGTAACAGGCTATTCGGGTCAGTGGGCCATTCGAAGTCGCCAGAAATGTTGTCAAAGTCGAAACAATCGATTTCCATAGGATCAAAGAGAATCTCTTCGCCTTCGTAGCCACTGGTTGCGGCATCCATGTTGATGCTCGAATAACTGCTGGCTCTTGTAGATTTAGATTCTCAGGAAACTGAGGAGGTGCCCCTATTTATGTTCTTTGAGTTGACGACCAACGCACACACGTCATTGCCCAATGAAACGCATCTTTGAATGTCTGAAAAAGATGAACCAACGAGCATCAACACTGGTGTCAGGTTGTTGGCCACCGTCCAATAATACGCATCATCGGTGTTGGGACTTCAGGGGAGTTCCTATAACGAGCCAATGAAATGCATGATCGGTATGTAGGTTGACCCATACAGAGTTTAGCTTAAAGTACCTGCTTACGTGGGGTCTGAAAATGTTGAATGTAATAGCCTTCTAGATACTCTGTAGTTATATTAATATCTAGCTTTATAGCACCCAAACTGGGGATCAAAGCAACTTAGTAGGATGTTAGTAAAGAAAAGAAAAGAAAAAAAGTCTGCAATGCATCGTCAATTGAAGTGGAAGTCAGATTTGAATCAAGGTCAAGGCCAGGTATCACATCAAAGGTCATATGACATAGTAGCACAGTAATTTTAATAAGCTATTTCATCTCATTTTAGTTCATCAATAATCGGCCGTCTCTATCCCTTAAATGTCATAAGTAATGTTCTTGAGTCGCACCCACTCATCCAAGCTGGCGTTGAATCGTCCGAAGCCACTGGCCTTGGCTCCACCATGGGGCAGGGCAGACTCGTCCTGGACCGTGGCGCGGTTAATGTGCACAGCTCCGGTCTCAATCTTCTTGGCGAGACGCAGAGCCCGTCGAAGGTCCTTGGAGAAGATGGCAGAGCTGAGACCGTACTCGGTGTCGTTGGCGATGCGGAGCGCTTCCTCCTCGTCCTCGAACTCGATGACCGACACGGTAGGACCGAAAGACTCGGTCTGGTAGATGTCCATCTCGGGCTTCACGTCGCTGATGATGATGGGTCGCAGACGCATGTTGCTGATCTCAGTGGCGTTGACATCGCCGCAGACGACCTTGGCACCCTTGCTCACGGCGTCCTTGATCAGCTCCTTGTTCTTTAGCACGGTGCGGCCCGAGATGAGGGTGAGAGCCTCGTTCTTGGACGAGTACATGTGCTCCACGACTCCCTTGAGCTTCTCCTCAAAGGCCTCCCGGATGCTCTTGTGCACCAGGATACGCTCAGTGCTCATGCAAATCTGGCCCGAGTGCATGAAAGCACCCGCAACACACTGGGCAGCGGCAACATCGAGATCCGCATCCTCGCAAACGATAGCAGGCGCCTTTCCACCGAGCTCCAGAAGGACAGGCTTCAGGACCGCGCCGGCCTGCGAGGCAATGATCTTGCCAACGCCCGAGGAGCCGGTGAAGTTGATTTTCTTGACCTCAGGGCTCTCGATCAGGGCCTTTGTGACGCTGGCAGCGTTATCGGGAGCGCTGGTGATGAAGTTGAGGACACCGTCCGGAAGGCCAGCTTCTTGGAGGACCGAGACGATGCTCCAGAGTGTGCGGGGGCTCAGCTCGGAGCCCTTGAAGACGACGGTGTTTCCTGCGGCAATTGGCCAAGCTACAGCTCGGAAGCCAAGACCATAGGGAGCATTCCAGGGAGCAATAGCGAGGATGACGCCATAAGGCTCCTTGAGAATAAGTCCTCCAACGCTGGGGTCCTGAAGAGAAGGGATTCGTCCCTCGTTGCCCATAATCCTACCCGCACAGTCGAGAACACACTCCTTTGCGAGGTGAATGTTGATGGCGGCCCAGGTCTCATCACAGCCCGTCTCCTTGATGGCGTACTCGGAGAGCTCGGCAGCTCGCTTGTCGATGATCTCGGCGGCCTTAAGAAAGACGGCTCGGCGCTGGCTAGGGGTGGTTTCGCGCCAAGATTCCAGAGCCTTGGCAGCAGCGTCGACGGCCTCGAGAGCGTGGGTCTTGTCGGCGTTGCTGGACTTGCCGTAGGGCTGGAGATCCTTGGGGTTGGTTACCTCAAAGGTGCTCTCTGGGGTGACGTCCTTGCCGTTGATGATGAGAGGGACGGTGATGTTGGAGGACGCTCCATTTGTGGTTCCGTTTGACTCAGCCATGATGATGATGTGTTGTAAAGTCAAGTACGGGTATTAGGATTTGATATTTAGGAATGATAGGCCGTAAGCTTGAGTAGGTATATAGAACAAGGACAGAAACCATCAAAAAAAGAGCCGCACGTCGACATTTAAATACATAGCAACCCCTTGCCACCGCTCCCATGGATACACCTGGTGAACCCCTCACCTCGGAGACTACCAAGTGAGGATCGACAGCTCCAGTCCGAGGCTTCGAGCGACACTAGCACGACGCGTTTCGGCTCTTTAGCCCTTCTGGGTTTAAACGTCGACTATGCAATGGGCCGATGCACGGTTACATTGGCCTGAATCTTGAGTGAAACTACAGAGTGGTACCCCGCATGGCGCGCGACGGTACCGGCAGACGGTATGTGTCCCACCGGCTCAGAACTGCGGCATGTGGGAAATTTGTCGGTGACATGGAACTAACTGGTCTAGTTGTATCCGGGAAAACCCCACTAGACCCATTGGTTCTAGTAGAATTTTTTGTTACCCTGGAGTGCCCGTCAAAGAAAGTAAATTTATTAGAGTTGATCTACGGATCGGCTTGATTATCTGTGGAGTTGTGGCGAGATCAGGGGTTTCGTGGTTGATGTTGTAACTTTTTGATGTCTCCTACCCTGCATCAAACATCGAGTTTCACGGTCTTGCGTCTGACGTTTGGGTCAGGGTCCAAATCCGGTGCCTCGGCACGTTTTTTCGTACCAGGATGTTCTCGGCGAACTTGGGAGCAGGGAAGCTCAGGGCATGGCCTCACAGGTCTCCGTTATCGCCAGACTCACGTTGACCAAGCCTATGACAGCTCGAAACATGCCAGCTCTGATCCGTCTGGGCTGCCATTGAGGCTCTGCACGCTGTCTTGTTTCAGCTTCCCCTGACGCAATCCGGACCTCACTAATCGGTTGCTCAGCGGACAAGACAATCAGTGGGGGCAATTTCCACCAAATCCAGAGTCCAGGCCCGCCCGGCCCCGATTGCAGAGCGAACCCGGACGGACCAACCTGTCTCCCCAGCGGAGGACCCTGCGGAGCAACTCTCCACCGACCCTGCTGCTTTGGGCAAATCGTCCACGTCGCCTACGGAACGGACCTCGGCTTAATTCCGCTGCCTATGGCGAGTCTATCCATCCGTAGTGCGAGCCTCAAGTTTGGATAAATATCGTTAGGGGATGGATGTTTCAAGATCCGGCAACGAGACAAGGACCCTTAGCGATAAACCATGGCAGACTCACCGCTCTCTCAACCGCTCAAGCTGCCCTGCGGCTTGACCTTGCCTAATCGACTGATCAAGGCGGCCCTCACCGAGCAAATGTCCGATTGCCAGAAGCTTCCGACGCCGACTCAATTTTCGCGAACGTATGGGGCCTGGGCAGATGGCGGTTGGGGCATGATCCTAACCGGCAATGTCCAGGTCGATGAGAGATTTCTGGGCGGCCCTGATGATACCGCCATAAACTCGAGCCTTTCAGAGGAAAAGGTTGTCGAGGCATACAGAGCTTTGGCCAGCGTCTGTCGCCGAGCAGGGACTCCAGCGATAATGCAGATCAACCATCCTGGGCGACAATCACCGCTAGGGGCTGGGAAGCGAGCTTTCTGGGCCAAGTCTCTTGCTCCGAGCGCTGTGCCATTAGACATGGGCTCGGATTTCATGTCGAGGTTCATAGCTGGTCTCGTTTTCGGCACGCCCAAAGAGATGTCTCTTTCGGAGATTGATGATGTCATTCAGCGCTTCGCCAATGCGGCACGAATTGCTGCTGAAGCCGGCTTTGACGGAGTAGAGATCCATGCGGCTCATGGATATCTACTGACACAGTTCCTGTCTGCCAAGACAAATCTTCGAACTGATGCATACGGAGGTTCAGCGACAGCCAGAGCAAAGATTGTCGTCGACATCATCAAGGCCGTTCGTGCAGTTGTACCCGCGACATTCTGCGTCGGCCTCAAGTTCAACTCGGCCGACCACCAATCCCCCACCGAGTTGCAAGAATGTCTTGAACAAGCCGTTGTCATAGCCGAGGCTGGATTAGACTTTTTGGAAGTCAGCGGTGGAACCTACGAGGATCCCCTAGTAAGATCTGACAACCCCCTTGCAGGTGGGACTATAAGCTGACATAGATCTACCTATAGATGATGGCGGGGGCCGAAACAGTTGCCAAATCGGAAAAGACTGCTGCGAGAGAGTCGTTCTTTTTGGAATTTGCGCGCGAAATCAGAGCCAAGCTTCCGGATATGCCGCTGATGGTTACCGGAGGCTTCCGGTCCCGTGCAGGCATGGAGGCTGCGCTGAAAGAGGGCGCTTGCGATCTGATTGGTATTGGTAGACCGTCGATTCTCAATCCTTCGCTGCCAGTTAATACCATCTTGAGCAAGGAGGTGGCCGGGGAGGATGCCAAGGTTTACGCTCGACGGGTGCAGACCCCTTGGCTACTGAAGAAGATTGCACCAAAATCAGTTGGGGCTGGCGTAGAGAGTGTAAGTCATTGAACCTTTTTGCTTAAGAGCGTAGCTAACATTAGCTAGACGTGGTACAGTAAGCAGATGCAGATGATAGGGCGAAAGTGAAGGTCAACAGCACAATGATTCTTTCGCTGGTTTTGGCTCCAGCAGTACAACACCAAGATTTAATACAGAATACAGCATGCTTTTTCGTTGATAAAACCTAATGATTGCTTCAATTATCGTTTGAATTATGGATTGCCATTACCTAAAGTTGAATCATAGGCTGAATGGATGCTTTGCTAGACCTCTACTCCAGCTTTACTGAAGTGTGCTCGGCAGTTTCCTCAATCTTCTTGATGTCCTTGACGTCGCTTCGTATCCAGTCTACTTCATCCCCAACTCCCTTTTCATGCCGACAAGCTAGCACCGCAAGTGCTGACGACTTCCACAAGGGCACACCACGACTCCTGCGGTTCCTGACAATGGTGATGATAGCGAACAGCACAGCGGTTATCTCAATAACAGCAGGCCCAATTAGCCAAGGCCACCGAATCGACACATATGTTACCATCTGCACCCTATTCCCTTTCGCAATCTTGTGATTCGGTCCGGCGCGCAGATAATCCGTCATGCTGGTCGCCATCATGGTGAACCTCTGCTCAAGGTTCACGCCACCAATGAGGGCGGCGCTTATGCCGGGGTTTACATTGTCATAGTTTCCGTCTACCCACTCGGCCGATATCATTTCTGACTGGAAGTAAAACTGCAGGGCTTTGATGTCGACCCAGCCGAGAGTCAACTCTGGGAGACCATCTGCCTTTGACGCGTTTGTCCAGACGGAGCCGTTGAACCCGCCCATCCCGCCGTCTATGTTCCAGCGCTTATGCGGCAGACTAATTTCCTTTTTGCTGCCAAAGCCAAACTCGCTACCATTGGCATGGCCCTCGGAGTACTCGTAGGCCGTAAGCGATAGAGCGCATTCCGTGACGTTGATGTTGTTCGGGTTGAAATTGCCATCAGAAGTTGCCCGGTACACGGCAAACCTAACAAGATCTGGAAAGTCCCTGGGTAGTTTCTGAGCTGTCTCATCCATGGTGGAAGAGGCATTGAATCGAAATGTGGTTTGCGAGTCTGTGTCAACATGTTGGGTCGACAGGCGTATGCCCCCAGGTGTGGTCATGTTGCAAAACTTGATGACGCCGCCAGATGGCTTAACGCACTTTTCGGTGCGCAATGTGGTAATGGTAACATTCTCGCAAGTAGTCTTGAAGCCTAGAGATATGTAGGACTCGCTCCACTCGCACGACCCTGGACATGTGAAATCCTGAGGACTGCTGATGTTGTATAAGCCCTGGAGGATGGCCGACTGCATCTTGGAATCGTGGGGTACCGCACCTGGAGAGACGAGATTAGCAAAAGATTGCATTGGAGCTGTCGTGTCTGTGCGTTTGTGACTTACTCATCTTGTGGTTGAACATGGCGCCAGAGAGGTTTCGATTGTATTCATGTGCATACCCAAAAGTCGCACGGTCATCCGCTTTACTGATCATCCTTTCAGGATAATCGATGACTTCTTGGGCCAACGGCGAAAAGGCCAGTCGGGCGATGGTAACCAAGGCGCCAACCGTAGCCAGGTTCAACTTGACGCCATAGAGAAACTTGATAGACCCCCAGGGGCCCCGGCCGGCTTCGTCAAACTTTTCAATGTTGACAAGCTTCTGGGGTCGTTTCTTGAAGTGAAGCCACTTCAGCTGGCCAATGAACTCGCTGACGCCGTGCATCATGAGTGCCGAGCAGAGAGTTGTTAGAACCGAGACAACAGAGTTCAGAGAGATGAAGAATGTCCAGTCGGAGCGAGGCTTGTTGTTGATTTTTAAAAAGATGACGATGATCCCGACGAAGAGACTCAGGCTGGCCCCTAGGCTGACTAGCTCAAGGAGCCATTCAGAGCGGGAGCCAATACGGTAGCGCTTGTACTGGGCTGGTTTGGTATTCGACGACCCAGTGTCGTTGTCGCCAATAGGCCCGTATTCATGATCTCGAGGCATGACGAATACAGGGGAATGTGACGGACCTGGAACGCAGTGACCAACTCGTCGTAGCCTGGGAAAAGAACTCAACCCGAGCAGCTTGCCTGGAGGCGGGGTTGTTATAAGCGATATCTAGGACCTCTCTTGGAGAGGCGAGACTCAGCCCCAGCCCTGTGTTACATGAGAGTAATTTGTATTTGTGGCTGTACCTTTTATTATCTGCCAAGAATGAGCCATGGTTGAAAAGAAGCCCAATTTCTACCAATGTCCACGCAGCATATCACAGCCTGATTGGATGGGAGAGACACGGTGGGCAGGACAAGGCTCGGCGCGCAAGGAAGCGCCAATCAGAAAATGCTAAGAGGGACCCGAATGCAGCATGCTTGCAACTCATTTCCAGTTTGGCTGCAGTGCATTTCAGCTTCAGCCTCCAATCCCGTTGGGGGCCAAATTTCCTGCGGAGTGACCATAAAACGGCTCCTCTCAGTTGTGGACATGAGGCAATCCCTCAGTCAAGAGATTGACGTTGTTGGATGAGAGTTAGGTTTCCGCCGTCTGTGATAAAAAGGGAAAATGACAGTTATCAATAACCCTGTGGACACAGGATTCAGGCTGGGGTCGGCCAAAGCCTTAGTTGGTGACTAACAAGACTAACTCGGCTGGGCTGCATGTGAGTGTAGGGTTTGGTAAGTAGGTAGACAAGTCTAGAGTCCTCATCTTGGACTTAGAGCTATCACCTATAAGGCATTAGGTTAAGTGGTCTAAACCCTCTTCTATTATTCACAGTAGCACGATCATACTCTTATACCCAGGTCGTAGGACTTTGGCACCTTTGTAACCCGAATCATTTTGCAATTACTCCTTCTCGTTGAGATTGTCTCTCTGCTCCTCCACGATTATTTCCCCCTTGTCATTCTATCATATCTCTCGTTCATGTCGCGCAAAGCTGCCTGTAGTTCTTCCCACTCGCTCTTGAGATCTGCCATGGAAATATTACCGTCGGTGGTGGTGGTCGTCTGGGGTGTTCTGCTCGGGTTGGTACTTGATTCTCCGGTGAATTTCCCATTTGGTGGCGTATTGTGGGACCAACTATTTAGTTGAAAGCGATGAAAGAGCGCATCCCAATCCGGAGTCCCCTCGGGCGTCTTAGGTACAGGTTTGAATTTCGGGGGACGGAAATTGAAAATCGATGTTCCTTCTGGGCGCTGCGCGGGACTAGGTGTCGTCGAAGGAGAATCACTGGCACCTGGAGCTGCGGAGGTATGCAGCGAATTTGTTTCCGGGGTGTCTTGGATAATGATGGGCCGGCTTGCCTTTGGCGTTTCTGGACTGGGAGGTGTCTGTGTCGTACTTGGCGAATCCGGGACTTGTGTCGAAGACGACGTGTTGGAAGACGTGGAAGCTTGGCTTGTCAACGGGGAATTGGCGTTGCGGCGCGTGCTGGACCTGAGGTTAAACCGAGAACCCGAAGTCTCGCCCACTGGTGCGACACCTCGAGGGAAAGTAGTCGCTTGCGACGCTTGGTAGTCGCTATCATTACCATCATCGCCGTCGACTGACTCCGCGCCTTCACTGCCCCCGTTGCCCGTGTTATAGGCCCCTTCACCCTGACTGGCTATTGTATGATCGGTGTTATTGTCACCACGTTGTCCGGGGTTGAGCGTATCCTCAGACTTTAGCGCTCCGATCCTCTCAGTGACGATTCGGTCTACGTCTTGAACAAGAAGCTGTCGCTCAGATGTCTGTACCTGCTGGATAAGCAGGCCCAGGAGCAATGGCGTAATCTGGGCACTTGCCGGGTCGTGTAGTTGGATGCTGGAAAGGTGATCCAAGATCGTTTGGACAATTGGTGTCCCAGTTTGGCAGCGCTCCATCAATTGCTGGCGCCGGACTAAGGCGGCGTCTGCGATATTCGCACTGCCATCCAAGTGAACCAGTTCCCAGAGATCAATATAGGAAGTAATTAAGGGCTTGAAGACGCGCATAGCCCAAGTGTGTATATTTTCGAGAATGAGCTGGAATTTAACCACGTCTTCGATTTTAGTCACATCACCGTTCCAGATATGCCGCATAACCTAACAGCCCACATCAGCAATGAGTCTTGTAGAAAACGGAGATACGCCACTCACATAACCATGGGTATGTTTGCGTGGTTCCACGTCATAAGGATATGATTTTTTTGGAGTTGGAGCTACAAAGTCTTTGGCAAAATGCATGATCCAAACCTTGACTTGCGGTCCAATCGTCGTCACGATGGGGGTTGGCGGTATGTGTGCGCTGTCCGGTTGCTCGACGGCGTATCTCGCGGCCACCTGGCTGATCTTGACGGCGCATGCGCCGGCATTTGCTCCCTGGCAACAAACGGTCTTGGGCTCGATATCCTCCTTCTTGTGCTCCACGACAAGCCAGGGATAGCACATGAGTTTTGACTCCTGTGGCTTTCGGTCAAACACTAGGAAGGGCGTAGGCCGCAGCCCATGTGTATACAAGTCTTTGAGGAGTGACCAAGAAAACGATCCAACCAAGGCGTTATTTGGGGACTGATGCCACTTCCTCGGGTTGGTAAACTCCACCTTCGGCATTTTGGGGTCCTCCTCCAGGTGGTAGATGGGTAGAAAGAAGCCATAGTCGGGTTTTGGACATTTTGATCGCTCAAAGTCACCTAGGGGTGTTCTGTCCGCGTCCTTGGCCCGAAAGCCGAAAAGATCCCAGTCTGTGTCTCCTGCGCTGCCAAATCGTTTAATAACGCAAGACCAAACAAGTAGCACGCTCAGATACTTACGTTCTTGTGGCATCGTAATAATAGTTGCAGCGTGATGTCCTTCAACAATGCTGGTTAGCTTTGTGCCCAAGCTGGTAAGGAATAGTAATACCTCCGGGAATCTCCGGGTGACGGTATAATTGAACTGAAGAAGTTATCTTCGAATAGCTTCTGCCAAAGTTTCTCTGAATAGCCCCCGGAAGTCAGATCCAGGGCCTTGTTCCTGATACCGTATGCTCCAAACAATTCGGGGTGAGGGCTGTCCTCGTTTTCCTCACTGATGAGTTCGAGAGCTGAGCAAGAAAAGTCGAGAATTGCGCTACGTAACCTCCGTACATGACATGGGAACTCCGCGATTTTTAGATTAGGAACGCTCTCATCGTAAAAGATGTGCTTTTCAGCTAATTCAGAACGGGCCCACTTGCCCCACGACATGGTATAGAGTCGCAGATATAGCCTTAAGATTGATTACACTGCTGTGAAAAAAAAGGGAAGTAAAAAAGAAATAAGGGTGGAGGATTTCGAAATGGGTGAAGGGGTATCTTGATGTTTTTCTAGTATTGGAAGGTAGTATTAGGACCATCTGTTGGTTCCAGGTTGAGATGTGCATGCAGATGGAACTCAACCAACTGCATAACACCCCTGGTCCCGGCCCGTGTTGGTTGGCAGCTGAAACACATCGATCCCTCCAGCTATGCCCTTCTAGGTCATCAAGTCCGAGATTCGAAGTCTAAAGTGGCAGTGACCATTTTGGTCGGAATACTCCTGAATAAGCAGATGCAGCTTATCTCCTGGTCCTTCAGAGAAAGGGGGAATGATCCATGCATTGTTATTGTATAATTTCTGATACTCCTTCCCCTATTAAAGGTTCTAGAGCAAGACTATACTATACTGGGAGATCTACATCATCTCTGACTGCCAGCTCCTCGATATTCTCTATGATGACACCGACAGGGTTACTCTTGGCTATCTCAGCCTGTATCTCCATAGCCCTGGCTTTGTACTTTCCATTGGAAATAACCTCATCGACAGCCTGCTCCAACTGCTTAGTCGAAGCGTTGCTCGTCCGTAGGTTGACAGCGACGCCCGCCCATTCAGCTCTTGCAGCCGTTTCGGGCTTTTCCTCCGTCGTGGCGCTTATGACCAAAGGAGTGCCGTTGGTGAGAGCGCGTTGGAAAGCTCCGTAGCCTCCGGTTGTGACAAAAACGTCAACGTACGGGAGTAGGTCGTCGTAAGGGATGTAGTCTGCAACTCTGGCATTTGAAGGGACCGGAATGTCTTTCGGCAGCACGGCGCCTTTCTTTCCCAACGCCACGACAACTAGAATGTCGGAACGATCTTTGAATGCACTCATAGTAGGACCAACAAGCTGAGTGAGATCAGTGGCAGCGGTTCCTTGACAAACAAAGACAATCTTGTTGGTAGTGTTGCCGGTAATTTCATGCCACCATTTCGGTCTCGTGGGGTTCAGCTTCTCAAAGGCCTTGGGATAACCACCAGCAAATCGGAGGATGCTCGGGGCGTCGCTTCGGGGATATTCCGCGCTCGGTGTACACATTTGCACAAAACGGTCCGGTAGGCTATAAAGTGCGTCGAGCAGAAAGATTTCTGGCTTCTTGGCCCCGACGCTCGTGAGCGCCTCGCACCACGCCTCTTGTGCCGCGACAAACATCTGCCTGTTATTCTCGTTGGCAGCCTTATTCCGCAACCTTCCCTCTGAAGAACTATCTGGTGGTAGGCCCGGACCAAAAGGTGGGTGGTCAACGCTACTCACCATGACGGGGTTGAGTCCGACAGCGATGTGCCCCTTGGGTCGAATTCCGGGTGCTCCAAAGATAAGGGGGAAAGGTCCAAAGTTCATGCTCTCAGTCATGAGGATGATGGGTCTGTCGGGATACTTTTCGCTAAGCATTTTCATGGCTTTCTGAAGAGCCTCGTGTTGTGAGGCTAGTGACTTGCAGAATATGTAGATCAAGTCGTGGATGAAAGCATCTGGTCCATGCAGAGTCTTTTGGAGGATGGGCCCTAGCAAGTATATAGGTGTTAACATAGTATCTTAAAAGGGTTGAAGAGAAGAGGTGCTGACAGCGGTCTCCCAGCTCTCGCTCCCTAAGGTCGTCAATGTCGTGGTAATCACCGTACCCGTCGACTGGGAAGAACGAGGCACCGGTGGCTTCAATCTCTTGATGGTATCCCCTGCCAGAGACAAACCAAACATCATAGCCACGAGTGACGAGATGCTTTGAAATTGCTTGCATGGGAATGATGTGTCCGGACACTGGTGTGCTGCACATAAGTACAAGAGGTTTGAGCGGGACGGTCATGATTGGACTATGGGGTAGGGATCTGCCAAGGTGTTTTATTAAAAGGATAGTAGAGAAAGCCACAGGAAAATAGGAGGCGCAGGACGCATTATATATGTGAGAAAGGATATCATGTCAGCGCTAAAGCATGGCTGGGAGCCGTCTTGTCAGCCACCTCGCCACGGAACACAAACTTTATGATCTACCAGACGCCGTCTCAAACAGTCAAGCATGTGAGACAAAATTGCGTTTGTGTGTCGACCAATTGGCCATCTGTTTTTAGAAACTGACAGAAATCCCGCAGTGCTTCGAGCTGAGGAGTTGACGCCAGTTCATGGAAGATTAAGCAGCCAGTAGCTAGATGATATAGTGGGGAGACAAATGGTATGATAGGTAGCCTATATCACCATAATCCCTAGATAGTTTTCTTCATAATAATATATTATAAAAATAAGAGCATCTTCAGTCTTTTATGAGTATATCATAATCTTCTTAGACTTAATTACTTAGTTTTTGTTATGATAAGAGTAAGGTAATATGGCTAGTTAAGTGTGTAACCCTAAAACAATAGCAGCATCGGGTGTTAGTTTTATTGCATCATAGTGTGCGTGTGTCGCGCTGGAATATGCCCTGGCGAAAATGTTCATATTATAGGGGATTATGCCCGACTACATCATAGTATCTGGGGTGGCGACATTAGCCGAAATGTTGCGTGTTGTAGCCTCGAGGGCCGAGTTGATGACTGACAACTGTCTACCCCACGCGTCAGGAATCCTGGCATGCAAGTTATCTCCCCAAAAGGCCGAGGAGTTGGTATCTGAAAACCAGGTCTTTTCTCAGCTCACAGTGGCATGCTTGAATGCCACCAGTGACCGTGTTCTCGCTCGATCGCTGGCGCAAATCGAGGACTTTCAGGAGCTGTGCAGGGGCCGCAAGATCAAGATGAAGCTGATGGATGTTCCCTACGCCTTTCACTCATCAGCTATAGATCCAATCCTTGAACCACTGCAGATCTTGGGCCGTTCAGTCCTGTTCTCACGGCCAAAGGTTCCTGTATTGTTCAATGTGTTTGGCTGACTATTTCAAGAGTGAGACTTTTCGAGCGACTACTTTGCCCTTCACGCAAGGCAACCAGCGCGCTTTTCCAAAGGTCCGTTGGATCTACAGTCAACAGAGCTTCTCGATGATGCCACGTTCCTCGAGATTGGCCTGCAACCTACAACACTACAAATGCTACGCAGCTCGATCAGTTTAGATTCTTGTACCTACCTCGGCACAATGCAAAGGTCCAGGATGCCCGGGCCTCAATCAGTGCGGCCCTAATCGCAATACCACTACTCAAGGCCCCTGTCAACTGGCGCAAGTTCTTTGCAGGGACGTCTGCAAGGGTGACCACTCTACCTGGTCATTCTCTAGAGGGCTCAACCTATATGATCCCCTACCAAGAACCTCTACAACATGAGCGTCATCGGGGAGAGCCCCACACCAAGACCAAGTTCAGCTTACTGCCATGACTGAGGTCCCAGCCTCCTTTGAAAGGGGAGCTTGTTCTCGAGACAGCATTGGGGATGCTCGGCCCATTGATGTCGGGGCATGACGTTGGTGGACCCTGTATCTGCTCAGCGTCGGTATTCCACGAATCTGCTGAAGGATTATATCACGCCTGGTACTGGCAAGGACGATTTCTTGCGAAGAGTTCAGACTGCATTCAACGCCACATCACAATCACCAGCCGCAGCGCAAGTAGAGACTGAGGCAGCCACGGCTCCAGAAGAAAGCTCACCACCGTCGGTACCACCTTCAACATCTGAGAATGTTCGTCGCATCTTAGCTAAGAGAGCAGCCAGGCTGCAGGCCCAGAGGGAGGAGGCAGAGCGCAAGGCCAAAGAAGACCGCGCAAAGTCTAGCATGCGAGTTGGGACATCGATATATGTCAACCGTTAATGGAAGTTTCGCGGTATCTCGGGAAGGTCAAGAAGATGGATAGGCTTAAGGTCTGGCCTGCCAAGGACTTTCTGGGATAGTCGTGGCATATGCGAGAGAATATTCTTAGTCAACTCCTCTGGAGGTATATGCGACAGGATTCCCCGGAACTGCCGCGTCATCTCCCTCTGATGTCTTGGGAAGCAATACCAAGCAGCTGCTTTGGAGGGAGCACACACTCTCCTTGAGTCTCTTCAAGACTAATTACCAGTGGTCGCTGATATTAACTTTGCCAGTCCGCTAATTTATACGCTATCCTAGGAGTCAGCTATTGTGACTGTGGACATTACGAAACAT
Organism: Fusarium sp. JS1030; assembly: GCA_000966855.1. Taxonomy (NCBI): domain Eukaryota; kingdom Fungi; phylum Ascomycota; class Sordariomycetes; order Hypocreales; family Nectriaceae; genus Fusarium; species Fusarium sp. JS1030. The sequence continues at coordinate 1,494,025 of JWIW01000097.1, read as the reverse complement.
CAATCGGATTCTGGGGCAGATTTCAAGATTACTTAACACTCAGCTAAAGAACCTGGAGAGATTACACACTGGGCAGTATATCTCTACAAACCCCACAGATCAACAAGTCTCAGTGGATCAAAGATGTAGCACTTATAACAAGACAAAGCCAATATTCTTCTAGTATAGGGAAAAAACTATACGAGCACTTTCCGAAGAAAAGTGCTTTATGGGGCTATTTTCATTCGCGTTGTTTAGTATTCGTCAGAATGCCAAAACTTAAAGTATCTAAGTATCGCCGACTCTAATCTCAAAGGTCTCGGTTCGTTCAAGCTACCGCCAAATTCTCAGACTGTCGGTTCCCTCGTCCTACCGGTCTTCACAGACACGCTTCTTCCCACAGCAGGCTTCATTGCGAATCTCGCTTTGAAATCCGACGAGGTTTGCATCTGCTCTCGGGTCGAGTCGGTTGAGATATCCTACCGTGACATCGACTACGCAGAATCTTTTACGGTGTACTGCAGTTTTCTCGACATGAAAGGCGCATTTGTAGCAGACTCTATTGCCATGGATGGCTCTGGAAACGTTGTTACTGTGGTTCGTGGCATGGCGTTCAAGAATCTTCGACTATCTGCCTTCTAGCAAGTGTTATCTCGCAAGTCCACCGCCATCGAACCTCATAGCTCCTTCGAACAGCAAGAGAGACTACCGGTGTCAACTGGCCTGGTGACTCCCGCTGCCAGTGATGAGGCCACCAGCACTCCCATCAACTCTCACAGAAGTCCGCTTCACGATGTTGCGACAACGCTCAAGAAAATCATCATGCGAGTTGGAGGTTTCTCTGACCAAGACATGAACTACACCAAGAGCTAGACGAACTTGGCATCGACTCACTCATGCAGATCGAGATCATGTCGAAGCTTGCACGAATCTTTCCTAGCCAGCCTGGGCTGAATCAGCATGCCTTCCCAGAATGCGAAACACTCTAGTCTTGTGAGAGCACACTGGTATCCATGCTGCAGGCCTCGACGGAGATAACTTCTCTTGCTGGAAGTCTTGGACCCGCAGATGAGTGTCAGCTTACTCCTGTCCTCTCCGAGTATTCTCCATCTGCCGGCATGCAGAGTAACCCGGTACCACTGCATGTTTCACCTCAGGCGGTAACGCCGCTGTATCCGTTCCACGACGGGAGCGGGCAGGTGAGTATGTACGTACGCCTTGTGTGACCCTCATTTTAGGAATAACAGGAGGCCATACGATAGCATTGGTCAGATGGCTGAGGACTATGTGTCCCTTCTCAAGGTCTCAAACATCTCCCCTCATTGTGGGTGGTGGGTTGGCCCTCTCCCCTTCTGAACGGGGCAGCTGACAACACAAGGCTGGTCTTTCGGTGGAGTAGTGGCGTTCGAAGCGGCCAAACAGCTCTTGGCAAATGGATTCGAAGTGAAAGGCCTGATACTGATCGACTCGCCGAACCCAATGAGCCATGAACCTTTTCCCAGCCAGGTCATCGACAGTATTACCCGTTGGCTCATGTGGGGCTAGCGCCCCAGGCGAACCAACCTAGCAAGCTAGGTTGGGCACAAAATCGTGAGACAAGCACAAAATCGTGAGACAGACCCCACACCTGGCCGCGTCACACATTTATCCTGTGAAAACACCTGAAATCAAGACAGAAATCAGTGAAAACAGTCCGATTTTTGTCCAACTTTATTATGCCCTCTCAAGCCAATTTAAAAGCTGCTCAGGCGGTTGTTCTTTCTCGTGTCCGGCACCAAAAGGGCTTATCTCGTGATGCTTCCGCGCGCAGCAAGAAGCCACTTACTCTTCGTGCTGCTGAGGGACTTTATCACGGCTCCTCTCGTGCAACTATTCAACGTATCGTGAAGAAGCTAGAAGTTGCAAATTCCGCTGATTTGAACGATATTTCCTTTGGGTTCGCTGGCCGGCCGAAGGTCCTGACAGAGGAAGAAGAGGAAGCCATCGTCGCTTTCGTGATATGGATGGAAAGATCAGGACTTCCTGCTTGCAAAGTCGAAGTCGAAGATGCAGCTAACGAGCTGATCCGCCGCAGAAATCCTGATGCGAAGCCCGTTAGCAGAATGTGGTATCGCCGCTTCCGTGAGGATCATCCTGAACTCGAAAAATCGATTCTTAAGACGATAGAGAAGTCTCGTGAAGCGTGGGAAATGGCCGGCATTGATGATGTGAAGGAGTGGTATAGACGACTCGCTGAAGTCATCACGACCTTGCAAATCGGCGCCTCAGAGACCTGGAATGCTGACCAGGCGGGAGTTAGAGTAGGAATACTGCGAGAGCGAGTGGAATGCCTCATCGTACGCACCAAGAAGAAGAATCCTGCGCAGGTCCTCTGCCCTGCAGACCGAGAAAGCTGCTCAGTTATTGGTACTGGAAATGCTGCAGGAGATACGGTTCCTCCTTGGCTTATCTTCAAGTCTTTTCCTTCCTTAGAGTGGGCGTATATCGACGGTGATCCGAATATGCGCTTTGCACAGTCAGAATCTGCGTTCTCGAATGGAGATATCACGGTTGAGTGGGCAAAGGAGTTCAACCGGCATTCTTGGGAGAAGTCTGCTACTGTTCAGAGTCGTCAGTTATCATTTGAAGAGCATTTCGGATGTGATGAGCATCTCAGGAAGCCGCTTCAACCTCACATTTCATTTGACGTTCCTCCAAAGGAAAAGACCCCGGAGGAGAAGATTTGGCGGCTTCTCGTTATCGACGGCTTCAAAGGGCACGGCGCCTTTGCCTTCCGCGAATACTGCATCAAATTTGATATCCTCGTTGCCTTCTTGCTTCCTCATTCAACGCATAAGATGCAGCCGATGGATGTTGGAGTCTTCCAGTGGATGAAGAATGCGCATCAAAAGAAGCTTCGCGAGTCGTTGCGGCAGGGAAATCTCTCTTTCAATCGCCGTGACTTCGCCGGTGCCTTTATGGTGAGTCCGTGATTATTTTTCTTCCACAAAATGTGTGCTGATTCGGGCAAATAACAGGAAATCTTCAATGAAGGGTTCACGCGTGCTCACATCATCTCGGGCTTCGAAAAGTCAGGGATTTTCCCACCTACAGATCAACCTGTGGTCTCTTATCTGCTAAAGAAGCAGCTCAAAGCAAAGCAAGCAGTTGATCCTACTTATGCCTCTCTCTTGCCTCCGGAAGGGCGATTTTCCGCCGCTTCTGATACTGCTAAACGCGTTGGAGAGCGATATCACGATCTCCTCAGTTCTCCTACGCGCGCCGGTCTCAAACACATCCGCAACATCGTTAGCGAAGCTATTCTGCTTGAGGATACGATTAAGCGATATGCTGACGATCGGCGAAGTCGTATTGAGAAGCAGTATAACAAGAGAAAGAGAGGAAAGAAGGCGCGGCCCGTGGGGGAATATATTCATAACGTGAGTCTTGAAGAAATCCGGAATCAGCAAGAAGCCTTCATCGCAGAGACCCGCGCAAAGGAAGGAAAATGTCAACTCCGTGCCGCACGCAGTATCACGATCCGAGAAATCGAGCGCTTAAAATCACAGTGGCGAGATAACAAGGAAGTCATCGTGAACGGCGTTCCAAAGAAGCTGCAGTTTAAGAAATGGCTTGAACACACCGGGAAGGATAAAGATTACCTTTCTATGGATACTCAACGCTCTAAGATGACTGAGTTGCTGAATGAGAAGACTGATGGCTTTATAATAGATACATATTTACCGGAAGAAGTTAGAGACTCTATTCGCAACGCCAACTTCGCAGGGAAGCCGCTTAACGCGGTAGATTGGTCTGCTCTCCCTGGGAGCGATGATAGTGTTACTTTCCAACTCACGCGGCCGAATTCCGATGAAGAAAGCGATGAAGAAGGAAGAGATGAAGGAGAAGAAGAAGAAGAAGAAGAAATACTCTCTGTTATCGAGTTGGCAAACCTTGATGACGTGGAGATGCCCTCATCGCCGCCTTGCCTTACTAATTACGAGTTATCATCATCCTCTCCTTTGCCCAGTCTCTCTATGCCCTGCCCCTTTCAACATCACGCTCAACTTCACGATTCACTTCACGATCTCATTAGGGAGGAAATAATAGTTGCAGAATCCAGCCGTAGGGTTATAGAAGACGCAAATACATCGTCATTTACATGAGAAGTCGTCCGGCTAAGAAGGCAAGGCTGGGTGCTGAAACGGTCACTTCTACACCCTTCAGATAGTCAATAGTCAATCTATCATTGCGGAAAGCCTCAAACTATTGATTCCGCTGTTTATTTGAATTTTTCGACGCGTTATGAATGCCGGAATATCCAAATTGTTGAAAATCACACCAAAAACCGGGCCCTTCCGATGTCTCACGATTTTGTGCTTGTCTCACGATTTTGTGCCCAACCTAGCTTGCTAGGTTGGTTCGCCTGGGGCGCTAGCCCCACATGAGCCAACGGGTAGCAAGCCAAGCAGCCAGGCTACCGCACTGAGGGACGAGTTCTACTTTAGTGCATCTCTGTTGGGGACTTACAAACCGTTGCCGCCCAAAGGAAAACTGAAGACGATTATGCTAAGAAGTCAGAATATCCTAGATACTAAGCATCCCTATGGTGTCCGTTATGACTGGCTAAGTGGCCAAGGTACTCGAGATGCTGCCATCATGGCTTGAGAGGGATTAGTCGGTGGACACATGGAAGTCCTGCCGATACCTGGGAATCAATTTCGAGGCCTTTTTGCAGAATAATGTTAGTAATCCGTCTCTTCAATATCCCCAACCCATCGGGCCTTTTCATGCTGACAGATTCCAGATTGAGGAAGCTGAACGTCAGCTTTGGAAAGCGTGCCACGAGGTCCACCATTGAACCAGGCACAATTTTCTATACCGAGTGACGTATCTCGTCTTCTTTAGGGCTGTAAGGCAGGGCGGAGTTCGCGGGTGCAAGACAGCCAAGCTTCTTGTGCGTTGATCAGCAGAAATGCTGCGACGAGAGAAGCCAGGACGGAGTTCCTAGTTGAGCGCAGAACTTTGCTAGAACAGGAAGAGTAATCAAAGAAAAGAATCGCTTTTTACTTAGTCATGTACACCGAGCCGCGGTCACTTTTGGCGCCGCCCTCCGCATGCGCGAATGAAATGATCTACACTCACTCCGCAACCCGTCGGCCGCTTACCGCATGGGTCGGCCGCCGTCGAGCGGAACGGGACCTGAGGAAATGCCGTCCCTGCTGTAGTGCTTACCAAACTACGTAATACTTGCCTTGTATGTTGTCTTACAACATAGATGCATCAAGGGGGATGCCGAGCTTTCCGTCATACAGCTGAGACAACAAACTTGTCAGAGGCCGACGACCCGTAGCCAATAGGAAATTTTCTTCATCGGAAACGCTTAGTTTGCAAGCCATGCCTCTCGGGTATATTATTAAAATAACATCTCAGATGGGTTGTCACGCCATCAAGCAACACCGTATTATGTGCCACAGACAATAAACATTGTTCTATAGCCTGCCTCATTTGCCATACCTATCAGGGTTTCAAAGATGACGGAAAATGCCGCTGCCATCATGACAAAACACGACAGTGCTTATGACTGACGGTGAGACGACAGCCTAGGTAGATAGGGATCGCCATAGAAATATCCACCCGTCAGCTTCGCATTCAGAGCCGTCTTAGCCAATGACAAGAGTACAGCATCTGTGTTCAACCAAGTGTCAGAGTTAGAATTGTCAAGATCTACATTGCTCTGAGCGTTTGGTCTCATCCACAAAGTCCGCCGTCACCGATTCTGCGGCTGGTCAGCGGCCGACTCGCCGACTCGATCTGCATCGTCATACTTGGACCAAAGAGGCATTGTTGGACAAAGGAGAAACATGCCTGCTTGCCTCGTACGACGATCTTTGACGACTCAACTTTCGGAAGTACGGTGAAAAGAGCTGAAGTTCAAGTATAAAAGCCCCCGATCCTGCTGGCACAATATCTCGAATCGACAAGCACATCTAAGCAGCAATTCACTACACTACAAACACAACTCTTCAACTCAACCACTTCCAAACAACCACCACCCAAATTCACCATGAAGACCGCCGTCGTTGCCCTCATCCTCTCCGCCGTCTCCGGGTAGGCCCTACCCCTCCCCTCTCAAACTCCAAAGTGAAAAGCTGACCAGAGCAGCGCCTTTGCCTCTGGCAACTGCAAGTGCCAGGACCCTTCCGGCACTGGCCCCCAGTGGAATGATCTCACCGAGAAGGCCTGCGGCATGCAGTTCCCCGGAGAGAGCGGTGCCTGTGTCCTGAACAAGCAGTACCACGGTGACCAGCACCACCAGGTGAGTCTTCTTCTTCTTGGAAGAGTCTCTTTAGCTAACTTGGCCTTCTAGTGCTCATCTTCCTTCGGATGCATTGACGCCGGCGCTTTCAACGACTGGTGCGCCCAGAACGGCGCTCCTGGTGCCTACTGCTGGTCTTAGATGGATATGGATAGAATATCACCAACTGCTAGCAGAACAAAATGGTGATTGGAAATGGCCAGGTGCGTGGTTTCTCGAACTAGAGAAACCTGGCATTTGTGAACTTTCTCGGCTGCTAGCTTTACATTCTTTCCAGCTAGATTAGGATGATGCATCTAAATGCAATTGATTCTCATACTGATATGTCACCTCTGATATATACCTGCCCCTAATCTCACAGATCCGTCGCCCTGAGAGATTATTTGTAGCACGCTAAGGCTCACAGCCCATGATTTCAACAACACCCTATTGAGGTCAGAGAATCGAACCCCAGACAAAACCTTCACCCACTCGTGCATATTTTCCTAGCGATCTAACAGGCTTGACACCCCTCAAGAAGCGAATCTAAAATCCATTCGCTTGCTTCCGTCGTTGTAGGCTGAGCTTAGAAACTCCGATCTTTCCTGCTCAGTCATTAGTTTTTAGCCCTGTACGTAGTTACTATAGTCAAATCTATCCTGAATCAACAGCTCCTCGGCGCGCCTCCCGCAGGAATAAGAAATGGTCTGAAACCGTTGAATTTGATGTCTAAAGAAGCATTGCATGGACTGGTGGTGGTGAGCTGATTCGATCGAAAAGTGGCAGATTGTATTACTATTCTATGGTGCCGAAGCCTCCCCCGCGGCCAGTCTCTTCAGCCAGTTGTTCTCTGAGACTTGCCATCTCCTTCTCCAACGACCTGGCATCCGCGTTTACCACGGATTTCTCGAAATCGATCAGCACGGCCTCTTGGCTAGAGCCGATGATGAAGTTGTGACGATTAGGATCTCCATGTAAAATCCCGAGACTATGAAGACGCCCTAGGGTTCTCCGACAGGTCCCCAAATCAGCCATGCCAGCTCGTCGGCCTTCTACCTTCTCTAGAAGAAACCCGATTACCCGACCCTCCTCGTGTATGTGTCCTAAAAACCGTGTGGCGATGGTTGAAGATTGTAGGATCTTGTAGATGCGGGTCTCAGCCTCAATGTATTGGATCTCCCATGGGAATCGAGCAATCTTGGCGATCATTGGACTTGGTTCACATTTTTCTGACTGGTTGTGGCTCGCCAAATTTTCCGACTTTGTTGTACACTCCTGGGCGAGCAAAGTCAGCTGCTGAGTCCTCTGGAGGTCCAGAAAGCTGATCTTCTTGTGGTGCCAAACTGTCTCCACGCCAGGGATATCTTTCTTCTCCAGGGCTGCCTCAAGTTTGCCAGTTGCCGCGCTGCGAGAGACATATGCAGCATTCCAGTGGATCTCGCCGTACGGTAACGTAGGCAGAATATCCTGGAATCTCAGCGGCATATCCATTAGTGAATCGGCATCGAGCGCACCGGCTTGAATGGTGACATATTTGACGCTGTCGCCTGTCAAGACACGGAAATAACAGTCATCTCTTCCTGCTGTGGAGAATTCCATAGAAATGATACGAGGAGTAGCCATGGCGATAATGATGCTCTACCGAAGACGGTGTGCTTTCTTTGTCTTGAAGGGGACAACTGCAAGTGGGATGCAACGGAGTTTCATCGGGTATGCTTCGGTTGTGAGTAGAACTGTGATGAGAAAATTACCCTTATTTTTGCTGGGAAACTGGGGACGGAGGTCACGGACTTGTCTTAAACGGATATGGGTAGGATTACAATCTACTAGCGGGATGAGGTGGTTATTGGAAAAGTAATCTATCCTTGGTCACACTCATACTCCTACTCCGGGCAATCTCCAATATGACCAGACAGTTGCTATTGAAGCCCCCCATATCTATTCGGAGAGGAGTTTAAGCTCTAGAGCCCTTGCTCTGAGAGACTGCTTTGCGAACTATCGCTGCACGCTACGGCTCCCCAGCCCATGATTCCAACAGAACCGCCTTGAGGTCAGCAAATTCAAACCCGGGCAAAGACTCATTCCACTCGTTTGACATTTCCCAGCCACCTTGAGCCGCAGCCAGAAGGCTTTGAATCGCGAACTGCTCCGAAGCAGCCCTGACTTCTTCAGGACTAAAAGATGGATGTCGGAGCATTGGGAGCCAGGGAGAAGACAGCTTTCCTGCCTTGAGGTCCTCAACCTTGACCTGGCTTACAGTAAATGGTTCTCCTTTTGAGGATTTAGTACAGACCAGCTAGATGGAATAGTGTTAAAGTACCTCTCACCATCTGCCCAATAGATAGTATCTCATCAAACGTAACCTTGTTCCCAGAAATACCACCGTGAGTGGGCCATTCACTCTCCGAACTCAACGCTTCGGCCACGACACGTGCCACGTCCTCAACCCTGGTCAAGGACAAGGAGGCATTCGATCCCTCTGGCAGAATGGCGCGTCTATTCTTGAAATCGATAAAAGTGTCACTATGAGTGAGATGCTTGTTCATCTTCTCCGTAGGTTCCAGGTAGTTCATGAACATGCCAGGTAGGAACAAGGAATACTCCAAAAGCTGCGGCACCATTAACGCAAGCCGTGTAATTTCATGTCGTTTTCAGCAAACCTTTTCTTTCGAGTTGATGTTTTTGAGATATTCTCGTATTTCAACTTTTCCTCGATAGATAGGGTAGTGTTCGACATCAAAGCTTTTGAGACGTGGTCAGCCTCCTTGTCACGTCTATAGGCTTACACTTACAAGGCCCATTCGCTAGGTGCGAAACGCTTCACGCCCGCCTGCACACAGGCATCAATGAGATTTTTTTGAGAATGATTACCGGGATCATTGTGCACGAGGATAAAGGAAAGCACCGTGTGTATTCCTTCCAACGACTCGGCCAATTTCTGCTTGTTGTTGTACTCGACTTGGATCCAGTTCAAATCCCGGGCAACGTCTGCCGGCGATGCTTCCTGTCTCGGTAGTTAGGGCCTGCAACCTATGATGGGAGAAATCAATCAGGAATTCAATACCCTGCGGGATAGGATTGTCACTTCGTGGCGCCCATCCTCCAGAATGGCACCGATGACTTCTTCGGCCAGTTCTAGATAAAGCGTTAGTGAGAGTCGGGACCTGCTTTGACTTGTAACTTACGACCGAGGCCTGCAATAGCGACTTTGACCATTCTTTCTTGGGGGTGAGTCAGAAGTTGAATTCTTTGCGAGTGAGCTTGTCAAGCCGTTGTTCCCTGAGGAGAAAGAATTTGTCTTGAGATTGTTCCAAGCCTGACATTTATAACCCCCGAAAGAACTGACATGATGCAATTATAAACATGGCACCCCGCTATTTACCGAGGTCGTAGAGTGTTCTTGAATGATGGCTGAGTTAGGTAGTCTGCTTGTAGTTTCATTCTTGTTGGGCTACAGTATTCGTCCGCTCAGAGTCCGAGTTGGCCAAGTCTTGCACTAACCCGACCCTGGCCATGGCCGAAACTATTTGATTGGCAAAGGTCCAGCTCTGGTGACCATTTCGTCCGATTTTCGACCGAAGCTTATTTATATCATGCTGCGGGAACAGTTCACTGGCTCGGAATGTGGGATGAGCCCGTTCGCCAAGGCTTTACCGCGTACATCATGCAATAACGTTAGTCAATTAGTCAGGTTTCAGCATCAAGGCAGATGAATAAAGTCCACTGCCTTTCAGCCACGACATGGTCATTGCTTCTCTCTTAAAAACGCAATTGATTGTCAACCGAATATACTAGCCCCTGGTCTATGCAAGTTCAAATGTGCCATTGCAATTGAGGCTTAAAAACCCGATTCTTACATCTAAAGCGACCAGGCCAAAACCTTGGCCACATCACATGGAGTCGTACATACATTAACTACTAGTCCGTAACAAGATACTCGCCACAAATTAGCTGATAAGCTGCCAAAAGCTACACCGCCCTACTCAAAATCGAAGGTTCTCGCCGCGCGTATACAATCAAAGTACCCAGAGGCGTGATAGTCCACCAACACCACCTGCATCACTTCTCCTCCTATCCTGACTACTCCTCACCATGTCTGATTCTACCAATGCCTCTTGATACTCTGAGAAGCTAGGGAGTCTGTCTTCAGATGGCGGTCGCACCCAGTCCGTGCTGCGTTCTAGTTCGGGACTGGTTATCAATCTGACGGTATCTTCTCCAGATAGCTCGAAACTCTTCTCAGCGACCTGGATGGTCATCTCCCATTTCAATTTGTGAGTATGCCGAATGTTATACGTCTGAAACGTCGCATATAGACTTTCGCCCCGGCCTAGACGCAGACCGATTTTCTCGCCAACATTCAAAGGCTCTGTCGACACGCCCGCGGGGACACACGCATTCCCCTGCGATGCTTGTACCTCTGCGGCCAGTGCCTCCCATGGAATGGTCAAGGCGTTACCAAATCGCCGATACGCAGCTTCAGCGCTCAAGTCTATTTGGGCCTGACTGTCAGCCTGATGAGTGGTCTTCCTGGTCGAGCATTTGATCTCCGTCTTGGCAACGATCTTGATCGATATATGAGTTATGCAAATTTCATGAGAGCTGTATTGCACACCATTGCGGCTTTTCGTCAGATCCGGAATAGCCAAGACGGAAAATGGCACGGGATTCGGACTGTTGATCAGCAAGACCGTCGGACTCCGGACCTGGATCTCGAACACTAAATTCGGAACTGTGGAACATCCTGACAGATCCTCCGATTGCTGCACTGTGTCTGTATTCGTTGCTTCAGTTATGAGGCTGCGGGACAAGATGCTGCGAGTATAGCGTGAAGTCTGGAAAGACGGCCCTGCATTCAAAGGCTCTGAGTTCAAGTAAAGCAGTTTGAAAGGTAGTACTGCTTCGGTGGCACTCGTAGAGCCACGCGATAAATCCTTCAACTCTGCTTGTAGGAAGTACTCGACGAATGCTGACATGCCCGACAGGTATTGGTAATCGTCCGCCAAAAATGTCGGCGGGAGGCGGTGGTTCAAAACATCTACCGCATCCAGCGACACATAGCTCTGATCCTGAGCGGCACCTGAGCCCAAGGCCGAGAGATCAACGTGTGTGGGAAGTTTAACGGCGAACCGCCAGTTCTGCTCTCTGCCATCGACCGTTACATGAAGTGGCCCTTGGAAGATGGTTTGTGTGTGGTGGGCTGACTTTATGAGGTCGAAACGCCCGCGATACGTAGAAGTGAGGTGTCCACGATTGGCAACCATCCTAGACTTGCTCCGAGCATGCAAAGAGATGTGGAGCGTTGCTTTGGAAGTGACTATGTGGTCTTTGCGGTAGACATGGCCAGTCAGAGTTTCGCCAGGTATGTATGTCTGATCGGCGCGATCAAGGCGGATGCCCAGCTTGGGGCCATTCTTGATGGCAGTTTGCGGCATCTTGAAATGTTTTCATGGATCCTGAAAGATGCAAGCGAGGTGAAAGAATTGAGTTGATTTTGTGGCACCTTCAGCGTCTCTTTGGTTTTCGACATGTAATAATTGTAATTGATCAACACGGTCATCTGAACGCACAGCCTCATTAGGCGGATTCTGTTCCTGGTCAGATACGGACTGTTAATAACCCGACGACAATGGGCGATTGGGAGACTACCCCGCTAACCCAATTTACTTCTATTTGCAATTTATCGAGGGTTACCCCTAAAGCTGCATGTCAGCTTACGTTTAATCTCCTCCTGCAGCGGCCATTTTTACTCAAACCGTCGTCGTGCGTGAGTTTGTACCACCTATCAGCGTAGCCAAATCCGACAAAATCGACGTTATGGGTCGCTTTGGTAGCCACAAGACAGCCTCTGCAACGAAAGGGGGCCAAGATGTTATCAGAAAGCTTGGTCATTCGTCAGTACCCAAACCTTGGCGCAGCAAAGCTGTACTTGGCAGCTAACGGACGACAGTGAGCGATTCCAGTCGGCACAGCATCTGGTGGAAGCTTATTACGGATGTGCCTTATCCTGCCGTTATGTGGTACCAGCTGTGTTGCGTACGCCGCAGCCGACTAGCGAGTCTTTGAAGGACTTTGTTGAGAATGCCTTCGCTCTTGCTATTCTTAAGCATCCGCTGTTCACGGTTGGCCGCGCCCAAGACGACTCAAGGAAACCATCCTGGATACGACTAGACCGTATCGACCTAAATAATCACCTAAAATGGCAAACAGTCACAGAAACTCAAGACTACGACAAAGTCCTTCAAGGCGTACTGGAAGACCAGGTCGGCCACAAGTTCACCCATTTGGAGACCCGACCCCACTGGAGATCGGTGATACTTGGACTCAGCAACCTCGAATTTATCGATATTGTCTTTGCGTGGGATCATACAGCTGCGGACGGCAAGAGCGGCAAGGTATTCCATGAGAGCTTACTCGCATGTCTCAACACTCGATTGGGTGCGAAAGAGCCTGGGCCAGTCAAGGATCGGTCCTTTGAGGTCCCAGTCACAGCCCTGACTCCTGCGATGGAACACTTGATCAAGTTGACCGTCTCGTTTGACTTTGTTCTCTCCGAAGTCAAGCAAATTCTCAACGTCTCCCGATCATCAAAGTCACCATACACCATGACAGGTTGGGCACCAGTTCAACTGAGGCCATATACAACTCGCATCTCTCTCATCAAGATAGACAAAGATGCATTGGCACCTATCTTGGAAGCGTGTCGCAAGCATGGCACGACATTGACTGGTCTTGGACACGCCCTCATACTTGTGTCTATGGCTTCGCGGCTCTCGCAAGACAAGGCTCGAGCATTTGTATGCGGTACGCCGATCTGCATGCGCCGTTACTACCAAAAAGGGCCGCCCGGAGACTCTAGTTTCGACTTGGAAAAAATTGCCGGGAACTTCGTAACCCCTTGGGAGTACAACTTCGACGCGGATACCGTGGCAAAAGTGAGGCAACAAGTCAGTCATGCCAAATCTAGATCAGAGCCGAGTTCGGATCTTGAAGCCATAGTGTGGTCGCACGCCATCGCGCTGCGACAAGAATTGGGCAAAAAGATCAAGAAGGGCACGAAAGACGACGTCCTGGGTTTGATCAAGTTTGTTCCAGACTGTAGATCCTTCATAAAGGACCAGTTGAAAACTCGTACCACTGCTTGGGAGATTAGCAATCTCGGCGTGATTAATGGGGATCCACCGAATGACAATGAGAGATCTAACGTGGGGGAGAATTGGACGATTGAGCGTTCCATTTTCACTCAAAGCGCGTCGGTTTGTGGTCCTGCGTTGACATTTAGCCCGATCGCTGTCAAGAACAAGGAATTGTTTATGACGTGCTGTTGGCAACCCGAAGTGGTTGATGACAACTTGGCAAAGGCGGTTTCATTAGATCTAGAATCTTGGCTAAATATGCTGGGAAAGACTGGAAGTATACCTTTTGGGGTGTCTACGGAGGACCGAAACTGACAGCGTGGAAATACAGGCTTGTATACTAAGATAATAAGAGGAAATTGCGCGTTCTTTGCTCTTACTGAATCTCTGAAAGCTCTCTCCCTATTCCATGTACTCCTCAACACAAATATCAGTACCAGACTCCCTCGGTTTCCTCCTATTTTGCGAAAGCTGCCACTGCTTTTCAATCTGCCCAGCAGTAACTGCTGTTCCACCCTTGACACTAATACATAACCGGGCATCTAGCAGGTTGCCGATTTTCTCAAAGTATTCTTCCGTTGACAGTCCAAGCCAGGGCCGATAAGTTGAACACAGCAAGACTTGAATTGGGGGCCCTCCTGATGTGATGTTGGGTATGCTCGCCTTGCTTTCACGCCAGTTGAGTATGCGGAACGGAATTGTGCACTACATTGGTCAATAAAGAAAGAATGTTAGATCTAGCAAGAATCACGAACCTCGTTGAGAGTCATCTTGACCTCCTTGCCGAGAATTTTGCGCGTAGCTTTATGCGCATCATCGTAGAATTTGGTATCGCCCTTCTTCGAGCTCAATGGAACGGAAGAAGGAAGATCCCAAATGAAACTGATCCCCAGCTGCCGCAGCCAAGGAATCTCCTTTATTCGATCTTGGTGAATCAGGACGCAGACAACGATACCTGTTAGTGGAGAGCCGTTGCATCTATCGGCGAAATCTCTTGAAAATGAATGCGTCGCAAGTTCCTCTAGAACGCTACCAAGCGTGGTTGTTATTTGGCTGGTCAAAGCCTCCTTCGTAAAGGTGGACTCATTCTGTATGTTTACGCCAATGACAAGCTCCGTACGTCCCGTTTGGCGAAGAGTGTAATCTAGCTTTGACAGGTCCGAAGCTTCGCCTGCAAGTGCAGTGTGTCTGATGTATGAGAATTCGTAGTGATCAGATGGAAGTTGCTGATAGATGTCGGGTGTGACGGGCATATCTGCTACCCAGCAGACGACCTTTCCTTGCCCGGTGTACAAACGGGTATTGCACAGTTCTCGCTGCTTCTGTGGAGGTGGCTTGGGATGATGGTTGACCTTTCCAAAACTTTGCTCAGGTCCAGGAACTCCAACGAAATAATCCGACTGCATGGTGATGGAAGAACCCTGGGAGGTAGGCATGCTGATGGAAGAGCTCACAGTGCTGAGCGACACCGGTCTCCTCGAAGCCGCTGTCTGAAAGCTGGACTGCACTGTATCCACGGGAGGTGGTCGATCCCAGGTTGTAGTTTGAGAGATCAGATTTGCATAGTAAGCTCTACCATCAGGGGTGAATCTTTGCTCCCAGTCAGGTGGTAGTGGCGAGACGGGAGCTGAAGCTGGTCTGTCCCAAGTTGTGGTTTTTGTGGTGTGGTTAACATAATAGGCCCGTCCGTCCGGAGTCGCCATTTCCTCCCAGCCAGGCGGAAGAGGAGGCAAAGGTTCTGGGGCCGGTCGCTCCCAGGTTGTAGATTGAGTGGCGTGGTGGACGTAGTAACACCTGCCGTCGGGGGTCAATCTTACGTCCCAACCAGGAGGAAGAGGAGGCTGAGAAATAGGTGCTGGTCGTTCCCAGGTGGTCTCTTGCGTGCTGTGGTTGGCATAGTACGCCCTTCCATCAGGGGTGGATCTTTGTTCCCAGCCTGGCGGGAGAGGGGAAAGGGTATCAGCGGAGGAAATGGTTGACAAGGGAGACGATGATTGAACTTGAGGGCTGATGGGTGTCGATGGGGTGAAAGAGTCCTGGCGAGGCATCTGGGCTTGCGTGTGAACGTTTGTTGGCTCTGAGGCTGCCGAGGTTTGCATTGGCTGAGGGGACATATTCGACGATGGAGATGTAGGCGTATGAACGTACGCGCTAGGCGACTGAGGAGACGTCGGCTCTGGTGACTTTGGAGTAGGCAATGATGGCTTTTCAGAAGCTTCCGACGATTCTTTCGCCTTGGCCAATGGTACTGATGCTGACACCATGTGGAGCGTATCAAGTTGCGCAGCCAACACCGCCGTGGGATCAGGATTCCGTACCAGAACATCGGGCATATTCCTGATCCCAAACTCGCTCCCGGTATGTGCCATCAAAACCTTCTTGGTCGACGACTTGAGCTTGAGTTTACTCCAGTCCAGCTCGGAATCCAGGAGGACTTTGAACGTGATCCCGTTCAATCCCTCCAGCCACTCTGCCAAAGCTCCAATATGATCCTCTTGGAGCAAAATCGCCTGCCCAGGTCGAAGGTCGGCGTGTTCGCCAACAGTCCAGGCGTACAGAAAACGACCCGGGTCTAGCTGCCAAGCCAATCCCGCCGAGAACTCATGGCCATGGTCGGCGTATATAACCGAGCCGCCATGAGTAGCGAATGGTACTCCCCAAGTGCCGAACCTGATGTTATCATTCGGTGGTAACGGCTGGGGATATCCCACCTTCTCGAATTGCTTGACCATATCGTTGAGTATGCCCTGCGCCAGCTTCGTCGACTTCTTATCACGCTTCTCATAAATGGGCTCGCCTTTGCCGATTGCAGATGGCGACTTCTTGAGCAATTTCCATGGGTGCGGAACGCTCTTAAAGTAAGCAAGTGCTTGATCAATGTCGAGGTTCCAATATGATGGATTCTCAGGATTGGCCCATGTCGTGTCATTCATGACTCCACAGCCGTATCCGTAGTAAATCGGCATCGGATGGCAAGCAGCGCAAAAGACAAAGGCGCTAGCAACAAGATATTGTAAAATGGGATCCAGACGACCCAACTCATATGAAAGAGCGTCTTCAGAAGTGTCCATTGCCGTTATGACAGCTGCGAGGGCTTGCGGCAAGACGTCGTAGTTGATGACATCCAGGGCCATCAGTCGCTGGCCCAAAGAGGAAAAGACGAGGAAGATCTCATCAATGGCGGCGCCTCTTCCGCTGGGCGCTCCTTGTCCCTCCTCGCGCCGGTTCGACTGCCTCACCTCCCACCAAGTCGCGATGGCGGCACCGGCCTTGATGGCTGAGATGCCGATCTCTATCGAGGCTGTGATAGGGTCTGACATGGCTGATGGCTGAACAAGTAAAGTGTATGAAATCTTGGCATGCGAGGCGGGGTTGCCTCGCGGTTTTGTAGCGATTTCGATGGTATCAGCTGGACATTCAGCTCGGTTCGAGGCCTTTGACCCTTGCCAGTCTAAGGCAGCAAATCGATAGTGCCATTCGGCGAGGCACACAAGAGCGTTCCCCAAGACATGTTGCTTGTACATGAAGGAGTCGCGGAGTTGAAGATAGGTCAAAAATTGAAGAAATGTGAAGTAAAATTCGGTCAACACGTGAATTAGTACAAAAACTGCGTGTCTCCCATTTTATCACCTCCATGCGACTCATAGTTTGGCCAAAAATGCCCACAATTGCAACGTGTTGACTCCTGGGATACTTACTTGTCATACTAGCGAAAGCTCATGGAGGGTGGTAAGCTTCAGCGAAACAGACAAATAAAGTGGATCACCTTTCAGCTGCGATGATTGCGCGTGGTCAGACGATAATGCAAGTTTGCAACCGACTATTGCGAATTATAAAACTGCGTAGTAATCTCGTTTCTCAAAGCCGTGGCGATCTCCCAAGACAAATGTCCAACATGATACTTATCGCGACTCTGTCCACATCTCTTTCTTGACCGTAATCGTACCCAACGGAATAGCATCCTCGGTATCGCCCTTCAAATGCTCCACCACCGTGTTCTGCTGGTTGTGATACGTCTCTGGCCATAGAACGGGCTCCTCGGCCGAGTCATTGTCGTGTAGTCGCCTAAACGGGCCGTCCTTGGCCGGCACTCTCTCCCTGTCCATCTGCTTCGATCCGCTACCGCCGATGGTGATAATTCCTTCCTTACTGCGGTCCTGGGTCGCTCGAGTGACGAAGCGTCCAAAAAGCAAGTACAGCAGCGGCTGCATCGTGGGGAGGCATGCGCAAAGTAGTCCGATGGTTGGTTCAACGACTGTCCAGACCCACGGGGTTGAGATCATCTCTATTTAGCCAGGTCAGCTGGCACTTGTGTCAACCTTAAGGCGACTCACTAGTAAAGTCTGCTTCGGGTCCTGCTTGAAGAAGCTCGACGATGTACTTGAGGCGGATGCAACTAATGACAACGATGCTATAGCCAGTCAGTAAGACTCCCCCTCTATTCAAATCTCTCAACTCACAGTCCACCTAGCAGGAAAATACCCGCGATAGCAATCTTCTGTGACCGGGGTACTTGGACTTTGGACACTTCGAAGACCGGCAGTGAGATGATCATTGCATCCACCACAATATTAGGAATCGAGTTCCCAATAAAGAACTTGTTCTTATCGAGGCATTTGCCTCCTTCCATAAAAGGCTCCCAGGCCTTGTTGACGGGCGTGCATTGAAAGATTGAGGTGAATACAATGCCTATCCACCATGCAAGGGTTAATCCGCCGAGGACATAGCCACCAATCTTCATCGATCGCGTCGGGAATATGCGATAGTACATGAGTAGAATACCGGCTTTGATTGTGCAAAGTACGGTCCCGTATACGAATTCGGTTAAAAATAGGCACTATTACCATAATCAGGTTTGTTACACAGGCAAGGAAGGGGTCGTGTTGCTAACCAGCTGAGCTCTCCCGAGCATATTGGGGTCTTTCATCATGTTGACTGCCAGGGGCTTTCCAACACCACCGACGTAGACGACTGATTATCTCGTTATTCTTCGTATTCAAGATATCCTGATAAGCAAGACTTGCCTGCGATCGCAATAGCGGCAGTACCCCATAGCAGTGGCTGGTGAGGCAGTTAACGATCGACTCAAAAAGGACGTGCGACCAAGTTCAGACATACCAGCGATCCTAATATGAACCAATCATCGATCTCCAGCGGCATCCGCTTCCGATGCCGTGCCCATACCCTTACACCAACAACAGCTAGCGCAAAGGGAATCGACACAGCACTGATAACAACCAGTGCGGAGCCTTCATCGTAATTGAGAACCTCGGGTGGGAGGGTGATGGACGAATTGGCGGACATTGCGGTGAGGAGGGGAATTCAGCTCCCCCAATAATCTTTACCAAAAGATCGAGAAACAAGACGACAGAGAATATGGGCACCTAACGATGTCAAATACTCGGCACTGCGTTAACTTTTTGGTGGAGTCCGGGAGTAAGGCTGACGATTCTCAGGAACAGCCGACTACTGACTCGTTCACGCTGCAGTGCAACATAACGCGGGGGACGCAAGCGAGGGCGTTTGGGTAAAGATTCGCAGGAGAATCCATCCGAGAACGAAGTGGGCTCGACTGCTCTATTCAGGGTCCGCACTGCATCACATCATATCCACTGCAAGCCTTTCGGGTGGTTCCGTGGTGTTGTCCAAGTCCGAGCCGACTAGCCAATGGCGGCATTGAAGTTGACAGGGGGCTGCGTTGCACCAGTTCGCGATCCAAAAGTCTAACTCGAATGATCTCGCCGTTGGTCCATTATGGAGTGTTCAAGCATCCCCTAGTCTCGGGCAAGGATAATCTCCCCGTGCCGTTTCGCTGTATTTATACCTATTTAGGACAGATTACAGCGAGACTACAGTATCCTTCCCCCTAGTCTCATGTTTTCCGCCGATCGCAGGCTCCACTTCGTTTCGAGGGTCAGCACTTGGCCAGGGGTCCAAACCATGCAAGCTCAGCATACTGTTACCCCAGCAGCAACTATTTGCGCGGGCAGATAACGAACTCGGGCCACTCAGCTGTGTATAAGTATCAGGTAGAATCTCACAGATATTTGTGTAACGTCAGCCACATCAGATCGAAACAACCCAACACCCGTAAAATCGCCAATCGCAAGCAACCATGACCGACAAGCCCGTTCTACTTGTTGTCACCGGGGCCTGGCACCCGCCCAAGTGCTACGAGAGCCTCCAGAACGAGCTCAAATCTCTGGGCTACGACTGTGTCGTCCCAAAGATGCCGACGATAGGGGCCGATAGTCACGGAGTCACCTGGGAAGCAGACAAGGCCAAGATCCTCGAAACGGCGGAGCCTCTCTTTGCCGAGGGGCGAGAAGTTGTTCTTATCGCCCACTCATACGGCGGCATTCCCGCCACTGCCGCAACGCAGGGGCAGGGAACCCACGAGAGAGCAGAGCAGGGGCTCAAGGGTGGATTCCATTCAATCATGTTCATGGCTGCGTTCGCCATTCCCGTCAAGGGCTGGGATCTGATTACAACGTTTGGTGGAGCTTATCCCGAGTGGCTCCAAACCGGCGAGAAGTACACAAAGGTGCGTGGCGTCTTTGCGTAAAACATCCAATAGGACAGATGTCTAACAAGCCGCAGAACCAAATCACAGTGATGACACCTGAGCCGGCTTGGGACTGTTTGTACAATGGCTGCCCCAAGGAGGCTGCACAACAAGCCTTGGATGCAACGCAGCCACATTCTCAAGACGCTTTTGAAACCGGCCTGGATTTTATCGGCTCAGACATTACCATTCCCAAGACCTACATAATCTGTGAGAAGGATCAAGTAATACCGTGCGCTCTCCAAGAACAACTTGTTCAATCAACGCCGGGTATGAAGGAGGCGAGGCTAGCAACCAGCCACAGCCCATTCCTGGAGAAGAGGGAAGAAACTGCAAACTTGATCGTCAAGATCGTGGAGGGACGGGAATAACTTGACTAGAAACCCCCTGTAATTATTATTTAAACTGTGCCTTGCTCCCACTATAATAAAAACCCCAATAGTTTTACTTAGAAATGATTCTTGTGCTCTCTTGCCGAGCTCAGCTTGAGGGACCTACTCACAAATAGTGCGGCAGCTAAGTCGCTGGACCATCTGTGAGCACGGTCAGTGCCGTGCCGCACTACTACGGACATTTTCGACCCGAAAAGCAGTCTCGGCCCGTCCAAGTTCAGAAAGCAACCGGAGGCGGCTCCGCAGATAGGTCCCGCAGATAGCTTCAAGTATATCCACTCTCGGTCAGCCGCAAAGCTAGTGTCTCCCAAAGGAGGTACCAATCCCTTTCCAGGACAGTGGCACAACATGCAAGTCCCCTGGCAAGGCTTAGGCTATCTCGGCTATCATTGCGGCTCTCCCATTCTTCTAGCCAGAGACGATAGTGTCGATATGGATCCATTTGGACGGAGGCTCTAGCCAACGGGCTCGGTAAGGGTCGCAAAATTTTCATCGCCGCGTAATTCCAGAGGCCCGGGCCTAGACGGGGCAGTTCAGAGCCGCACGGCAAAACGCTGGGCAATTGGACTGATAGCAACTTGGTCACTTTGACTCTTATGGAAGCGGGCCCGGAACGTGCCAAGAGATGTGCCAATATGCACGAGTGATAGATTCGCCAAGAACCATACACAACTGCCGCCTGCGCCGCCATGTCGGGACACCGAAGAACCGGTTCGGGGAGGCTCAAAACTCCAACATGCGGATCGGCAAGGCACGGTACCTACATGACATGATCTGAGCGGCAGCTAAAATGTCGCCTCACCACGTTGCTGTTTGACGCTAATATCGCGGAGCCACCCGACCCTCACGCCACGCGAACCGGAAAACCCCCGAGGAATCCTCTGCCAGTTTATCAGTTCAGGAAAGGAACCGCTGTTTTGAGTTTACGATCCCTGCAACGGGCAAGCACCGAAGACACAGCGAAGGTCGACTTATGGGGCCAATCCCTGCTCAAGGAACGGCAAGACAGTCTTGAGGAACAGAGTCAACTCATCGTTTCAAGCTAAATTCAAAAGTCCGAGGTTTTAGTTGACGCAGATCTATGGGTCCAAAAATACAGGACTCTTATCTCTTACTATGGCAATAACTCTTAAATCCTCCTATTAGGCTAAGGGCTTGAAAATACTATCATAAAGGGAGCTAGAATCTTAGCTACTATATAATATTTATTAGCTATTATATAGTATTGACTTTTATGAAGTATACCTAAGTTTAACCCTACTGTGGTATAAGAATTCATCATAATTCCCATGTATTCTTAGACCCCGAGACAGACCAAGATTCCCAGTGTTAGCACTAAATGAAAAGCAGCGTCCTATCAATGCGGCTCACGACAGGGCTGAAACAAGTGTTTATTAGGTTAAGCGAATTGGCAATTTTTTCATCTATCTCCGTATCCTGTCCTGAAATGTCTGCTAGAGGGATCTAAGAAGGCTATAAAGACCGTGAAAGAGAAACATGAAAGAGTTCAGAGACACCGTCGTGTCTAACTCCAGTTCCTTCCATAATCAAACCTGCAGCTCCAGTTCCCTTGGCCCTTGAACCAAGTAATGCCTCGGGCTGTAAATAGACCACCCCACGCCCTTGGTAAGAAAGCCAGAAACGCCAAGTGTGTCAAGTCCGCCCCTCGCTGTCACCATCTTGATGATGCCAGATCCGTGAGCGGTAAATGCATCAAAATCACCTTCATAGAACTGGAGTCGGAGGGTTAGTTCCCCATCGCTATAAATAAATGGGGGGTATGTTACTTACTGATTCAGATGCCATGATCAAAGCTAAAGCAATGGTTGCGTCAGTGGCCATGGTCTGCGATGCAATCGCCTCTTTCGCCATTTGGAGACAGGTGAGACGATATTGCAACTTCTTAATTGAAAACTTTTTGCTGTTGGTGTTACTTGTAGCGATAGCGTAGTTGCGGCATGCGACGTGGAAGATGGCGGCCATCAGGCTAGGCTGGCCCATGGCAAAGGGCACCCAGTCGTCTCTCATCGAGGCTTGCCATGCTTTTTCGTCCTCTTTATGATAGCATGCCTTGTAGCCGTACTGTACTACGTAGTCGACGTCTATGTTGAGGGAATAGTAAGTTTCTCATCCCTCTTGGAAGCCTATGGGCTAGACGGCACTTACAGAAGTCAAAGAGATACTGCTCGTCTTCGGAGAGTGACCTAGCAAACCCTTGATACGCGTGCTTTTGGGCACCTCCGATAAGTTGTATCGGGCTTGACGAGCGACTCCTAGCCAAGCCGATGCTTGTCCGTCGTTTAGGAGCAAGTTTGCGATATGCGCTCTTAGTCCCGGATCGTATGCGGGGCGCGCGTGATGATCTTGTTCCATCGTTCTCGTGCGAGTCGCATTCTTCTTCTTCATTCTCATCATTCAGTTCTACCAACCCTCTTATAGGGAGCCTGTTGGAAAATGACACCCGCTTTGCACACTGGGGCTGCTTCTTCTCCCTTTGCACAGCGCGCGAATGCCTGGCAACGTGGGCTCTGATCAGGCTCAGACTTTCGTTACTTGTGGCATCGTCTGGTTGTATGGTGTTGATGAACTGGAGCATGCCGGATTGTGGTTGCCTTTGCTTGTTGTTGGCGGGTTGGGTTTTGGGCCGTCTGCCACGGCCCCTCTTCTTAGCCATAGCTTAACAACTCGTCAAAGGTGTTACTTCTTGTGTAGACATCTTTTTAACGCGGTTTGATGCAAGAAAAGCGGGCTTCTAATAGACGAGGCAAAGTCTGATGATTGAGGGAAAAGGTGAGGGGAGCAGCTAGAAATATCCTTGTCGAGGTTAATTCGCCCCCAATATAAGCACTTGTTAGCTCTGAGTCAGCCGTAAGCCGAGCCATCGTTACCACCCACCCATTCGCAGATCGTCAGATTCTTAAATCAGCCATGTAGGGCGAGCGCGTCTTGGCATAAAGGGATACAAGGTATCGATTGGATACTATATACACGATATCCATCCTTGGTTTACATCCATTGACACAGTTTATATGTCCAACTTCTTCTCCTTGACCACGAAGTCCACAGTCTCCGTCACACAAATGTCCAAGCTGAGCCAATCGCGACCAGCCCATTTCTTGATCAAGCCCGGAGCGATATCATTCTCGATCTTGTAGGCCATGGTGGGGTTTCCTGGGATGAAGTCATCGACAAACTTGCGATTCGGATACGCCTTGCGCAAAATGTCGAGACAGTCGTTCCAGTTGAACGACCCTGCGAGGACTTGGATGCGCCGGCCTTTGACTTCTGGGTCAAGCATGGCCGCAATATGAATGAGCGCGACATCGGTGACGTGCGAGTAGTACACTGTTCACAAACAGTCAGTTCATCGATCACAGGTAAAATATGTATCAATTCAGGATACTTACTCGCAGGTGACTGCTGTAACGCAGCCGTGCTGCCCAGATACAGCTGCTCGAAAAGCTGCGGAGGTACCGACCGAAGATGTTTGTCGACGCTCATGCCTCCAAGAATGACACAAGGGCTGACCGAGTTGACGACCCATGGCAGTTTCTCATCTTTGACAAACTTCCACACTGCCTTCTCGGCCTCAGCCTTTCCGGCACAGTAGATGGGCATGATTCGGTCGGCCTCGTAAGGAGGCGGAGCCCACGCAGCCTGGATTGCCGCCTCGTTCCAGGTGTCGAGGTTGGTGATGGTGTCAGTGACTCCCGGCGTAGGAAACGTAGCAGCCCAGAAGGTAGACGTGAAGATGAAGCGCTTGAGGGACGGCTCGCGGGCTGCAGATCGACACACGGTAAGAGCAGACTCGACGGTCGCCGGAATTCCGATATTAGGATCCGGAGTAAAATCGCTGATGACTGCGACGTGGATCACGGCCGACACGCCCTTGACGGCATCATCAAAGGCGTTGGGTACGGTAGTATCGGCGATAACCAGCTCAAGATCGCCTCGCCTGGCATATGGTAAAACAGATTCATCCTTTACTAGCCATTGGCTGGATTCCAGATCGCGAACTGTGCCGCGGACTTTGAAGCCTCGCTTCAGCAGCTCCTTCACGATGTGACTCCCAGTGTAGCCATTTGCTCCGGTGACAAGAACCAGCGAGCCTTGGGGAATAGCAGTAGTGTTGTCGGCCATTATAACGTCTTTTGGTCGAGTAGATGAGAAGAATCGTTGTGAAGAAATGTAGGAAGCGTGTAGCACAAGAGTTGGCTCTGGAAGAAAGGTGCGTCACGCTGACTTTATACTCGAAACCTCGGTGACACAGCTCACATCAAGGACCCGTTTTACGTGCAAATTCGCCATCACGACTCGCATTCTTTCAAATGATATCCGAGTTCATATTTCGAGCAAGTTCCTCTTTCGGTAAGTGGAATCTTCAAATGCTGACCTTGACCCTTGTTGACATTCTCACGATCGGATGCCGGCGGACCCGCTGTGGCCCCGATCCTTGTTCCGGTCTGACGGGGGACCCAACCAATCATGGAGGGTTTTTAAAACTCGAGCAAGTTCCTGATCTGGCTTAGCGCTGACGGTACGGAGCCAGCCGAGAACATGGTGTTGATCAGCCCCGGCCGCCGGCTGCAGGGTAATTATTAATACGGCTTCAACATGATGACAGCCAGCGACCGAGAACGCAGAGACTGACATAGTGCTGATTTTTGTATATGGATAGGTAGTCATTTAGTAGACGTGTTAAATCACAGCGCCATAATAGCTCGGGTCTGAGCTTATAAACCGAACCGGTACGACTTTGGAAGAGACCAGTGATCGGGGATGGCAAGCGACACAGTCATATCGGGTCAGCTGCTGAAATGTTGAAGAAATGTCTTGCTAAGTCATTGTTTCTAAGCTACTGGACTGTTTATCAAGCTCTCAATTTGGCCTAGAGACCCATATGAGACAACACCATAATGCAATACTACCCAATAAACCAAGTGTTCAACTCCCGAAGGCGGCAATGGGTGGCTGGATGCGAGGAGGCCCCATCTAATTTAAAAGTCTGTACTAGTTGCGATGCCTTTTGTCTTCTCGGCTGTTTCGGAAAGCTTCTGGATCTTGGCCTGAAGCATGCCGTAGCAGTCTGAGCCTAGAGGTACGCGCAACTGGTCCTCCAAACCCACTGCTGTCCCTGTTCCAGTCACGACCTCATAGATGCGCTCGACGCCCTTCTGAGGATCACCAGGTTGATTTCCGTGCATACCGCCGAGCATACCACGCATGTCGGGATAGCCCTCCTTGTTTGTGCTGATATTCTTCCCCTCTCCGGAGGACTTGAGGAAGTCCGTCCTAAAAATTCCTGGTTCGATTATATGAACCCGGATACCAAGAGGTTTGAGCTCTTCGTACATGCTCTCGCTCAAGCCTTCAATCGCGAACTTGGACGCTGCATAAACGGGTGCGCCCTGGGCTGCAAGGATGCCGGTACCACTCGAGATCTGTATGATCACACCCTCCCCCTGCTTCCTCATGTGTGGAATGGCAGCTTTGGTGAAGTTGAAGACGCCGAAAAAGTTGACGTCAAATTGATAGCGAGCTTCTTGCTCGGTTACTTCTTCGACTGCGCCGACGTGCCCGAAGCCGGCGTTGTTGACGAGGACGTCGATGCGTCCATGCTTTGAAACGGCTGAATTGACGACTGATTCAATCTCAACTGCCGAAGCCGTGACCTCTATTTGGACAAGATCCGCATTTGGATAATCGCGAAGAGATTGTGGAAACTTTTCGAGATCTCGGGCTGTCGCCACGACGGTATGGCCCTTTGAAAGAGCAAGTTGGGAGAGGAGCAAGCCAAAGCCGGAGTTAGCTCCAGTAATAAACCAGACGAGATTGCTTGAGGCCATTATAATGATGCTAGGGAGGAATAAATCAATCGTTTTGTTGACTCTCCAAAGTAGAGACCATGACATCTTTTATACGAAAGCTGTCCCCCATACGCATCCTCATGTCAGTACTTGAGCCTACACCTAGAGGACCCGTTATCTCCGCCCCCACCAAATCGACCTGCAGCCGTTGGCGAATGCGGGCGGCTGATTGGTGAGCTGTCAGGGAAGGAGCATGCAAGTCCGCGGCAGCGAGCGTTTTCCCGCCTCGACTCGGCCGACGCTAGAAACGTCCTGCATGTTAGAAATCAGCTCAACTGGGCATTTCCCGACGCCTTTCTCTTTTGCCGCTCTGCATCGGAAAATCATCTCTTCTCTTAGCTCAAGACACTAACGGCCGTGCACCTCTTGATGGCTGATCAACCTCCAGTCGCCCAGGGACCCAAGCGCGGACGGAGAATCACCGCATGCGCGCAGTGCCAGAAGAGGAAGAAGAAATGCGACCGTCGATGGCCGTGCAACCACTGTCGAAAGCGGAACTCGGCCCACGAGTGCGAATATGAGGGTAAAATGGCACCAAGGCCAGAAGAGCATGTGTCGGAACAAGTTGTGCAAGACCCCAATCCAGAGTCTACCTCGGCGTCCGCAGCTTTGACATCTCTCGGATACATCAGCGACCCCATGTTTAAAACAATCACAGTCAGTATCTCTTCCAATAAATGCAGCAGTCCGGCTACTGAC
This sequence comes from Fusarium sp. JS1030, assembly GCA_000966855.1. Taxonomy (NCBI): domain Eukaryota; kingdom Fungi; phylum Ascomycota; class Sordariomycetes; order Hypocreales; family Nectriaceae; genus Fusarium; species Fusarium sp. JS1030. The sequence continues at coordinate 1,467,110 of JWIW01000097.1, read as the reverse complement.
CCTTGAGACAAGACCATCGCTCGATCGGACGACGTACTGGAAGCGGTCGAGCTGTCGGGCCCAGCGCTTGAGGCGTCGCGCACAGTGCCGCCGCGACCTTACGCAGACATCCTCGTCCAGAACTTCTTCGACCACGTCAACCACCACTACTGCATTCTTTATGAGCCATCTTTCCAGGCTTCCTATGAATCTTGGTGGTCCCGGCGTCGGGATGCCTCGAGTCTACGCTCCCCTTCCATGATTGCTCTCACAAACCTGGTTCTGCGCGTCTGCTCCAACTCGATCCAGTTCCTGTCCATCGATACACAGTCTCGTATAGAGTCCGACCTCGGGGAATCGGCCGCAAGTCTCAGCAAGCGCTACCATACGGCTGCGAATACCCTCGGTGACCTTATCCCGCCGGGTGTTGCAGGGCTGGTCCATGCTCAGCAACTCTTCCTTGGAGCGACTTGGTCGAAGGCGGAGGCCAACTTTGTCGATTCTTGGCACATGCTCGCTGCTTCCGTGAGACAAGCACAAGAAATCGGTAAGGGCCAGTCAGGATGACATGACAAGCGCTAACCACGGCATCTCTTCCAGGTATCGACACGGACAGTGCAACTTCCGACATGACCGGATTCGAACGAGATTCTCGGCGCCGTCTGTGGTGTGCACTGGACACATGGGACAAGTAAGAATGCCAAATTCCGTCGGGAGCTCGTTCAGACTAACGTCCATCGCAGATTCATGGCGGCTGTCTTCAATCGACCGACGATTATAAGCTCTGGCCCTGTCCCGTATCCCAGTTCGACCCTCGACCTTTCGGGCAGACACCCAAATGCCCCCTCAGCAGCGCTAGCAAAGATCCTCGAGAACCAACTAAGCAGAGTTCTATCTAGAACCGAACCTACAAGTCTGACTTTGGAAGAGCAGCTGTCCGCGGTCGAAAATTGGATGTCGGAGCTGCCCCCAGTCTTCAGCACATCGGCCCCCGACAAGCGCTGGGATGACGAAGCTCCCTGGCTCCGGTTCCAGCGTTTACAGTTGCATTGCGTCGGGCATATGACTCAACTTGCTCTCTTCAAAGGGGCATTGGCAATAAGGTCGCAGCGGCAGAGTCACGTCGAGCGAGCCGCCGACACCGGCCTGGCCGCCATGGAGGTCTGCAAACACTTCTTCGAGCTATGCTTTCCGCAGCAGGCCAAGTACTTTATGGTTTCATTTTGTCCGTTCGACGTGGCCGCGTTATTGTGCTCGCTCCTTCGCGGGGATAAGGATAAAATGCTGGCGAGAAGACGCGAGATTGTAGATGCCGTCGGGTCCGCACTTTCAATCTCTTTCCAACTCCGAGGCCATACCAAAATGGCCGACTCAACATGGGCAATTGTGAATGCCCTAGTATCGCAACTCCAGCTTTCTCCCGACGAGAGCGATACTCTAAGGGACCGGACCAAGGCCAACGGCCAGAACGTTCTGGAGTCACAGCACACGCGTTTGGGCGGCGGGGACACCGTGATCCAAAGCAGTATGCTGCCGGATGGTCTATCAACTACGTCTCAAGACCAATGGCAGAATGAAGATATGGTGTTCAACACAGACATCGGAGTCGATTTTGATCTTGGGGTTTTGGAAGGAGTTTGGGATTGGCCAAGCGTGTCGGAATAATTGCACTTGTAGTCTAAATAAACCGGCATGTGATCGACATCTTGGCTACATGGGCATCCCGCATCAGCGCATTGAATAACCTTGTCCGGATAGCCTCTCTTGCTGCATCTCCGAAGAGTCAACGTGCCTCCATTAACCTTATCCAAGATGACGATTTTCCCTCTGGGCCAAGAATCAAAGGTCCATCTTCTATTCTCATCCGACTGCTCACAGCAAACAACACAATCATCCCTGTAACCTTACCTCTGGCGAAATCTTGCACCGGCCTTTTGTCCCTGTTTTGGTTGCTCAGCACACGCAACACAGCCATCGCCTCATCTTTTTCACGGCTTCTCAAGCAAAACCACCCAGCCCGCGAAATGGCTTCCACTTTCCACCAATTCTCACGACTCCCAGCCGAAGTCCGGTTGCAGATTTGGGAGGAAGCGTGTTTCCCGCGGCAAAGCTGTGGTCTGCACTACGCCACTCTTGATACCAAGACGCATTTCGTCACACTCGACTTTCCAGGCAACGGATCAGCGTACAGCTGGGATGGAGGCCTCTGGATGGCTTGTAAAGAGTCCAGGGCGGTTCTCGAGAAGCACCATCATATGAAGGAATGGAAGGAATCTGACCTGAGGGATCCTACCGAATACCAGTATTCAGAGAGCTGGATGGAGAGCGAAAAGGAAGCTCCAGGATTGCTCGCTGTCCGAGACGATCATCAGGAGTGGCACTGCGTAGCTTACCCTGCTCGCGATATCTTCTGCATCAATGCTCACAATAATGACTGGCAATCACTAATGACATGGAAATCGTACGGACTGTCTATAACTGTCCCATTCCTTGAGGATACGATGAGTTTATACGTGGATAACGTCGCCCTCGAATTCGACCCCAGTTGGAACCTTGACCTTCCTACCTACTTATATGAGTTTGACGATCGGAAATGCTCTTTGGGCTTCCTGGCGAGGATGCTCGTCGAAGTAGCGCGTGGAGATTCACGAGCAACCAACATCTGGCTTATTGACAACAATGCCCGTTGGCGAGCAAACTCTAAGCGCGACCTCGGTCCGGTGGTTTACGATTGCGATAGGGAGTATATTGAGGTCGACGTGGATGATATCTACATCGATGAACCGTATGAGGACTCCATCAACCACTTTATAGGCAGACTTGTGTACCACTTCGACTATGACGATAGTTGGCCCCGCCGTTATTGCAGCTCGACCTGGAAGAGTGAGTTCGATGCAAGGGAGACTATTCGGCTGCTTGTTCGCCGCGACAATCAGATGACCAAGTATCTGGATTGATGGATGACGCCAGGGCGATCGAGAAGAGCAGGGACATAATGACTCAAACGAACGTCAATTTGATGCGATAGTTCAACAAGCACAGAGAGACGGATTCCAGTAATCATTAACCGCTACCATACAGTCCTCCATATACACATGTCAACAGAACACTCGACTTGCGTGCCATTTCCGCAACAGCGCCAATAGCAGCTTGCCATACCCTTGATTGCGTCTCCTACATTGCCTGAAGTCTAACAATGACCAGGTCCCCGGACGGCACCACGTGGAGGTTGTAGGAGTCCGACTTCGCCGCCCTTCCCCCAGGCTTCCCCTTAGCCTAATGGAGGCACCCCTCTTGGACTCAGAAACAGTGGCACGAAGCTCAGCCGAGACTGGACCTTGGCTCAATCAAACCCGTAAGTAAGAATTGGCCATTGACTCAGCAGACTCCGTAAAGAAAGCTGGACGGGGGATCTTTTGAAAACGTGCTCAGCCAAACCCATAACATTGACCACGACTCAGAAAACTCCGTAAAGACAACTGGACGTCTGTTTGGGGGTCTTTTGACAGTGTCTCAAACCCTTGGGTAGGACTGGCCGTGTAATCGTGTATGACGCAACTGACTCCGCAGAGAAAGATGGCCGCTCTGCCTGTTCCATGCGAACCTAATCGGCCTTGAGCATGTTGTCCCAGTTGCACCCCTTGAATTCCCTGAAACATTCTTGCGGGGGGTGTGGGGGGTTCTTTGCCCTGCTTGCACAGACTCTCGAGCTTCCGCTTTGCGCACCCTGAAGGTATGTGGTTCTTGGCTTCGTCTGACCGGTGTGTGTGTGTGTGTGTGTGTGTGTGTGTGTGTGTGTGTGTGTGTTGATTCCACCACGCGTTCATGAGTTCAACGTAACAGTCTCGCCTCTCTTCGTTCAATCCGCCCTCTTTCAATCGCTTTTCGACGTCGGCTTTGCGCTCGTCGATGGTGGCTTTTATGCTCACCCAGCTTATGCCACCCTCTGTGTTCTTGTCCAACTCAATCCTCGCGACCTTGACATCCTTTCCAATGGTCTTTTGATCGGATCGAAAGTTGGTGGAGGTGTGTTGGGGGCTTCGTTGTGTTTGTCATGTTTCTTGACCCAGTGCAACCTTGTCACCCCGGCCTTTTTTGCACATCCGATCGATACGATCTAGGAATGGCATTTCGGATGGGGATGTCTCTTCCTCGCGACTCTTCCTCCAGTTCTCTACCGTCGCTCTTGAATTCAGCCTCCTCCTGCGGTCTGATTTCATCGTTCCTGACGGGTTCTCTGCAGGGTCTGCCTTCGGCTTCGAAGATCGCGAATGCACTGCCAAGACAATCATTAGCATCTCCAGAATCTTTGGCTTCCCTGTCACCTTGAGAAGGTCATCACATAGCTTTTGGGATCTAGGAGTGAGTTCGCCCTCCTTGCAGTCCTTCGCTTTGCGGATAACCTCGCCCACCCTGGTTATGCCTCAGGTTTGGATGAGGAGTAAGCTTGAACGAAGACATGATGGATGGGGAGTGATAGATCGAGGTGGGAAAAAGGGTGTTGGAATGTTTGGTGTTTGAGTGTGAATGCTTTTGGCTTGCTTGTACTTCTTCGGTGTCAAGTTCACGCCTGTCTGGCTCACTCGAGTGGCGACAAAATTGAAGGTAGGGCGACAGAAGGTGCGCCCAACTGGCTTCCTCACTTGATTCCAAGATTGGAAGGGTTGATGGAACGGACCATGCATGAGGTGCTGGACCGCTGCTGGGCGACGAAGAGCCAAGGCAGGCTAGAACTTGCATGGCTTGGGAAAGAGGCATAGTCGCACCTGCTGCCCAAAGCCAGCCTGCTTCTGGACGATAAACATCACAAGTAACAGTCGCGAAATCCTGTTGGTATGCAGCTGAGACAATGCTATCAACGGTTGCTCTTACCTAAGGGCACTAGACAAGACCTAACACGCTGGCCATAAAATTTGGCATAAAGGAAATAAAATCATCGCACTTTTTTGATCATTATTTTCAAATTATTTATCTAACACTTTACTTACCTCGGTCTTTGGCTTTGAAAGGCATTACCTAAGCTCGCGAACAGCTTCACTTGCCGTGATGATATCAGATCACGTGCACCCAGTTTTCAGGGCCCTCCGCTGCTGCCTCCCGTGTGAGGGCGACTCCTCCCCTTCCAAACACCAAAGCGCCCGCCTGAACTTCCTCTCCTTCGCTCCACCTCCAGATCCCCGATGTTGAGCTCGAACCTTCTCTTCTTTCTTTTCCGTCACCTTCAAATTTTCATCTTCCTCCTGTGAGTCGATGCTTATTGCCTTTGGCCCTGTACGAAGCGAACGCTGACGATGCGCCTCCTCGAGCCCGAGAAATGATGGGCGTGAAGCTCCAGACACACCTACGCAGCCAACGCCACAAGTAACACTCGCGAAATTTGTTTAGCTTTTTTTGTTCTTTCTTTCAATCTTCCAACCCAAACCAAGTCCCGTCGTAAGTCCCCATTAGCTGGAGAGGCCATAGATGTATGGAGATTGCTGACATTGATTTTTGCTAGTCGTCCGTCTAAGTGTTTTTGTTTCCCGTAAGTTAAACTACCTGTATTTGATCTCCAGACTTGCTGACGTTAATCCTTGTGTAGGGTTTAAAAACTTTTTTTCTCGCCGTATGTATCAGCTTTTTGTTGAGCAGTCAGGACTCTGGAGTTACTGACACTGGTCTTCGCGTCTAAGCTTCTCTAAAAGTTCTCAAAGTGAGTATCCAGATGCCCTTTTCCCCGATCTTCAATTGTTGCCAGAAACTGACAATATCTTCCCCGGGTGATAGATCAAACACGATGGTACGCGTAAGTATTCAGTTCCCTAGCACTAGTGTGGAAGTCTCGCTAACCTAGATAGAACCAATACAACGGCTTGGTAAGTTACGCTCACCCTCACCTTTGGCCCCGATCCTCGCCTGGCTCCCCGCTGTCGTCTTCGATTCCAAGAGGCGTTTCTTCCCACCGCGATCCTTCTAGTCCTGGTCCTTTGGAAGTTGTCGCACACTTCGGACAACGGTTCGGTTGCCGAGAAGATACCCCGAGAACGTTCATGCCTCTGGTTTGCTCGCTATCCACACTACGGTCGAGAACAGACACCAGCCAGAAGATCCCTCGGACACATCAGGTCTTCTTCTGGTACCCGAACCATATCCCCAGGCCTCTGCCTTGAGGGCGTTGCTTGGTGGGATCGACATGGTGGAACAGCGCCGTCGCTCTTCGCCGTCAGTTACCTGACTGAGAGGCATGGCCGGAGATCCCTACGCCACAGCATCCAACAACGACCGCATCACCAGAGTCCCAAGGCGCTATCCCACCTATCTTCCTCTACGTTCTACGATCTTACATCATGGCCCGGGCTTCTACCCCCTTGGGTGACACATACAAAACCGGTCGCATCGCCAAGGAGGCATCCCAGGGCCCGGCTTACACCGTCTCATTACCTCGCGACGCCATTTTACATCCCCAGCACGTTTGTGCCGACATCGACAGCTCGAAGTCAACGTCTGGGGAGTCTACATTCTTCAAATCCGCTTCTCAAGATCAGACACCCTGGGGAGCCCTTGGAATCGCACCCTGAACCGGTAACAATGGATGTTTGGGGGACTTGGGCTAATATGTGATAATAGGGTCGAGGCGGTCGTGGTGGTCGTGGTGATGGCGGCTTCGGTCGCGGCGCGGCTCCTCGCGGAGCCAAGGTAAGTTAGGCGCGATCTCCTTGAAAGAATTGATCGCTGACCTTCGTTATGTTCAGCGCAATTTCTCAACCGTTAGTCTAGCTAGCTGGAGCTGCACGATGACAAGCTCTCTAACACAGTGTAGATGTCAAACACATCTCGTGGCCCGTCCGGGGTAAGAGACCTGGCGCATCATTTATGGGAATACGTAGTCTCAATCGATTGCAGGCTGGATCCCGCCAGGTGAGTAGAATTGCATCCAGACACCCCGTCTACATACTGACTTTCAATAGGAGGCGGAAGACCTCATTGCCGTACGTACCGTACCCCGCATACACCATCGCTAAGTCTTACTGATGCATCTTAGCACTGGCAGAAAGAGGCCGAGGTTGGTTCTTCATTCATTTCTTTGCTTTTATCTACTCTGACAGATCTGCTACAAAAAGATTCATCATGACAGGATGCTTGTAAGTGTGCTTCGTCCCTATCGGTTGAACGAAATGATTCAGGTGCTAACTAGTCATGTGTATAGCGCCACCAACAACTCTTTTCTGTATGTCACTGTCTTCCCAGAACTTAGTGGGATTCATCTAATCAGTGTGATATAGGAAGCCTGCGAGAAGATTGCCGTATGTGTCATTGAACCGCGCCAAGTGTATCTGGGTCTGGGCATGTGCTAATTGAGATGACTTTTGTAGGAATGGCGTATGACTAGAGATGTAAGTATCCTCCATATTATGACTATCGTTGCTAACGGAATCCAATAGGAGAGGGCAAACGTACCAGTAAGTTTTCGCTTCGCATGCCTAGTATAGTTGAAGAGTTGCTAATATACATGCTTTTACTAGGATGCCAAGGCTCGCATTGCCGTAAGTTCACTCCCCAGCATTTTGCGTACGATACTAATGTTAGCTATAGTCCGAAGTCGAAAAGATCTTGGCCGAGACGGCCGCGGCCCCCAAGGCCGAGGAGAAGAAGCAGGCCGCTTCCTTCCCCCCCTCAGATCCCGGCCAGACGCCTCGACTTATCCCCCTTTTCTATCGACCGCAACCGATTCTTCGTCTCATCAGCAGACCACTATTCATCCGCGGGCATCACCACACTCGCCAACCTTGCCATTTCCAGCAACCACGGCCGTTATTGTTGCCTATCGAGGTCGCGTTTGAAGCTCTTGTCGCGGCCGATCTTGCAGGCCCTTGCTGCTTTGCCAATGATCTCGATCTTGGCGTTATTGATGACGAGAGAAATAAGACGAGGCTTTAGCCATTTTATGATGATTCTTAACTTGTTTACATAATGCTTGACTTTGTTCCAGGTGGAGATTAGGACTGGCTTATGTACGAGAGTGACCATTCAGGGTGGTGGGCGAGAAGCAAACCAAAGCAAGCCGATGTTTGAATTGCACCCGGGGTTGTTTCTGCAGTGATGCTCTTATTTTATGATACCCGCGCTCAAGAAAAGCAACACCAATGATACAACGAGAAAGATGATGGCACCTGCACCGCCTGTGGCTACAATCGGAGACAGGAGCCATTCCTTCGTCCACATCGTGTACGGCCACGGGGCGACAACGTAACCGACATACGTCCAGACGAAGAACGAGACGGCCATGAGGAGTGCGTACAGCATGAGCAAGCCCATTATTATCCTAAACTGCACAATGGTGTAGAGCTTTTGGTGCAGAGATACCTGCATCTCATTCCTTTGGCATCTATCACTTGTTGCACAAGCTAGTAGCTTGAACATGGTTGGGATGGTGCGCGGTGTGGTATCTATGCCGTTCTCGGGGTGCCAGACGGATCCCTCGTCCAGTACTCTGCTGCTGGCTCTCGTTGACAAAGCTCCCCGAGCTTCGATCAGGCGACTGACTATGCCGAGCAGACTCAGAAGTAGTAACATTGGTAGGATCTGCCCGTACGACCACTGATTCAGTTTGTCCTGCACGCACGATGGGATGGTTTTGTAACGGGGGACCAAGAGGTGGAAGGTCCCATACCCAATGCTAAAAAGCATCAGGCTCAACGTAGAGACATGAGAACCAGTCCAGTCCAGCACGGTTAGTACAATCATGTATACACCGACAAAGAGTCGATACGAGCAACTGCCGGCTCTTCGCGTCGCAATCCAGCACTCCAGCCATTCCAACGGCTTGTGGCACCATCGGATCAGAAAACAGTGGATTGGCCGGAACAGTTTAGCGGCCTGCCAAACGTAGCCAAAGATGAGCACGCAGTACGCAATGCCAATTCTCGAGGGGACCGCGGTGACACTGACACGCTGCTTTGTAAAATCCCAAATCTCGGCGGCAGATTTGGACAGCGCCGGGCAGTTCGCGGCGTTGGGACAGGCGATGTCCTGCCACAGAACAAAAGCCTGCCAGTCGTACCACGAGGTGGGATACAAGGTCATGCAGCTGAGCATCATGGTGCACAGCATGCCAGCGACACGGAATGACCGAGCCCAAGGACGCGAGTGAAAATACTCATGCAGCGTGCTCACGGCTGTCAAGAACATGTTTGACGACAACCAGCCGAGGTAAATGGCCGTCTAAAAGTCGAACACAGATTCATGGTGCCTTTTGACGAGACCCGCGATGGGGATGCCGATGCAGGCTACGAGTTGCTGGTCTGCAAATGCCAGAACGGCTCTATCGAGGCCATCAACATGGTCGAGATGCCGGACCCGAGGGCGCACGCCGACGAAGAGGGTGTCGCATTGGTTGAGCAGGCGTGGAGGGACGAGGCGACAGACGTAGGCTACGACGGCGAGGATCCAGGCAACGTAGACGCCGATTGTGAAGGCGAGAATGACTCCGATGCCGTTGATGTCTTGGTCCGGGGATGGATACTTGACCCCGATGAGCTGTTCAGTCGCTGAGCGCTCTGCGCAGATGATCTCCGGCATTGGAGATGCGCCATGGCGACGATAGCGACAATGAGGACCAGTGCTTTATACGGCGTCGGTACTCGGCCCGGGCCGCCAGTAGGCTCGGAGGGCTATTTGAGGCATCAAGACAGTCTTGTAACATTGGCTGCCCCAAGTTTCCCAGCCGCTCCAAAAGCTGAATTAATTGGTCAAGATCCGCCGGCCTCAGATCCCTCACGCAGGCGCAGCACGCGATTCGAGGCTTAGCGATTCTTGGAGTCACGAAGGTGGAAGCGAGGTGACATTGTCGGATCCCACAGAGCAGGGCGCAGTCTGTGCTGCCTGCGTCTTCGTAATTGAAGAAATCACCGAACGTTCAGCCCTAGCGGCCGACCGGGATCCCCAGTATTACGGGCCTAGCAGACATGGCGACATTTGGCGGCGATAAGAAGCTTATCAGCTATCTCGCGATCCACACCAATGGCCAACTTGGACGACATGGTACGCGAGATGCAGGGAGCCCTGTCGTGATTGGATTTAACCCCTGGTCCAGTGCGAGCTTGGGGTCAGCCTAACGCAGCTTGGCGCAAGCTAGCTGAAATGACTTGAAGACGCTATAACTGGACGACGAGCTTGACAGGCAGAGGGGGACCTCGGAGACTTTTCACTCTGCTACATCAATAAAAAAACACCAAACGCCAACCTCGCCTGTTCTCCTCGTCACTTCTCCTCCGAACGTCGAACCAAAGATGCCGAGCCGACGAACGAACCTGGGGCCCCTCACGACCCGATTTGCGTACCCGGACCGCTGCACCGTGCCTGTGATCGACTGCTCGACATGCGACGTCGCCTGGCAGGCCCAAACATGCGGCGACAATCCCTCGAATTCAGAGGGCGTGCAAGATGATCCGGATTGCTGGCCGCCGCGCAGCAAGGCCGATGTGGACGTTGACTATGCCTTGAACGGCTGGGGCTTTTACTCCCCCGGTCTCGAGTGTCCCGAGGGCTACGAGCCGGCGTGCAGCGCAACTGGGACAGCGACGGGCGATTTCAACTTTCAATACTCGATAAACGACGATGAGACGGTCATTGGATGCTGTCCAACGTACGTGAAGAGATATACCTGATCTTGGGGAGAGAAGCTAATGAGGAATTAGGGGATATTCATGCGATCAACCGGGAGGACCGCAGACGTGCAAGACCGTCGCGTCGAGAGGTTCGATGCAGGCTGCCATGTGCTCCGACGGCGAGACTCAGCTTGATTGGTATACTCTGCCGGTTACGTACACGCAGACCGGGAGCAATTCGGAGCAAGCGACGCTTGATTACATTACGATAATGGCGCCCATGTTTCAACTAAACAGAAAGGCGTCGGATTTGGCGTCAGCGACGATTACTTCAGATGTGACATCTTCAGATGCGACGACAGTGGAAACCGGATTCGCAGCGACGTCACAATCGTCAAGCGATTCTGCTTCTACAAGTGGAGGATTATCAACGGGAGCTCAAGCTGGTATCGGTGCAGGCGTGGGCGTCGTCGGCCTGGCCATCATCGGCGTAGCGCTGTACTTGTGGCGGAGGAAGAGAAATGCGTCTTCGGCACCAGAACTGTCCGCTGATGAACCAAAGACACCGGGAGAGCTGGCAGGGTCTACACATCATCCCTCTCCTCAGCCTTATCAATATCATCCGGTTGAGCTTGATGCGTCGCATGCGCAACGGAGTGAAATGCAATAGGGTAAGCTGATGAGAGTGGGAAGCATTGTGAGGCGTTTACAGCATAAAACTTTGATTAGATAGAACAGGTGTGGAGGATCTAATTCACCTTTTTAAAAGTCATTACGGTATTTGTTTGATATTTGCGATGCGTGCTGGGTTTCCAAACGGTCAGACAAGGCACATCCTGAACGAAAGGTGGTGGTAGGAGATTATGTACAGATTCAAACATAAACTTCGTTCACTTCATTCAACATGCACTCATTCCAGCAATTTCATCCGACAAGACGAAACCCCATCATGCCATCAGACAACGCCAGGACGAAGAGCAGGAGTTACCAAAATCATCTCATCCTCAATGCAATGTCCAGTCCCAACGGCTTTCTCAAGAACCCCTCCCGCGTCTCCATAATCTCCTGCTTCAGCTCGACGCTGTACCTCCTCGCCCAAGTCGCCGCAATCAACTTCATCTCCATCTCGGCCACGTTCCTCCCAACGCACGCCCTCGGTCCATGGCTGAAAGGAATAAACGCGTTCTTTTGACGAGTAGTCACATCATCCCACCGCTCTGGCTTGAAATCATCCGCGTCAGGGCCCCAGATCTCCTTGGAGTGGTGGATCGAATACGTGGGGACGCTGAGCACACTGCCCGGTGGGAAGTAGTGCCCTCGGATAGTGACGCCGGGTGAGTTCTCGGGGATTTGTCGTGGGAGACCAATGCCGGATGTGGAGTGATATCGGAGCGTCTCGTTGATAACGTTGTTGAGGTATGGAAGATCTCGAACCATATCGAATGTCGGCACCGAAATTTCAGTGGGGATGGCATCATCCAGCTCGGCTTGAAGCTTTTCGAGAACGCCTGGGGTTCTAGTGACATGATACAGCAGTGCACAGGATGAATTAGAGGTCGTGTCGCTTCCAGCAATCAGTTGCGTCAGAGCCTCGGCTGTCAGCTCCTCGCGTCCAAGAGGCTCGCCCTTTTCATCTCTGCCCTCCATGAGACGCGCCAGAAGGTCCATTCGCTCAATCGGTGGCGGGTTGTCGAGTCTAGCCTTGACGCGCGCGATGGCGATGCCTGCAAGGTTTTGAACGGCGTTGAGACCGTTGCTGAAAAACGGGTCGGGTAACCACTTGGCATACGGTTTCAACTGTGGAAAGCAACCCAACGTAGCGCTCACTTCACCTCGCCGGTTCAGAATCTCAATCGCAGAGGCGTAAATAGGTGGGCTGTCTGGCGTGGCTCGTACTTCTGCCACATCAGCCCCGTTGGCCAACATGCCGAATGGAGCGCCGAATGCAAGATCGCCAATAACATCAAACGCCAAATAATTGAACCACGGAAGACAGTCGATAAGAGCCTCCCGACGTCCATCCTTGCCGCTCGTCTGGCCCGTGGCAATGAGCTTGTCCAGCTGCTTGACGAACAGTTCGAGATTGGAGTGGACGTACGGCTCAAACTGGCTAATCGACTTGGGCGAAAAAGTATGCGAGATGAGCTTGCGCTTACGCGTATGCTCAGCACGATCCCTCGTATTAAACAATCCTCGTCGAATTGACACAAAAGCGTCGTAAAACTCGCTGCGAGATGTTAGCCGGGCACAAGTGCGGGGGGCGACGTCAGACCTACGACTTCAAGAAGCCGTTTCCATGGCCGTAGATGATGGGGATGGCGCTGTCATCGGCTATCGACGTGTGATTTGGCTGGATGCGAACCACGGGGCCGAGTTTCTTGTGGATCTTGTCCATGACGGCATATCGCCCGCCGCGTCTACATACGTAGAGAAGCCATAGATTTGAGAATTGCGCGGGGAAGGGCGCTGGGATGCCTCGGATGGCGTTGTTTGTGACAAAGTAGGCGTAGAGGTATGTCGCGAGGAGCGCGCCGACTGCGAGCGGCAGCGACCACCAGGATAATAGGAGGTCGACCAAAGCCATTGTGACGATGGTTGAGTTGAGTTGAAGTGAGGTGAAGATTCTGCTCCCGGCTAGTGAGAGATGATAAGCTTCGACGGGATGTGGGTGTCTCGGCAGATGTTTGCGTGCCGGGTTAATTGGATCCCCGAGGCGGAGAAACGATCACCAGCGAAGCGAGATCTTTCAGTCTAGAAGCCAATAGGGTATCATCGAATGGTCAGGAGGCTACACAGCCCGTTAAACAATCTGGAGGGTCTGCATTCGATGCAAGATCAAGATCGTGAAGCGTCAACTTTTCTGCGCTAAAGACCTCGCCTGCCCCGCAGCTTCGGACACTGAAATGCCCTCCGCAGACAGTCATCAGCCATATCCAAAGGATTGTGCGATGCTGCAAATGGCAGTAAGCAATGGTGGTCATGCTCAATATTCTCTCAATCCGACGAATCACACCCTTTCCCAGCTTCCCCAGAATCTGTAAAGGCTGCGGAGCGTTGCGGGGAAGACGGTCGGGATTTGAAATCGGCAAAGTCCAAATGGGCGGGCCATCTCCGGTCGGCGATGATGCCGAGCAACGGGATGACGAGGGCGCCGGACGGAGCAGACGATGTTGAGACGAAAAAGATCTATGCATGAATTCGGATCTACCCCTTTGCGACTCTGTTGGCTGGGCAAAAGGGAGAAGTGAAAACTGACCAAAAAATTCAACCGCCATTGAAACAATGGCGCCCCCGTTAAGAGGCCGCCTCTGCTCCGTAGACGCTGCGCAGCCACCAAACAGGCGCGGAATCAGCAGCAGCCGGCTTGGTATTTGTCTTGTCTCAGCGCAGCCGAGCCTCGTCGCAGGCCTCGTTATTGACGTGGCGCCAGACCAAAGCTGAGACGAGGCGCGTTGCGCACCCGACCAGGGGTAGCCATCTGTCTGATCTGCCGTCTCACCACAGCCGGAACCGGTTTCGCCTTGCAACCGAAAAAACCTGACCGCTAATAATGTTGCTAATTGTAGATGACTGTTGGTCCACATATCTTTCGGGTCCTGCCCCGATGCTCCCTCTTCTTTCTTTTCTTGCCGGGTCTTTTCTGATTGCTGGATGAATGATTCCCCACGATTCACGATAGAACGACAACCACAACCAAAGGCTTGACGCCTTATCATTCCTTTCTGACATTTCCTTCTTCTGTCTTTCAACAATAAGTCTTTTTTAATTTTACTCATTTTCACTTCAATCCGATCTCGACGATCTTTGATAGATACGAATCCAGCACTGGTTGCTGCTCGATCGACACCTTTCATTCAAAAACTCGATTCCGATGGAGGACCTAGCTCTAGACCTGCAACTATCTCGGGTCATCTCTGCGTTTGAATCGACGACACTCTTTACTGCCATTACTCCACGCGCAACTGCCCTTGCGGAAGCCACGTCGGTCGGGCCGCCCGTGGTCACTGTCACTTCGGAGAGTACATCTGGAGACGATGACGAGCCCAAAGTCAAATTCATTGGAGTTTTTGAGATTGCTATTGCATTCGGCATCTTGGGTACGTTTCTACACTCAACTCATATTGCGATGGGGTCCTAATAATTGGCACAGTCCTCTTAACTATCGTGGTCGCGGGCATCATCTTCTGCCAACGGCACAAGAAGGCAAAGCGAAATCGCGCAGCCGCACTAGCAAAGACTGCAAGCATCGAGGAAAAGTACCAGGGAGCCATGGGTCATTCTCCGCCAGCGGCGCATCTGCCATCGGCCGGGCGGACGAGGGTGGGCGAGAGGAACCAAGGGGTTCATGAGTACTGGCATAACGAGGCGTCACATCACGCTCAGGGCTGGGAGCAGGCACCGCAGGCGGGCACGCGATCCCCCCCGCCTAGATATAGATGATACCCATAATGACTAGATACCCTTTCTTCGGAAACGTCTGTTGCCATGATTTGTGATTTCGAGTAACGAGATGAGACGAGGCGATCTTGAACATGAGCATCCGTGCTCGGTTCATTCAGCGAATTCAAGTATGCTTCCCAGTTCATTTGGGTTTGATTTTATTTCAATTTTACCTCTTTTGATATATCTAATCAGACTTGACGCGTGTACGAGGTTCCAACTCCTCTCACCCTAAAGTCGTTCGTTGTATGAGTGTTCATGAGAAAGCCTGCTCGCTGGCGTCTAACCTGGTCGACTCGAAAAGCGGCATTATTGAGCAACATCTTTGACACACAAAGTCCCACCGAGGATCTTCTAGGTTGACGCAAGTTTAAAAATATAAAACCCACTTAGTTCTGCAAGGCCTCCTCGTAAGCAAACGTAAGCTATGTACCCGGGGGGTGAAACGGGTTTCTTTTTGGTGTCGCAGGACAGAACCATGTGATGCGGCTGGTTTGAATTTTGTATCTGGTCTCCGAAATGCCAACTTTAAGGTTATTTCTGTAACTTTCAAACTTTTTCGTTTGTTACTAGCTTTGATGGTTTTGTTACAACGATATTGGACTGCTGAACACTGTCATCAACTCTTGGGGGCGTTGCTTGGCGGATTCAGGTTCACAGCGCGGCGTGCAAACAAGCCAACGGCTCTGCGACTCTCAATTATCTAGTCCATATATTACCAGCACAAAGTGCAAAGGACAGAAACAATAAAATAATATGAAATAGAATAAAGATAGTCACTGAATAGTCAGCCCTCGCTCTAGGGTTGACAGCTCCTCGAGATCCGGAAGCGGGGCTAGTCGTCATCGCCGCCTACAATCACGAAAGTATCAC
Organism: Fusarium sp. JS1030; assembly: GCA_000966855.1. NCBI lineage: Eukaryota > Fungi > Ascomycota > Sordariomycetes > Hypocreales > Nectriaceae > Fusarium > Fusarium sp. JS1030. The sequence goes on along the minus strand of JWIW01000097.1, from coordinate 1,451,232 downwards.
ACGCACAATTGCGCCAGACATCAGCACAACCGCCCAATCAAAACAACCACAGGCCGACTCGCGAGCAATGCCCCCATGATCTTCATGGCATTCAGCAGTGGGAGAACCACCCAAGATAAGATCCCGCGTCCCGAAACCGCTCTGCTATCCAATGAGCTGCACGGAGAGGTCTCACTCATCAGTGAGATTGTCAAACCAGTGATGTGGCGTCATCAACCCCCAAACAATGTCGCGATGTCGTGCTTTGCGTGTAGAGGTATTTGGAGCCTGGCTTCTCGCTTCTCTACCTCTTGACACCCCATGGACGCGAGTATAGGAACCGAACTGTCGGAGTGAGAGCTGACCCGGTGGGCTTTGAGTATTCATAATGTCTTCCTCCTTTCGTTCCCTAAGGCGCAGCACCTCCAGAGCATCGTACCAGCACCTTGAGCGCCGAGGCTCAGACTCCACGGGTGAAGTCATCTGGACGTCAACAAGGGAAGATGAAATTCCCCTCCTGAGCGGCAACACCAAGACGCCCCCGGTTGCTACAAAAGATCTAGACCTACTAGAATCTTTAGGCTCGCCAGTCGGAGAAAGGCGGTTCTGGTGGCAACGAGGCGAGGTGCTGGATGGCGATGCTATTGCGACTCAAAGATCGGTATTTGATGACCCGGAGCTCGCCAAGAGATATCAGCCACGGCCAGATTGGGAAAACATCCATCGTTTCGACCCATCGGCGAGATGGACATGGAACGAGGAGAGAAAGCTAGTCAGGAAGATTGACATGCGTATCATGGTCTTTTCTTGCGTCATGTTTATGGCTCTGCAGCTTGACCGGGCAAACCTCACTCAAGCTCTCTCGGACAATTTCTTGCCAGATCTGGGACTCGACACCAATGGTACGATACATCATCCTGCAGACTATGCCTTGCAGCTACTGATATCTTGTAGACTACAACCTCGGGAATACCATATTCAAACTCTCCTTCCTCTGCGCCGAGCTGCCCTCGCAGGTCCTCAGCAAATGGGTCGGCCCTGACAGATGGGTTCCCATGCAGATATGCATCTGGAGCGTTGTATCAGCTAGTCAATTCTGGCTCACGGGCAAAACATCCTTTCTCATCAGCCGTGCCCTACTGGCGATATGCGAGGGCGGCTTCATCCCCGACGTGAGCTTGACCAGGGTATTTTGCGACACATCAATACTAACAAAGACAGGTCATCCTATATCTCAGCTACTTTTACAAATCTCACGAGCTCTCGCTTCGCCTTGCCTTTTTCTGGGCAGCCATGTCACTCTCTGACATCATCGCCGGGTTCCTCGCAGCGGGCTTGCTACAGCTCCGGGGTTTGCATGGCCAGGAAGGATGGCGATGGCTGTTTCTGATCGAGGTGTGTGGCCGCATCTTGGTAGGGACACACACGTACTGACCATCTCGATTAGGGAGCTCTTACTTTGCTGGTGGGCTTATTAGCTACGGTCCTGATGCCACCGTCCCCGACGCAGACGGCGAACTGGTTTCGCGGCAAGCAGGGGTGGTTCGATGAGCGGTATTTAAAAAGCCCCCCTAGCTCTTCTGGAAGCCCGGTTTTGCTAACACCCCAGAAGAGAGGAGATAATCATGGTAAATCGGGTGATCCGCGACGACCCCAGCAAGGGCGACATGCATAATCGCCAACCCATCACACTCAGCCTCTTGATTCAGAGTCTTCTAGATTACGACCTGTGGCCACTCTACGCGCTCGGGCTCGTCTGGGGCCAGCCCTTTGTGCCGCCGCAGCAGTACCTCACCCTCATCCTCCGCGAGCTGGGCTTCAGCACCCTTGTCACGAATCTGCTAACAGTTCCCACCACGTTCCTGACCATGTGCTCCATCATGGTCATCACGTATGTGTCGGAGCTTTTGAACGAACGCGCTCTCGTAGCCATGACAGCCCAGATCTGGGCTCTGCCCTTCTTGATCTTTCTCTATGTAGTAGATGTCACTCAGATCAACAGATGGGCGGCCTGGGTCATCTTGACCCTCCTGCTGGCCTACCCATCCCGTAAGCTTCCTATATCAGCCAACAATGACAGCACGCTAATTCGTGGGGTGCAGCGCATGCCATCCAGGTGGGATGGAACTCGCGCAACTCCAACGCCGTCCGGCTGCGCACCGTCTCGGCCGCCATGTACAACATGTGCGTCCAGACCGCCGGCATAATGGCGTCGAATATCTACCGGGCCGACGACAAGCCCCGCTACCGCCGCGGCAACAGGACCCTGATCATCCTCGCCGGCGTAAACATTGCCCTGTACCTGTTGGTCAAACTCTACTACGTCTGGCGCAACAAGGAGCGCGAGAGGAGATGGAGCGCAATGACCGAGGAGCAGAGGCAGCATTATCTCGACACGACGACAGACGAGGGCAACAAGCGTCTGGATTTCCGATTTGCTCACTAAACGGGCGAGAGATGGTCAGTTTTATGCACGCCATTGCTTGTTTTTACCCCGGATTTCCCCAATCACGACTGAATCTCGCGCTGATATAGGTCCAGGGACACAATCCTTGACGAAACAACAGACTTGGCGGGCGCAGGACAGGTGTGGCTGGTCCTTGGCATTCGGACCTCCTCGTTTGGTAGTAGAACTGTCGGAGTGAGGCTATCGCCGGGGCCGTATGGTGCCATGAGACACAGACGTCAAATAGATAGCTCCCCAGTGGCGGCCACGCGCATCCCGGTTCTAGAACCTGGGTGCCTGGCAGGGTTCATGGCATGATCCAACGGCAGACACGTACTATACAACCTCTATTATCCGACGGTAGCCAATCGACCCCAGAATCTACACAAGTGAATGTGTGTGAGGGTTTTATCGTTCGGGGCCCTCCGTTGCACAGGGTCTGACACACAGACACACCCGGAGCAAGGGAAACGGCGCCACAACCAGCTTGGATGGAGATCCAATATCAAAAATGGAGTGTGGAGGCGGCCCGGGTCTGGAGAATAAGAAGCCCTGGACGGAACGCGAGATAAATGCCATCTTTTTTCTCCAGATCAGATCAAATCGGAGCATCATCCAGCATACTTTCCTTTAGACTATTTATTCTCTGCCTGCAATGCCTGCCATCCAGCACATCATCCCCCAGTCCTTCTTCCCATCCGTCGTCCCCGACTTTGAGGCGGCAAACCAGAAATATGCGGCTACCTTTAACGAGGCCCACTTGCCCTCGCCGCCCCGTCGGTATGTCCAGATCTCATCTCACATTTCAGCAGAAGCGGGAAAGAAAAATGCACCAGGATCAAGGGCTGACTAAACTGGAAATTCCCCAGCAAGGTGGTAATCGTGGCGTGTATGGATTCGCGCATAGACCCAGCCAAGATGCTAGGCCTAGATCTTGGCGACGCCCACGTTATCCGAAACGGTAAGTTGTCATTTTTCTTGCCCTTCAGTCAGATTGTTTTACTGATATCTTTTTTTTTCAGCTGGTGGGCGCGCCGTTGAAGCTCTGAGATCAATCTTGATCTCGCAGCAGATGCTCGGAACCCGGGAGATTATCGTCATGCACCATGTAAGAAATGATCCCATCCTTTCCCCCCGGCCACCAAAAAAAGAAAAATAACCACCCCCGAACCGGCCCGGCTAACCCCACGCTCTCTCACCTTATTAGACCGGCTGTGGCATGCAGAGCTTCTCCGACAACGAGTTCCGGTCCAAGATCCGGAAAGAACTCAAGGAAGATGTCGACCACATGGCATTCTTCCCTTTTTCTGATCTGCGCCAGAGCGTCCTTGATGACGTCGCCTTTCTTAAGAAGAGCCCGTTGGTTCTGGATGTGCCCATCACGGGCTATGTCTACGATGTCAAGACGGGAAGGATTGAGCAGGTTGATGATGGCGAGTCTGGATCCGAGTGCTCTAGCCCTTGTTGAGGTTTAAAATGTAAATCATGGCGTTTGGGATGGATATTGGGTACTGTAGTGGATGTTTGAGTACAGATGGATACGGATGACTTTTCATAAAACACATAGCGAGCGGGCACTGAAGTTCTATTTAGTATATATTCAAGACATTTTGAGAAGTTAAAAAAAAACAATCTTCGATGCGTCTAAAGCCTCTCACCGCTGTCAGCTGTGTTACAGTCTACCTCCATTACCCGCGGTCATCAGGGCAACGGGCAGGGGTATCTTCCTTCCAAGAACAATACAATAAGCTAATTATGCATTAGCTCTCTTTCTAATGCGAGGTGTTGCATTTCTCTACTCAGGCTATTCTGCAGAGTTGACAAGATGGCTTAGCGCGGTGCAGGCTTGGGTCAAATCGTCCCTCTCTTTTCACCAGATCTCCATGTCGGGATCCCGGTAATTCTCACCCTCGAGGTCTATTAAACCACGGGCCGCCCAAAGATACACTTAACACGTATACCACGAATTATTTCAGCACACTAACGCACAGAATCCTACTTCCATATGGCTCATCTAGAGGCCGCTCCCTGAACCATGACGGAGGACTGTGAACCCCTCAGCAAGCAGCCAACTTGAGGTAATGTTGTCTCCCAGGCTTATTTACCGTCAGAAAACTAGACACAGACAAGAGCCCGGTAGGCCAGCACAAAATAACCCTTGCGCTGGCCCGCGTCTTAATTCTTCCGAGGGGTACGACGTCGGATCCTCAACGTCATCCCTCCACCGGACCTCGATGCTTTGACCATATGTTCACATCACCGCCATGAGCACGGACATTGCTCCATGGTCTACCCCAGGCCCTTAGTCCTATTTCATGGCGTAATCTTGATGAGATCTCTTGGTGGAGTTGCGCCAATTGCCTAAACGGGCAATGGCTTCCGGTGGATCTTACGTACAGCTCCAGTTAGTAACAGAGCATATGCTTCATCTCCGAGGCAGCTAGTAACGTAAATCTTAGTAAAAATCAAGGCTTGGCCTATTGAATGTCAAATCATGAGACACGCCAGTCATTTTTGTTCAATTTGGCTATGCTGGGAGGGGAAGGAATTCAACAAGTTTTTCGGCGCACAGATGTCCGTCCAAGAAGAACCGCCGAGCCCCATCCGTCTATATCACAGTCGTTGTTCTTCCAGTTGGGAGCTGCTTTTTCGTAACGATAAAATTATCTCATCTAATCGAAATCTTTCAAAATGCCATCGAGGATTGATAATGATAGGGCGGACAAGCTGTTCAGCTCGGCCAATGTCGTGTCTCGATTCCTCGCCCTCGACCAGATTTACAAAGCCCACGAGTTAGACGCGCACCTCCGGTCAATGCAAGACGACACGCTGAGCTCAGATCCCGATGTGATCATACTATGCGCCTCGGCAATTCTAGCCATCCCCGAAGCGGTATTTGAGTGGGCCGTTCAGTACCAATGCAAGACGTCAAACGACAATATCGGACGACCCCGGCACAGACGGAGATTTGTGCTGGTTTTATGCGGCGGCATTGGGCCTTCTACAACCTTTGTTTATGATGCAATCGAGGCCAACGCAAGATACTACAATGTTTTCGATGAAGTTCAAGGCAAGCCTGAAGCGCATGTTTTGAGGGTTATCGCCGAACGCTTTTATGGGCTCCAGGTCAACACCCACGACTTAGAGGAGGAGGCGCACGACGGTCCCTCGACAATTAAGAATCAAAATGGCTTGACAATATTGATGGCTGCCCGCTCAATCAATTGCGGTGCTAGTTCATCAGAAGCCCGCCGAGTCCTAGAAAGCTATGGAATCCGCAGTCCCAGGTCAATCACGGTGGTCCAAGATCCAGCCATGAGCAGACGAACAGTTACTTCCTTCGAATGCGCATACAGCGATCTGAGCGCGCATGGCATCCAAATAGGCAGTTGGCCAGTTTTGAATCCTGGCTTTGGGACGAAATCAATAAAAGAGACCAAGTCTACGAAGAAGCCTCACGGGTCTTCAGAGGATGGCATCCAGCTGGATAATGGAAGGGGGCTTTGGTCAATGGATCGCTTTCTAGATCGGATACTGGCGGAGATGCCCAGAGTGCGAGCCAATGGGGATGGATATGGGTTCGCACCTCTTGTAGATGTCCCCGACGAAGTGGAAGATGCTTGGTCGACTGTGCTGGATGGGCACGGGTCGAATGAGCTGGGGTGCCTACAACCAAAGCTATCATCTAGAATCTAGGTTTCACGGCACCAATATCGACATCGAAATCGCAAAAGGACCCGAGGTTTTCTTTCGATACTATAATTGCCGAGCCTTGGCTGCATAAAGCATAGAACAATTCCATAATAAACCTCATCTATGCTTGAAAAAAACCTGTACATCCGCATGCGCCTCACAGCATGGATCCTCAACAAGCCGTCTTCGAAAGCCGACCCGGTTGATCCATGGCATTAACGTAGAATAGACTTCGGCGACCTCCTATTCCGAATTTATATCGTTTGATATAGATGTCATAGGCCGGGAAGCCCTCCCGGCTAAGCGCGCTGCTCCTCGGCGCATCGGTGTTAACCGCTCGGACATGCTTCAGCTGCAAATATCAGGCCAGGCTGCACATCAAAGCTTACGAAAAGGGTTGCACGGATTCGCCCAACGACGTCACATGATGCGCATCCATTGCAGAAGAAATGAACTTGATTGGAGTGGAGATTGTGCTCCCCCTCCCCAGATCTAAACCGGGGTGGGCAAAAGCTGAAGCCATTTCTCGAACCATCAACACCAACAAGCAAAATAACCTCCGCGTCGTATCTCCGGCCCGGTCAACATCGCATCATGGCTTCGCTCGCCCCACACCTGAAACGTTTCAGCCTCGTCTTTTACGTGCCGCCCGCGTCGGCCGTGGCCTGCAAAGCTGCCATCTTCAAAGCCGGCGCGGGCCGCTATCCGGGCCCCGGAAACTATACTGAGTGCTGCTGGCAGACATCGGGCACGGGGCAGTTTCGCCCGGGCGACGCCGCCAACCCGCACATTGGGGAGGTTGGGAAGCTCGAGGAGATCCCCGAGGTCCGCGTCGAGACCATCTGCTTTGGGGAAGATGTTATAAAGAAGGTTGTTGAGGCGCTCAAGGCGTAAGCAGCCCTGTCCTTTGTTTGCATCATAGGCGATTTCGCTGGCTGACCTAACGCTCCAGAGCACATCCTTATGAGGAGCCTGCGTACCAGGTATATCGCGTCGAGGATTTTTGATTGAGATGGCTCTAGAATGCTTTGTTTTCTTGTTTGGCATTTTGCTTAAGCTATTAACCTACGACGAATCTATCTATATCAAGAACATATCAAGGATTTAAGGTGACACAGTAGTAAATTGAATCAAAACCCTTCAACCTTAGTGTCATTTATTTAATGTTATCTCTATATCGCTCCCGACTAGCCGGGGCCGTGCTGCCCCGAAGCTAGTTGACGGCCGGCCAGTCGAGGTTTTTGTCGATTCGGTGTTTTTGTCTACGGTATTCGGTGTTCTTCACTGCATTTTTAATCCCCGCTGAGCGAAGCAATCTCAGTGACTTGATTACACCAGGACTTATTTTCACGAGCAGCATGCTGCCAGCCGGAAGATTTTTGATAAGTGTATTTTTTTTTTCCATTTTATATATTATAAAATTATACTGCTGTGGAAATTTGAAGCCATGCGCCTATATTGAGGCATCGGCCGGGCATTGCATCGTTAAAAGCCCCAAGGCCGCGCTCCACCATGCTTAAAATTGATTGCAAGGATCTGAGGGAAAAGGCAGCCCTTTTTACATCTTCTTGAGAAGTTGTTTCTCAAGAAGAGAAAAGGTGGCTTCTCTGGACACAAGAGTCATCTTACATTGAAGAATTTGAAAAGGTTAGGTGCAATGCAGAATTGGATCTATTGAGATACTGCAACTATATAATACTGTGCTCTTTTGTGTGGAAGTTGACGTCTCTACCTGTGGTAGGGAAAGTCGGATATGCTGGTGATGCGCCGCCGGCCCCCAACGGCCCCCGCGAGCTGCACTGCATTCTTAACCACCCCCGAGGAAAGCAATGGATCCGCTCCTCTAGGTACTACTTTGGGCCTCACCCACACGAGGAGCATGTTTCCCAAATAAACAATCTTAAAGACCTTTTAACCTCTTTATTTCGCGAAGCTACACTGACTCACAGATGTGAAGTTTTGGGTCCACCCATCTCGAGGCACGAGTCTAGGCAGCGCAGCCCATCCCCATCAACCTTTGGAAAAAGGCATCTTGCTCTTTGAATTATGAACGTGGTATGTTGGGGAGCCTGACGAGTGATGGAATAAACGAGGCAAACGTTACTTTCGTTTAACTTTTCTTGCCGCAGACAGAGACGTCAGCAGCCACAACAAAGAACACAGTTTTTACACAACAACAGCATCTCAACAGACCCAATGCTACATGACACAAAACCTTATAATTCTTCAACGCAAGATGACACTTGCATCTGAAGAGGCCACTTAAAAAGGGCTGCCTTCTTCCTCAGATCCTTGCCGTCAACTTCAACCTTGCAACCACAACGAGGCAAACGTTTCACTGCATTTTTAACGCCCTCCCAGGGATCCAGGCTAGCCAGGCTCCTCAGAGAAGGAATTTTACTCATTTGCTTTGTTGCTTTAGAACTCATGCTATTGAGGAGCATTTTTCGAATAAAGTTGAAATGTGTTCTCCTTTTCCCCTCTCTCTTTCCTCCTTTTTTTTATTAAGAAAACGACAGTAAGCGTTTCTTGCTTTGTCTTTTATTTATTTATTTTTTATCTTATTTTTTCGTGGAAGACTGTTAAAGATGAGGCAAGACGCTAGTGATGCAACAGGCCTGGAGCGGATCCGGCTCAACTTCACTGCAAATTTAACCCCCTCCAAGGGCCTTGCAGTTCTGCTAAAAATAGGTAGCTTGCACGAATTTCAGCAGCTAGCCCGTCAATCTGACATAAGCGTCAAGTCGACGATTTGGATACTGCTGGTACGAAAATTTGTGTCCTTTGGGCGCTGACCTCTCTACCCATGAGCAAGAGAAGTTTGAGAAATGATACTAAAGTAATGGGATGTGATTGGTCAAGAACCAAAGTCCCCTTCCAGCACATATTCACTGCAAATTTAACCTCGTCTGAGAGATGCATGTGACGACCCTAGCCACACGAGCATTTTCACTACAAACTTGAACCCCTCGGAGGGGTTTGCAGCTCTGCTAAAATCGCATTATGTAGAGTTAGCAACTCGCCTATCAATCTCGTACAAGCACGGTCCGAGTTAAGACATTCAAGAGACACACCTCAATGGGCTCGCTCGGTAGTGCTAAAGAGCGGGAAAGCTAGTATTAGGGTATTATAATAACTAAAATCTCTATCTTTGCTTCCGGTAATCAGGTCCATCTACTTTGTCTGTATACGCCTCTTTGAACCCCGACCTCAAATCACGCAACGAGAACTCCCACCTGTGGTAGTAAAGACGTCCACCGTTCTCCAGGCTTCCTCCCCCATATCTTCTGCAAAGACTCGATGCCCTTGAGCAAATTTCCAAATCCACTTCGCGCATGGTGTCGTCGCAAAACACGCTCAAAAAAGACCTTGTGCTCGTCTAGCTGAGCATCCGAAGCCGCTACAAATGTCGTCCAGATCAACATGTGCTCCACAGGCGACGTATGAGGTATCCTTTCCAATGCATCAATGAAGCGTTGAACACGAGCCACCGAGCCTGGGTTGGCAGGGGTTGGCTCAAAGTTGAAAAATGCCGAGGTTTGGTCAGACGTTACTTGTTGCAGGTAAATGTCTCGTGCCTGGTACACGAGATCTGCTACTTGCGAAAAGACAGAGGCGTGTTCTGGATACTGCAGTATACAGTGATTAAGACATCCGAACAGTTGAGCCGTGCGGGCCTGGGATGAAATCATTTCGATGCCAGTTTTCTCGCCGAGGTGCGGAGCAGCATAAACTCGCAGTCTTTCATCTTTGGTTAGACACTATTGTTCCCCAGGTCGATTTAATGAACTTACTTGTGCAGCTCTCTCATAATAAACTCGGCCAGAATCCCAGTTCCGAGCCCATCTTTGCCTCCAATCGCATCCAGTGCTGACTCGAGCATTCGAAGAAGAACCGGAAAATCAGAGCCACCAGTTACCAGAACAGCCGTTATCAACAACAAGAGGCTGACTAATACCGAATGCTTCATGGTCTGGTCAACGCTGAGCAGCTCTTGACGCCGTCGCAGGCCTTGAAGTGTGCGTCCACAGAGCTGGTACGGATCAGGGACGTAAAATTCGTGACAATTTTTGTTTCCAAAGATTCCGTACTGCTGGTCGCCTTTTCGCATGCTATTTGTCAATTTGTTCAACTGAAAGTGGAACGCAGACACGGTAAGGACAGCGTCCATTACCAACTCGTCGGTCTGGGCCAGAGGGAGCAGCAAATGCCGCCAGTCATTGTGTACGCCATCGATGGCAATCATCTCGGTTGAGATGTACTGTGAAACTAGCACATGTCAGGAGATATAAGCAATTATATCAGGTTGAAGCCACGTACAGTGCAAAAGCAAGTTCCTCTTCCATGCTGGCGTATTCTCGGGGATTTCCTGGAGATAGAGGCTGCAAAAGATGGTGTGGTCATCCAATAACGAGAAGCCACCAGGAATGAGATCCTGGGCCTCGGGGCTCATGGGAATAACTTCTATGTCGTCATCATCGCTTGTCGCAGTGCTCGTGTCATGTTGTGTTTCCGTGTCTTCCGGGTTCACCGTGGAGGTCGGCTTTGACGATACTGTGACATCCTTGCTGTTCGGAAGACTCCATTCATTCCTACCGCACCGTTAACTCTGTCATTCGAGACAAGCTGTTTCGGGATACCAACTCCTCATAGACACTCTCAATCGTCTTTCCGGCCCACTTTCCCCTAGCAGCGACTCCCTTGTTGAAGCGATGACGAATACCCAGTCCGCTGCACGTTAGGCCTCTCGAGGTGCACTTGTTGCAGCTTGGCTCGGTGCGGTCGCAGTGAATGCGTCTCTTGGAGCATTCGTGGCAACCTGAGGCTTGTCAGAGTGTGTGTCTCAAAAAGTGAGGCTATACAGACCCTTCGTCTTTGGTACATATGCCCGTTTCTTTGGCGGCATGGCACGCAGGGCCCCAGTGAAAACTCCGTGGGGCAAGAGTCGGATCGACGCTTTGCGCGCGAAACTCGGAATGTTCAAAGCGATAACACGGGCCGCCCGGGGTCAAAGAGAGTGAGATGTGGTTTCTTTTTAAAAACTTCCAAGCATCACACGGAGAGGCTGCGGGGTAGTTTGGGGTGAGACTCCGCAGATTGGCCCACGCTATTCTAGAAGATGGTTTGGAACACGTTGGAGCTAAACCGGAATAGGAATGTCAAGTGAGAGCAGCTCCGATTTTAGGAAAAGAACTGATATGATTGGCCGATTGGCGCAGGGATGGGGATGGCCTCATTTTGTCACTGGCTGGACTCCAACGAACTGTCTCCAACGGCCGAGCATCGGATCTTGCGTGGTTGGTCTTGAGCATTGCGACGTAAGAGAATCTCCTCATGATACTATTCAGCCATTCATGAACGGCTTCACTTCTTGGCAATGATACAACACCTTGAACCAAAGATGGTGGGTGTCGTTACCCTGGACAATCTCAAAGGAGGTTGATGGGAATAACCAAAGCTGCCACTCCTGGGGCGAGACTGTCTGAAACATCTCTTCTAAGTAGGCAGCCATTTGACTGGAGTAGTTGAGATATTAATGGCACCAGGGTTTCGCTACAGATACCATTAAATCATTTCAAGGCCGACGAATCAGTAGAGATACAACAGAATGGTGAGGAGCCAAGTGACAAATTTTTAATCAAGGACGGTCCGGATGTATGCTATGCGGGCTTTCGACCCCATACAATCTGGTGGTAGTAATAGACATGGGCCGTCGACTCAAGCTCATCACGGAACCTCCTACAGTAGTCGGTGATCTCCTCGTTCGTCCAACCATCCAAATGAGCCATAAAGCCAATTTGCCCCTGTACATCAAATGAAACGTTGAATTTCGCCCACTGTCCGATCTCCTTCAATCTTTTTTCCTTTGGCCAGCTCCCAACAGGCACTTTAATTGTTCGAGAATGAATATCAACGAACCCAGCAGCCTCAAGACCCTCTGTCTGCAGATTAGAAGGAATCTGGATAAAGGGTTGACCCAGTTTCTCGCTACCGCTTTGAAAGAGCCTCGCCCACTCTGCTAAAGCACTGCCATCCTCAATCGGCCAGGCCTGGCTGTAGAACTCTGGATTGTACTCATGTGTCTCAATCCAACCACCAGGTTTAATGGTCCTAAATGCCTTCTTATAGAGATCATGCCAATCAGGTACGCTTCCCCCCAAGAACCGCATGTGTATAAAATCAGTCATATCAAAGGGAAAGGTCCACGCCTGCGTAAAATCATCAATATGAAATTCAAGATTCGGTGGAATCCAGTTTGGCTGTATGGGCGAGATATCAATGCCAATAACTTCAGCCTCAGGGAATTCATCGGCGAAATCCATGGCCCACAAGCCCGTACCTGTCCCAATGTCAAGGACATGGCGAACCTGACTCTCTTCTAGTGGTGCAAGATGAAGTTTGTCGTCAAGAATGAGCATAGACGTGTTGTGGAGTATATCGAGCGCTTCACAGGCCTTCTCATCATTTGGTGCCCAGTGCATGCCGCGTGCCTCCTGGTATGGACGGCCGTTGATGACTTTGTATTCAAAGATGCTGGGTGCGACGGAGGTGGTGGTGGAGCTGATGGAACTCGCCGAGCTGCAATCGCTGCCGTCGCTCGTATCGCTAACCTGTCATTTGCGTTAATTTCCAGTTTGAGACCCCTCTTAGACGATACATACCTCTAAATGCGATTGTTTAGGCATTACTTCTACGCTGGCGATATGGCTCTCCTGCGCTTCGCTGGCTGCTTTTGCCGAGATGTTCTGGCTTAACGGCTGGGGGATGACCGGAGGGATTGAATGCTCGGTAGCCATGCTGGTGTAGTTGTGGATATCAGAGAGAAGAGCCTCGGCGGTGATCATGAGAGCATACGGCTCCCCGGTAAATACCATGATAATCGAGCCGCATAACGCCCCGGAAATCCTGTCGACCACCCAAGATCCGGATGTCCCTCGACCTGCAGTTTGACGCGGCCTTGTTAACTATGAACAAAACATAGAGCCCAATCACTCACCTAGCGGTGCTTTCAGGCGAATCTTTCGAGTCCAGAATGTTGCTCCTCCAACCATAAGAGGTATGCTGGCGGGCTGGAGCGAAGCGACTATATGGCTTGATTCCTGGTCAAGTAGGACGAGGACATCTCGAGCTTTCAAAGAGCTGTCGTCGTCGTAGCTCGACACCCATTTCTTTTCTCCGCGTGATAAGTTAGGTGGGAAACCCGGTAGCGAAGGATCGAGATAACAGTTGTCGCGTTCCCAGTCAGCGATACCAGATATTAGAGCGAAGTCAGCTGGGATTGGCCGTGATGAGTTAACTCTCCAGGTCGAGCCTTGAGTCAAGTCCTTTTCAGCCTGGGCAACGAAGTTGATCGTATCGGATGGCGTGATGGAAATCCACTGTGTTAAACCGGCGAGGTCAACATAGCCGAGTACTTGTGCTGCATTCTCGTCGACATTCCAGCTTTGGAGGTTTTGTACAAGCTCAAGGTCATCGTCACTTTCTTCATCGCCAGCTGAACTCGATTGTAGGTCTGCTAGGTCGTCTCTGTCGCCCTTCTGCCCGGACCCTACAGATAGGCTGTCGCCAGAGCCAGGTCTGAGAAAATGCTGAAGCATGACGTGGCCGGATGTTACGCCTTGCCTTGAGGACTTGTAGCTAACCAGGCCCCCGATTCGAGATAGATTCTGTTCCAAGATTGTGTTCTCCTTGATGATTGTTGTTAGGCAGAGTAATCCACATGCCGAGCCCCTCAGGGGCTTAGCCAGGATATGAGTATATAAGGCTTCGCCCCCCGGGAACGTGATGCCTTTGTCCAAGGTCAGATTCTCCTTGGCAACCGACACACTATCATCAGCGAAGATGGCGCCCCCTTCGGCATAAATACTGGCATACTGCGGCGAGTCTAGTCTAAGCCTCTCCACTAGACGTTTGAGCTCCTTCCAAGGAGCCTTTGCTTTAATGACCTCGTCTGCGGTTCTGATCCAGACACTCGGGCGCAATTTTATCTGTTCATCTCCATCATGCCGACGTCCAGCCATTCTCAGTTCGATTGCGAGAGGTGTCGTAGCCAGATCGATCTTTTGGAAAAAGACGCGTATTGAACCAGAGTCCCATATCTCACGTAGCCCGGGATCTAGGATTCTTGCAGTCTCGTGCGCCCTTGGGAAGAGCCAGGTGCATTGGTCGTCCTCGGGCCAGTGATTGCTAGAGTACCATACATCTTTGGCCGAGCAGCAGATACCTCTGGCAATGCGAGGCTGCGCAAAGTCTCCTTCTGTGAATGGAAGATCTAGAGTCGGGAGAAGTAGGGCTGGGGACGAAGTTTGATACTGCTGCGGAGCCGGTGCGGTGTGAGTTTCGGTTTCAGTTGCGATAACATTCATGCTTGATTGCAAGCGTGTAAAAGTCAGGTGTGTCAAAACAAAGGGCCTTGGGGTTGTGCAGAGAACGATTCATAATATTCAGATACGCACCAAGATATGGAAAGAAGGAAGGAAAAAGTCTGCGCTGAAAACGAAAAGGCCTTAGCTAACACCTGTTGAGTGAGGCTGAATCGAAAACTTTCAGTAGTTTCAGTACCTTGCAGATTATCCCAGACAAGCCACAGCCTGCTCCGCTGCTTATTGGGCATTACTATCGTTCCTATTATGCAGCTGAAAATGCCATCACACCGCTCTTTTTTTGTCATTCGGACTGCCCAACATTTGGGACATCTCGCGAAATTATTCACTCTCATACACCTGCCACTGCCGGAAGCAATACCTTATCGAATGTTGTCCTCCTGTCCGCAACACCCACAGGCAACGAGATGACCATTGAAAAGCTTCACAATGACCAAAAGTTTGAGCTTCTTTCTCAAATCTGGCCACGAATGCCCCGTGACGACTTCGACACCTACGCCATACTCTACGACAAATACTTCTGGTATCTTGAGGAGCAGTTGTCATTGGTCCGGCGCAAGCCATCTCTATACTCAGTTGGGGCTATTGGTGAACTTGTCGAGTTAATTCAGCATATCCGGGGACCAGACGATAAAACAAAGGCCGACATTTTCTCAGATGGCTCTAGCAAGTCTTACAACTCTATCGACATAGCCGTTCGTATTTGGTTGACAATTCACGTCCAACACTCATCTGTCCAAATTTCCGGCTCCTTTCATTGGCCCGAGAACATACATTTATCCGGGGCGCTAGAGGACTGGTTCACGTCACCGCAAGATTCCGATGACAACAATACTGGCCAAGTTCCTGTTGAGTTCTCGATTTTAAACCTAATTCGCTATTACAAATTCAAAGTGATATGGACCAGTGACTTACTGCAGCATCTAAAAGTCGACTGGAAATACCATAAAATCATGGTCTTCCAGCATGGAATCTGTTTGCGAAACCATATGGAATACCCTGATTCATGCCCTTTTCCGAGAGCAGTAGTCCAAGAAGCAGTTGATACACTAATACTGCTTTTCCCCAATGACAGCGACACGGACGAGTTTCTATCAAAAGAGGGACGGATGTTATTGGAGATTCCATATGGCCGCGGGCGGTCTTTATCTCTAGCAAGTTATTGTTACTGGCGGCGCAACCTCTCCGATCTGATTGACCACTGGGAACAAGGTCCTAAAGGATGGTCTCAGATTCGGCTCAAACCCGACCGTGGAAATCTTATGGAGTATGTCACTTTTTGGGCAGCCACGTTTGTCCTGATCCTCACAATTCTGAGTATCGCGTTCGGAGTAGGTAGCTTGGTGCTGGCTAAAAAAGCGTTGGACGTGAGCATCCGCTCGCTTGAAGTGAGTGTTCAGTCATATAACCTAGCACTGGCCATGGCTTGTGTAGAATCGAACGCGACGGAATTCCTACCTGGCTTTTGTAAATAATACAAGGTGGATACCGTCTATCTCGGTCATTAGCTTTAGTCTTGTTTAAAATACAAGGTCCTAATATATAATTATATCATTAAAATGACACGCATTACGTCTGGTTATGGTTCGCGACTCGTATCGACCTTAGCCCTTGCGTGCCAGTAGCTCGTCTTAAAGCGTCAGGAACACGATTCTATAATGGGAAAGAGGAAAAAGAAATGCACTTCAGGTTTATGTTTCAGTTACATAGTATTTAATGGAAATAAAGTAACCGAGTTGTGTTGTCTCAAAGCGCCACGTAGAACATTCTACCTGGTTTGCCCTCTCGCTGAGGTCATGGCCAAGAATCCAGGCACAGAATTCATGACTTCATGTGGCAATGCCGAACTGACAGATTGCCGATCAACACAATCTCATACCCGGAAGATCGGCTCTGCTGTTAAAATGCAAATAGCTTCGCCACCCCAAACATTATTTGCGCCGCGTAGTCTCCGTCCAAAGTTTAAGCTTCTCATTCCTGAGATGGGTATGCCCTCGAATAGTTCAGTCAACAGCCCGCATCTTCCGGCATGATGATAAAAGCAGGCTGCTCCCCTCCTCGCCTCCAGCATGACTGCCACGCGGCAAGATTCATTACGTCCGCCGGGCCGCGGTGAGACTGTCTCACTTACCCCTGGCATGTGTGGCTTTTGACTAACACGACAATGGAATGCAAATGTTTGTTCCGTCGATTCGCTCTGTCCGAGCCAGGGGTCTCAACTCAATCGGATCGGGAAGAGCCGCCTTACCCAATACAGATGACAGGCGCCAATCTTTTGTCTCGTGCCAATCGCCACGTTTACCGCATCTAGTATAGAAGACTTGTATCGTGAATAACCCACCCCTTGTGGCGCCAATCTTGTATAGAAATACAAACTCCCCAAACTAATGCAAGGGCCACCGGGAATGCTGTCGCCCACATGGCTTGGGTTCGGGGCCCTTGTTAGTGACCCGGCCAAAAGGTTAAGGGCCGGACGTAGTCCTGATGCGTTTGGTGATGGGAGCAACACTCCCGCTGGACTCAAGCCAGAAAGACGCGAGTTCCAGAAAGATGTACATGTTCGAGGCCCCCTTTGTCTGCCCCTGGCGGTGATCCCCACTGGAACCGTTTTGAGGGTATATAGGTAGAGGAGCGAATCCGCGCAAGCCCCCCTGGGGAAAAGAGTTTGGAGCTTCTCGCCAACGCATCCTGTCTTCACGAGGCTTCGAGGTATCAGCTGGGTAGCCCGTCATGAAGATGCTGACAACGCTGCTCCTCTCGGCCCTAGCTGGCCGGGCATGGGGCCTTGGATCCACGGATACCATCACATGGGGAGGCGACAACTCGAGAACAGGTTATCAGACGTGAGTTGAGGCTTGGAATCGATGACTTGTTGGTGCTGACTGACGTGAATAGCAACCATAACATGGACCCTGCCATCGTTGGCAGCCCACAGTTCGATATCGTCTTCAAGACTTCTCTTCCAGGAAAGTACATTGGAGCCGCAGAGCAGATCTTCTCACAGCCTCTTGTCTACACGCCGTCCGGAAACACCACGCAGTACGTCTTTCTCGCGACGACGCAGAACAACATCTACAAACTCAACGCGAAGACGGGCGAGATCTTGGCTTCTCGAAAGCTGCACATTCCCTTCTTGACGGCCGATCTCGACGGCTGTGTCGACGTAAATCCCACAGTCGGAGTCACTGCGACGGGCGTCATCGATCCCTCGACCGATACATGGTACCTCACCTCAAAGACGTACGCCGATCAGACGGCTGGGCCGGTAACGCAAGGAAGGCCGGCTGGGCGTTATTACATCCACGCGATCAACGTGAATGACCTCACCGAGCGACCGAACTTTCCCGTCAATCTCGAGGGTCTGACTGCCAACAACAACCCTACGCGAATGTTCAATGGCGGCATTCATCACCAACGCCCCGGATTATTACACACGGGGCAGTATGTCTACGCGGGATTTGCTTCTCACTGCGTGCAGTACAACTTTACGGGCTGGATCATTGGCTGGGACAAGACGACCGGAAAGATTGTCGAGAAATGGGCTTCCGAGGGCAAAGGCGTACCGAACGACATCCAAGGCGCCGGCGTCTGGATGTCCGGAGGTGGTCTTGCATCCGACAACGCCGGCTCCATGTTCTTTGCCAGCGGAAACGGCTACGCTTCGCAGCTATCCACCATCCCCGTCAACGGCTTCACGCCGCCGACGGCCATGGAGCAAGCAGCTGTCCACATGTCAATCAACGACGATGGCTCGCTTAGCGTGATTGACTTTTTCATGCCCTACGAGAAGCAGGAATTGGACGGTGCTGACAAGGATCTGGGAACGAGTCCCCTGGAACTTCTCCCGAGCCAGTTTTCTTGCGGCGATGTAAAGCGAATCGGCGTCGTCACTGGCAAGTCTGGCAAGACGTATTGGCTCAACCTCGACGACCTTGGTGGATATCGAAATGGACCGAACCAGAAAGACAGGGTTCTACAGACCTTTCAGAATGAGAACTCTGTCTATGCTGGGGCTGGTGTGTATCCTCTTGAAGGTGGTTACATCTACATCAATGGTACGTTAACAATGCAATGGCAAGTTGGTGACGCTGACCATTCTAGTCATTCAATATCCCACCCATGTCTTCAAGTTTTCATGCACAAACGGTGTCCCCTATTTCACCAAAGTCGCGGACAGCCCGACCAAAAACGCCTACATCTTGGGTGTAAGCCACGGCACGACAACATCTCTCAACGGCCAGCCAGGCACCGGTCTTCTCTGGGTCTCGGATGTCCAAAACACAAACTTCAAGATCTACGACGCGATCCCCAAGGACGGCTACCTCAACGTCATCAGGAACTTTACCATTGTCGGTATCACAAAGTTCAGCAGGCCTGTGTTTGGCGATGGCATGGCTTACATCGGTACGACACTGGGCTTCTTTTACGGCCTCGGCGCTACCAACAAAGTACCTCTCAACTGCACGTCGCCCGTTGACTTTGGCACCCTCGACTTTCAAGATATTACTGATCCCCAGACGATAACGTGCACTGCTCTATTCGACCTATCTGTTTCCAGTATTGATCTGGCGGACCCGACCAACTACAACATCTCGACTCTGCCCACCTTGCCTCTAACTCTCAAGCAGGGCAGCACATTTAATTTCAAAGCCCAATTCTTCCCCAAGAGTATTGGTAGACAGGGCGGGACGGTCAATATCCAGACCACTGGTGTCACAGACGACTCGTACAGCAAGACGACCAGAGTCAGACTCACCGGAGTCGGCAAGAGTACCAATGCATTACTCTCCGTCAGCCCCAAATCCGTCACCTTTGCTGGACTCGTCACAGGGACCGACCCCAGCCGTGAGACTGTGCTCCTCAACAATGACGGCAGCAGCCAGCTCCAGGTGACAGCTGTGCTGTTCTCCAACACCTCGGCCGACGGGCCTTTTGACACATGGACCGGCTCTGGTACCCTCAAGGTTGGCAAGTTCTCGCTGACCGACATACCTGCCACCATCGATGGAGGTAACGCTACAGCTGTTTCCATCAAGCCAGATACCTCCTCTGCGGGCAGCTTTCAGGGATGGGTCAAATTCGTGACTACTGGTGGTAACGGGACTGTGTACATGGCGGCATCAGCTGGTGATCCAGCATCCGCTCTCCTGGAATTCCAGACGCCGGATGGTTCTGGCTGGGTGCAATATCAATCGGGGACACCATTCACCTTTGGCAATGTGACGGAGAATACTTCCAGGTCCCTGCGCTTCAGGGTCACCAATCAGGCCGCTACAGGTGGTGTGAAGCTATCGCTCACAGTGTCGAAGCCCCCGTTTGGAGTTGCTGGCCTCATCCGGGCTGTGAACCAGATCGACCTAGCAGAGGGCACATTACTCGCACCAGGCCAGAGTCAAACCGCAGTTCTCACCTGTACCGTCCCGAAGAGCCAATGGAACCTGGACTCTTACAACGGCACCGCGCAATGGACCATGAACACCAACGATCCAACCTGGGACAAGCAGTATGTCCAGTTCTTCTGCAACGCCGTCACCGAACAGGCAGCGCCCCTGCTCCCCAATGGTCTCGGTCAATACCGCTACGTCGGCTGCTTCAAAGAGAACAACCCCGGCCGCCAACTCTCGACCCTCTTCTACGGCAACGAGTCGAATACGAATGAGATGTGTATCAACACATGCGGCGCCAAGGGCGTGACCTTTTGCGGAACCCAATACCGTCGTGAATGCTGGGGTGGCAACAAGATTCCCAAGCTCAAAGTCGACGACAAGAACTGCAACTTTGACTGCT
This sequence comes from Fusarium sp. JS1030, assembly GCA_000966855.1. NCBI lineage: Eukaryota > Fungi > Ascomycota > Sordariomycetes > Hypocreales > Nectriaceae > Fusarium > Fusarium sp. JS1030. The sequence goes on along the minus strand of JWIW01000097.1, from coordinate 1,430,943 downwards.
CTGGTAGTTTGAATCAGATGTGCGGTGGCAATGGAATTGATGGTAGTGGTGCTTATATCAGTCTCTTCGCGGACTCGCTATCATGGGATGGCTCTTTCGCTAGCATTGGTGGCGATGATGGCCCCAAGGGTCCATTTGTGAATCCTGGCGTCTTGGGATATACCAGCATCGGTTGTTACACTGAAGCTACGAGTGGTAGAGCTCTTCGTAACGGCCGTTCTGTCGACACTCAAACGGTAGCGAGCTGCGTCGCGGCTTGCAGCGCTGAAAGCTTCATCTACGCTGGAGTAGAATACGGAGGCGAAGTAAGTACATCTTGACCGGAGTGACTTCACTCACTGACAACGTCCAGTGTTACTGTGGTAATGATTTCTCTGACGGATCTGTCCCGGCTCCTATTGGAGAATGCGGGATGCTCTGCAACGGTTCGAAACTTGCTTTCCTTCCTCATAACCGTCTCATCAGGCTAACATCTATTAGGTAATACCACGGAATATTGTGGCGGTGGTAACCGTCTCAATGTGTACCAGCTTAATGCAGCCATCAGCAGCGCTTCGAGTTCATCAGCTTCCACCACAAGCAGTAGTACTATTTCTTCGGTCTCCACAACTACAGTCTCGTCGCTCTCGACAACTTCATCCACCTTGCCCAGCACAGCTACCAGCTCTACAACTGCCACGAGCTCAATAACTGGTAGCTCCAGTGCCAGCGGTTCGACTTCTACCACGAGTGGGTCAACGACGGCATCGACAACCAGCAGCTCAGCAAGCACAGCGCCTACCACCACTTCCTCTACCACAAGTAGCATCAGTAGTAGTTTAAGCGCGAATGTTGCTGGGAATAGCGCTAGCAGCTCAACCACTACGACGACCAGTTCAACGATAAGCACTACAACTAGCAGCACCGCATCTAGCAGTACTGCATCAAGCGGAACCACAAGTAGCACAGTGAGCACCACAAGCAGCGGATTAGCAATCAGTAGTAGCACAACGACCAGCTCTACATCCAGTGGGGCTACGAGTAACACCGTGACAAGCAGCACATCCAGCAGAGCCACGAGTAGTACCACCAGCAACACCTCCACGAGCCCGACTAGTACTACCACAAGCACCTTGAGCAGCACAAGTAGCAGCAGCTTGAATGGAAATGTTGCCGGTGGTGTGGGTAGCAGCTCGACAACTAGCAGTACGACAAGCTCGACGACTACTAGCCCAACGACCACCAGCTCGACTGCCACCAGTTCATCAACTACTGCTTCCTCGACCACAAGCTCGTCTACTATCAGCTCATCCACTACTCTCTCGTCAACTGCCAGCTCTTCGACTACTAGCTCCTCGGCCATAAGCTCTACGACTAGCAGGACGACTACTAGCTCTACTGTCAGCAGTTCGACAAGTAGTAGCTTAAGCTCAATCAGAAGCAGCACGACAAGTAGCACAACTAGCAGCTCCACCAGTACCTCCATCAGTACAAGTAACAGCGTACCCATAAACGGCAACTTGGCTGGCGGTGGTTCTACCAGTAGTTCGACGACGAGCAGCCCGACAACTACGAGCTCGACAGTCAGTAGTTCGACAACCAGTAGTCCGGCTAGCAGCAGCTCAACTACTGTCTCGACCAGCTCGAGCAGTGCGGGTAGCTCAAGTACCACAAGTAGCAGCACTGTTGCGTCTACTTCAAGATCTAGCACTGCAAGCACAACTACTTCTAGCTCAAGTAGCTCGACGACAGTATCCAACACTTCAACCACTACCACGACGACATCGTCCGCGTCTTCTTCTACTACATCTTCTACTACTACAGCCTCACGGTCGACGACCTCCACAACTTCTTCGGGCTCATCTTCAACCGCTTCTTCATCTGTCTCTAGTTCATCGACAATATCGTCGACCGTTTCTTCGGCCACATCATCAACTATCTCATCGACCACGTCGTCATCCACAACGTCCCGTTCCACTACAACGTCGTCAACTTTAAGTTCCAGCACAACTTCTTCTAGTGTCGCTTCTTCAAGCACTGCCTCTTCTAGCACCGCTTCTTCTACTACTTCTTCGAGCACCACTTCTTCAAGTGTAACTTCCACGAGCACTCGACCCACCTCCACTACGACAAGTTCTTCCTCCACAACGACTTCATCATCCCAAGTCGTGGCAAACCCTGCCGGGCTTCAATCTTCTTCGACCACTACCTCGTCGACAACGTCTTCTTCTACTGCGTCTTCATCCACGACTTCTTCTAGTGTAACGTCGACTACGTCTCGCGCCACTTCCACTACATCCTCGTCTACTATGTCTTCAACCACCACTTCTTCGTCCACGACCGCCTCATCTACAACTGCTTCATCGACCACGTCTCGCTCAACCACAAACACCATGTCAACCAGCACCACCTCCTCCAGCGCCAAGCCGACCCCAACTGGACCCCAAATTCAAGACACGATCGGCAACTGGGCCTTCCAGGGCTGCTGGACTGAAGCACTCAGCACCCGCGCCCTCAACCAGAAGGGATACGCCAAAGATGACATGACACTCGAAAACTGTGCCGCCTTTTGCGATGGCTTTACCTACTTTGGAGCTGAATACGGCCGCGAGTGCTACTGTGGCAATTCGTTGAACTATGGCAGTATCAAGGCGACGAACCAAAACGATTGCTACTTTTCCTGCGCTGGTGACAAGACAGAGTATTGCGGTGCTGGTAACCGACTTCAGCTCTATCGCAACACTCTTGTCCCTACCACTACTTCATCTACCTCCAGCTCTAGCACTCGAACTACTACTTCAACAACCACAACGAGACCAGCAACCGCCTCCGCAGTCCCAGGCAACAAAAATTTCACCATGTACTCGTGCGTCTCTGAGCCATCCAACGGCCGCCTCCTCCCCCGCCAAGTGCTTAATGACGGAGATACCATGACCATCGACACTTGTCTAGAAAAGTGCTGGATGTATAGGTTTGCTGGTGTCGAGTATGGGCGTGAGTGCTGGTGCGGCAACAGCATCAACTGGGAGGGCAACTCGGGGGCTACGCCCGGCAAGAACGTGACGATGAGTGACTGCAACTTCAGGTGTCCTGGTGATAACCTGTCTTTTTGCGGCGCTGGATCGAGGATCAACATGTACATAAACAACTCTACCGCCATGTCAGAGCTTAGAAGGAGAAGGAGGCGTCACTGGGTGGGTGTCACATCTTAGCATAGAGGTGTTTTCTTTTGTTAGACATGTTTATATAGAATTAACTGTGTATTTTATGACTTTGTTCATTTAACATCCATTCGGTTCGTCTTAAACTTTGTGAAATCTCCCGTATGTTTCAACTTTAGTGTTGAGATGGTTCTCCAGCGACCCTCTTCGTTCGTCACTTATCTATTGTCCCGCTGTCGATTCTCTTTTTCTAGCCCCATCAAGAGTAATTGAACTCCAATCCCTCATTCTCAACCGCCTCTTTGACACCATCCAGCTTCTCGAGTCGACGCGCGAACTCGCTGTAGACAGGGTACACACCCTCCATGTCAATACCAATCTCCTTTCCCCACCGCGAGAAGATGTACAAGTTGAAATCCACAACCGTCAAACCCTTCCCAACCGCAAACTTCCGGCCAGTGAGCCTCGTCTCTATTCTATCGAAAGACTCTTCAATGACCTTCCTCCCCTTTGCCTGGATGGATTCGAACAAAGTCGAGTCATCATGAAATCGATTAGGCCTGAACTGCATGCCAAAACCGACACCATGAAGTCTCCCAGATAGAAACGTGAGCCATTCCGCAACTCTTGCCCTCTCGAGCGGTTCAACGCCCAAGAGGTTCTGTTCAGGAACGAGTGAGGATAAGTAGTTCACCACGGCGGGTAGTTCGGTGACGACGTCGTCCTCGACGGCAAGTGCTGGTACGTAACCCAACGGGTGAATAGCACGATACTGTGCATTCGTAAAACTCCCATCTGCCGCTTCGCAGCCCTCGGGACCGAATCTTATCCTGATGATGTTGACGGGGATCTTGAAGTGGCGGATAATAGCGTGCGGGACAAGAGAGCAAGCCCCATTGGCTCTGTAGAAGGTCAACTTGGGCATGCTTAGGCTTCCCATAATAACAAATATGCTGTAATTGTTGTGTGATGATCAATGTTGAAGGCGCTATTGTTTAGCAGAGCTTCTCGTGGCTCTGAGGGTGTAACTCACTTATAGTCTTTGATATTCAGCCTCAACGTCATAACTATTCCTATAGGTCTGTTCGTATAGGTCTGCATAGCGCGCTGTCCTTTCCTCCGCGCTGACAAATGGTACGGGACTAATTCCCCGGCTGAGACAGGTGCTTACTTCCAAAGCAACACTTGGTTACACATACACCGAAGGATCCGGAACCCGGGTGCTCTAGTTGACCTGGGTCTACTAGCATGGGTCTACACTTGAGCGTTGCTTTTGATATCCAAGCATGGCTCTTGAATTCATAAACATTAAGCCGGATCGAGATCCGGACGATTTCCTGTAGCATCGGTTGCACAATCAACTAGCCACGTGTCTACACCGCCAACATGCCAAGAGACGAGGCATTTTGGGGAAAAGATATTTAAAACGTAATAGGATTATGAAATTAGTCAGGGGGTATCAAGTTTATTCATTCAACTGCTCGCTCCTGAAGGCTGCAGTACCGGAGCAACATCATCGCACAACTCCCATCTTCTGGTCCCTTGGGGCAGAAGAGCGTTGAAGCGAGCCATCCATCCATCCACCACGCATCTACAAAGCGGTATGCTCTGAAGAGCAGCCGTGCCGCCCGATTGGATCCAGCTTTCAAGTCGAGCGGTGCTCTGGAGATCTGCTGGGTCAACACCGACGTTGATATGGCTCAGGCTCGGTACACAATTACAAGGTGCCTCTGAAAATACCAGCCACGCCCATAATACCAACGCACTTGTGGATATCGTGAGATATGCGATGGGATCGACAGATTGCGTCTGGGGCTCATTCCCCTCCAAATCCGTCTCGCACATCCTGAGGACGTTGATCGCGTGGAGCAACGCCCGTCTGCTTTCCGAAGTAGTAGCCCACGCATTCAGCTGCGACTGATGCTTCTGTATCCTCAAAGACGTGGAGGACTCGTCCTCAGTCGAAAGTCTAGAAAACCTCGCAACCGTGTTGATGATGCGAGTGTCTGCATACAATTGCAGCCCCTGAAGATGATACGTCATCATACAATCCGCGGTGAGACATTTGATGACAATCATGGCTTGAGCCCTCGCCTTTGCAGGCTCTTCGTCGTATTTCCCAATGTAGGCTAAAAAGGGAAACTCCTCCATCTCGCCGGTTTGGAAACTCTGACTGCACTGATGTAGAATCCTCTCCAAGTCTGCTTTCCACGTCTCTAGCTGCCATGCCAGAGACGTTAACGAATTCGCCATTGGTCGCCCAGTTTCAGTTGTCCGGCGCATAATTTGATTGTGGTTCCATATTGCCGGAAGTAATCCGCAAAGAGCGAGTTGGATATCTTCAAGTAACACGAGTGATTTTGCCGGCGAGTTTGGATTGCTCATCACCTCGGAGAGTTTGAATCCTACTCGATCCGTCGGTTCCTGCGAGAGCCGCTTGAAGAAAATGTTTAGACCGTACGCATTCCACAACGAGTAAGTTCCTGGCATTGTTGCATCGATCTCTTCGCGGTTGAGGACGGGAGGTTGGGCGCGAGCTATTGAGATGTAGACGTCGATTTTATAGAGGGCTTCGATGAGTCTAGTCCGTCAGTACCATTCTCAAAATTTCCGACAAATGGTTCACTTACCGCTTCCATCGCTCTCGTATTGTTTGCAGCCAGGGGATGAAAGTCCCTGGAAAGTGAGTTCGCTGCTCATACGCCGCGCTTTCGCAGATGAAGAACTCCACCTCTCTCATTGACTGAGCGAGCATTCCTCGTAGCGTTGCTGCTCGGGTTACTGCTTTTTCGCTCTACAACAGACAGGTCAGCTTTCAAGTCTTCTTCTCTAGAATTCAGTGGTACATACCCCTTGATAAAAAGCAAAGATAATGTTGAGAACAATTGCCTGGTATGATTCGCTGGGCCAAGGCTTGTCCAGCTGATGTCGAGACCTGGGATTTGACTGCAAGCATGTAAGGCACTGTTCCTTTTGCGCAGTGGGTATGGAATACTTACAAACCACTGAAAGAACTTTTCCATCAGAGTATCATGGATGCGCATAGCCGGTCTACCAAATGTGTCTGGACACTTCAACCACGAGTTGATCATGAGAACAGACGCTGCCACAGGAAGAGAGCATTCCAAGGGAAAGTAAGATGGGGCATGTAGAATGGGCCACGTATCATGGAACCGCCCAAAATACTCTTCAGTATTAGCTTCCATCCATTGCTTGCCGACGCTCGACAAGCGTGAGTTGTCGTCGATGGAGATGTCGCGATTCAGCAACTCGTCAACAATTCGATTCATCGCAACCGTGGTGTCATCTTCCGGAGAACCCGACTGAGTCTCGGCCCTCAAGCTGGCTGTGGCAGAGGCGAAGGCATCTCGAAGCTCCGCCCCGTCCCTCCTCACAGGACTAGGTGATGTCGTCGAGTCAGAGTTGGCAGTGTTGTTCCTCGCTGCCCTGCGTTCGGCGTTGTTTTTCGAGACGAGCTTGTAGGTGCAGTTGATACCCCTCTTGGCACATAGAGTGCATCGTGAGCCTCCGTCGCACTTGGTCTTGTTGGCGTGGCAGGCATCGCAGGCCCGGCCTCGTCGAGGATCTGGAGCTGCGGGCATGTCATGGCGCGTCAGGTGGCGACGGAGCAGGTCACTTTGATGGAGTCAATATTGCAATTGTTAGTAAATTGTGTAAGATAGACTCACTTGCGTGTAAACGACCGCTGACACACGGGACAGACAAAGTTTCGTTCGCCATGGGTGGCTTGGTGTCGTCGAAGGTGCTCCTTTCTGATAAAGCCCTTTCCGCAGTGACATACATGGCGAGTCGGCTGCTCTGCGCTATCGGCTGATGACCTGCAGAGATATGAGGGTCTGATGCTGTGTAACCGGGGATCCCACCGGAGATGGATGTGAGACTCACCTGTTCTCTCCGTATATCTCACGGGTGCCCTGAGACAAGTCGAGAGCCGACGCCATGTTTGACAGAAGCATGTGGACACACCGAGTGGGATCACGCACTCAAAATGACGCAAAGGAAGAGCCAAGCTCCGCAGCAAGAGACAAGACAAATTGTTCCAAAAATTACGAAAAATCGGAATGGAGGTGCAGTTAATGGTTATCCCACACCGAGACGCGCAAACTGGAATGTCCCGACTTGGTAATCCTGCGGTGGGAGAGTGGGATGGCCGGCGTCGCCGGTGGGATAGCGTCGCATTGGGTGGGATGAGAATACGGGGAAGAGCCCACAGCCGCCAGATTATTCATCCCCCGGCGTCTCCGTCGCCCAATGAGCAGAGTCTATCCCGCTCGGCATCCCGCTCGGTCATCCCGCTGGAACTGTCGGGCTTGCTAAAGTGTGCGAGGAGCCGCAGAAACGCCCAGACCACCTCGGGACTTGTTCGTTTGTTTTGCTGCCGAATCGTAGAGTTACAATGTCAGGCTCTGGTGGACCACGTTCCAGCCAGCCCATCCACTTGGTGTGAGGCGCCATCTAGATAACGCCGCTGACTACAACTTGTCTAGCGCGAACCCTTGACAAGAATGGTGCAAGGGAGCTGCTATGGTAATGGTTCCAGATTATTGCTGTGTCGTGCTGGGAACCACCCTGGACCATTTGTAAATATGTGGTGAATCTCCCGATTGCGTGAATGGTGTCAACTTACCGTATGATGATATGACAAAGCGCCATGCATACCACCGATGAGGTGCAAGATGGGCAATTGATCACGGATATATAACACCCATCTCCTATCCAAGTAGCCAGACCTTCTTCCATACTCAATCAAGTCGTCATCGAACCATCTCAACAACCCTAACCCACACTCAAAGACCACAAAGTACTTCTCCACCCCTGACCACACCTTATATCAACATATCCACCATGCCTGCCTACAAGAACGTTGCTGTTGCCGGAGCCTCTGGCGATCTCGGCTCCCACGTCTTCAAGAAGCTTGTCGAGTCTGGCAAGTTCAACATCCGCGTCCTTAAGCGCGCCGGATCCGAGTCCAAGTTCCCCGAGGGCACAGAAGTCGTCGAGGTCGACTATGACTCCCTCGACTCCCTCACCGCCGCCCTCAAGGGCCAAGAGGTCGTCGTCTCGACCCTCACCACCCTTGCTGCCGCTACCCAGTCCGTCCTGATCGACGCCGCCGTCGCTGCGGGTGTGCAGCGCTTCCTCCCTTCCGAGTTTGGCTCCAACCTCGATATCCCTAGCGTCCGAAAGCTGCCCCTCTTTGGCGCCAAGGTCGCCATTCAGGACAAGCTCATTGAGCTGTCCAAGGCTGGCAAGATTAGCTACACCTTTGTATACAACTCCGTCTTCCTCGACTGGGGTCTGCACCACAACTTTTTCCTCGACTTTCAGAAGTCGACTGCCACACTTATCGATGGTGGTGAGGCCGAGTTCACCACAACCAGCCTTGACAGCGTCGGCGATGGTGTCGTCGGTGTTTTGAGCCATCCCGAGGAGACCAAGAACCGTGTCGTCTACATCCAAGACGCCGTCCTCACCCAGAAGAAGGTTCTCGAGCTTGCCAAGAAGGCCAACCCCAGCAAGACCTGGACTGTCAACACTGCTGTCCTGGACGAGCTAACTGCCAAGTCGGATGAGCGACTTTCCAAGGGTCTGCTCGACTGGGAGACCTTCACTCCTTACCTTTACCGGGCTATCTACGACCCCGCCAGCGTGCCCAAGTTCCCCAAGCTCGACAACGAGCTCCTCGGTGTCAAGGGCAAGACGGAGGACGAGATCCTTCAGCTGATCAAGCCTCTTGCCAACTAAGGGATAATAATAAATAATAATAGTTACTTTTGAAGTGTTAGTTTAATAAAAGTTTGAACACTTTGTCACTCACCTTTGTTTCTGATGGATATGATTGCCATTGTGATTTGTTAAATGTTAACTTTGCTGGTCACATGTGAATGTGGTTTTCATTTTTACACATGCGGCTGCATTCAGATCTCTGGTGGTGGATAGGTCTACTCTTTTACTTGGTATGAAGCTGACATGTGCATTGACATCGCAGCCCAAAGCGCAACGCACTTGTTGCTTTTCACTGATCGTGGCGTGGTGAAGGATCTGGAGGACGCAAGAGCAGTAAAATCATGATTATAATCAATAACATTGTTCCAGGCTTGCTTATTCAAAGAAATAATTCGAACGATGGACAAAGATACTGCGCTAAGGCCCATATGGAGTAAATGCACGATCGTGGATCTCAGTTATCTAGCTGTACTAGTTGCATCTAACCTCGTCTTCCTAGGGCCATAGTGGGCCTTGAACTGTCTCAAACCCATTTCTCAGATGATGAAACATCACCAAGATGCGTATGATGAAGACAACGCTGCATTTTGTGAGATCAAGACACTGCCGGTCTTGTCATTGAAGCAACAGCCCACCACCTCATGGCGGAGTGCGAGTCGGAAGCCATGCAAAGATCGTTCATTACCCTGTAACTGCAGTAAAATTGATAGGCACATTCCTCAGGGTCCCTGCCAAGTACAAATCCTAGATCGATCTCGGTGAGCTAATCCCGACCCCGGCCCCGAGATCTGACCTCGGTGTCTAGTATGCCAGGGTCTGGCCTGCTTGTCAGCTATTCCCGGTCTCAAATTTATGACCAACAAGAACTCTTGCATGTTTGCTCATCGGGAATCGTCCAATAATAACCTCAAAAGCCCGGTTAACCGACCCTAGGAGGAGATACGCGTGGGGTGCAATTCTCCTCACGAGAATCGAATGGATCACACAATCCAAACGACTCCCCTGAATACGCGATAGTTTCAGTATAGCTTACAAATTGAGGGGTTGTTTATCCACAGTTTGCGGCGGCAAGACATTCTCAGAGGCTGCTTTTCTAATCCTAGGATGGCGTCATCTAGATAGGGGCCTTGCACCATCGACATCCCAGAACACCAGTCCTTATACCCGAGTCTTGCCGCCCAAGAGACTCAGTAGATTAACCCCGCAAACTCCATCAAAGGTTATTGATATGGAATCCTTGCCTGGGCGTCGGCAGTTCAGATTGTCTCCCGGGTCGGGTGTCGTACTGGCTCAACTACTTAGGTTTTCTAGACCCTTGGAAAAGTCAAGGCTTTTAACTTATTATTTCATCCTATCGCCAATAGGTTCTCGAAAAAGTATCTTATCAAGCTCAGGGTATACCCCGGGCACTTCACAATAGGATCTATATCTCCATCTTGGTCAAGGCTGAAACCAGATGGGACCGGCAAGGACCGGCCAAGCTAGAAAGGGCAACTACTAGACATCAATCGTCTAAATCGCCCCAATTAGATAACCCAGAGGTCTTTTACGCGAGGAAATAAATGGGTGCGCTAACCCCATCCTGCGCAGGCATCCTGGAGTTGAGTGATTGATAGGCAAAATAACACCATCGGCACGTGTGGAGAACACGTTCTCGATCTCACCCCGACACCGGCAAACGCTCTCGTGGTCACGCAATTGGCAAAATTGCGGGCATGGGATAAGTGCCGTGAGCCTGATTCGACGACGCTCTTCATGACGCCATGCCGCTAACCGGTGCGCATGGCAGACAAAACGTGCCTGGTTCCCGGGCGCCATGCAGACATCAATTACACACTTACGTGTTTCGTCCGAGTCACGTCTGCGGCTTGCCTTGTGCTGTAGATCATTGAAAAGTCCCTCGGTACCCCGGGATCTGATAAACCTCCATCTCAGAGAGCCAAGCAAGCCGCCCGTCAAGCCAGCCGTCCTGACCCCATTCGATAAGCTGCCATGAGCACGAGTACCTTTGTCTCCCTCACGGCCGAGCCGGCTATTGAGGCCCGGATACCTCTACCCGAAACAAGAGAAGCCACACCGGAGCAGCCCGTGTCTCAGCCCGCCGAGACAACACCCTCAGCCCAGCCTCAAGCAACACAGACCGTCGATCAGTCCCTCGACCTACCAGCATCAACCCAAATACCCGAGTCCGACCACGAGCACATCCTACCTCCATCTCAGACGGTACTTCTATTACACGGCGTGAGGAAGCCGTATGAAGTTACCAGCGGCTATGCTATCCCCGACACCAAACACGACCATGAGCTGCTAGTACGCAACACCACAATTGGACTCAACCCGATCGACTGGAAATCACCGTAAGTCTTGGGTCAGTACGAATTTGTATCAATAATCTGACTGTCGTAGCGACTATGGCTTTGGAATCCCCGAGCTGCCCTACATCTCCGGCCGTGAAGCATCAGGCACCGTCGTCCGAGCCCCGCAGCGGTCATCAAGAGTCAAGACAGGTGACAAGGTCATTGTCATCTCTACCGACTACCGAGACCTACGAAAAGCCACTTACCAACAGTATGTCGTGGCATCCGACTTCAACGTTGTGAGAATTCCAAAGGAAATCACTGTCAATGAGGGCGCCACTCTTGGAGTTGCCTACGTAGCCGCGTCGCTGGCATTAGGTGTCTGTCTGGGTGTTGATTTTACTTATGCCCAAGACGGCCCCAACATTCTGAACCTCGTGCGAGAGGTCCCTGAGGAATCTCTTCCTCAAGATATCCGAGGCGAATGCTTAAATGGTATTCTACCTAGTGAGGCTGCCAAGCCCGGAGACTGGGTCGCCATCTGGGGCGGATCATCAACCTCGGCCGTCATCGCAGTTCAGCTCGCTCGTCTCGTTGGTCTTCGAGTAGCCCTAGTCGTTGATAACGCAAAGCACGGTGTGCGAATCTCAGAAAACCCCGTTCTTCGACCAGATCTTCTCGTCGACAGCCACGACCCCGAGCGAGCTGTGGCAATTATCCGCGCCAACACCAAGGGCAAGCTCCGTTTCGGCATCGACACCCGAGGTCGCGATACCGCTGAGATCCTGCTGCGTGCACTCGGACCTGAGGAGCTTCACCGAAAAGCTGTCCAGGTCAATTCGCCCCCCAGCACACCACCCGCCGAGCCAAAGGTCCCCGCTCATCTCGTCGGTCTGAGCGGACTGCCCAAGAACGATCAGACCGCCGGCGTCATCTTCCACACCATCCCCGTCAAGCTGTACCACGAGGTTCCCGAAATTGGAGAAGCTCTATCGAGTTGGCTGGAGAGGCTGCTATCGTCTCGCGCTCTGGTCCCCCCTAGAATTATCGATGTTGAGGATGGTCTTCATAATGTTAACAAAGGCTTGGATAGGATGCGAAAAGGAGAGATTAGCGGGGGCAAGCTGCTTGTCGATCTGAAAGCGCAGTGATACTCTTGGATAAAATTCAATAAACTTTCACGTCAAAGCACCTATGTCTGTTCCTACTTGAAGCTTAAATCCCAATTTAACGATGGATAGGCGCCCTGCTCAAACCCCAGCGTTTGAAATTCAGCCCTGTGAAATGGCATGTGAGTAGTGGACAATGTCTCATCAAATTGGAAAGTAATACTATTAATTGGTCAGTGTCTCCTCAGCTAGTTTTTAAAGCTGCTCTCGTAGGCTTCTCAGTAAGCTATTGCCACTTGATTTGACGAATTTTCACCGCGTTATTACTGTACCTGAGTCTTCTGCTGTTTCTCTCTTATCAGAAATCATCTCGATTTGCCACTCGCAAAAGAAGCAGCGGTATCCGTGCGATCTGTAGTTAGATTGCAGCGGGGCCCTAGTGAGGCGAATCAGCCTAGACATGGAGTAGCGTCTAGCATATAAAAGATCAGGCTGACAATTTTCACCAAATGCCTCCGAGATCAATCTGTCCTTGGCAACCTCGATAATTCAATCGCCATGGGTTTCAGCGAGGCCTACGCAAAATGGGTTAGAGATTGGTGGCTCTTCGAAATCATCGCCATCGCTGTGAGCTGCGCTCTCACTATAACCCTCTGTCTTGTTCTAAGCTCATTCGACGGCCACGAGACCCCAGACTTTGGCAGCATCTTGAGCTGGGGCATCACTCTGAACACTATCGTGTCTCTGATCAGCACCCTGGCAGTCGCCACGAGTCTCTCGGAAGTGATCGAGTGCATCAGCCAGCTGAAATGGTTGTGGTTTTCAAATAAGGTGCGCCCGCTGCGCGACATTGAGACCTTTGATCAAGCAAGCCGGGGCTTGGTCGGGAGTTTGAATTTGATATGGGAGCTCCGCCATACTTCTATCGCCTCCATCGGAGCCTTTTGTATGGTTCTGGGACAACTTCATCACGTACTGCATCACCGACGATGCCTGTCTGACATTCAAATCGACATTTATTCGAGCCAACATGACTTCAGCAGCCAGAAACGACCAAATTAAGAAACCTCTGAGCGACTCCCCAGGTCGGACCGGCGGGCGGATGGACCTCAACTTTACCTCTGTGGCTTTCAAAAACCGCACCAGCCCGATTGCAGATGTGTATGTCATCTACGCCAACTCGACAAACTTTTCCTCCGACGGAACCAACTTTGTGGCCGTCGAGTTTGTGCTGGACTGGTGCGTCCCAACATTCTCGACAAGTGTTGTTAACGGCACCGCCACATCCTTCCGGCGCTCACGCACCTGAAACTCTCGAGCTGGGTACCACGAAACTCTCCCATGAGGTGGGAGATGACACCTTCTCGGTCGATCTTCCGACACATCTCACGCTACAGCGCCATCTGGGCCAGCTGCTTTCTGGGACAATCCGCGAAGGTCCCGGCCAGTATGATGCCGATTCAGACGTTGTCCAAGTCTTTGGCCGCGCTCTTCATATCATGGGCGGCGATGAAGGCAGCAGTCTCGAGCCTGGCTTGCCTATGCTAGATGCTATACTCGCCAACGCCGCGACAAGTATGACAAACCACATACGCCAGTCCCACGCGGTTGTAAATGGCACCGTGTACGCCCAGAGGAACTTTGTATCCGTCAGCTGGGGATGGCTCTCGGCTCTCCTCACCTATGTGACCCTGTGTTTGATCTTTTGCATCATAACCATCAGCCTAGGTGGCTTTCGCGTCAATATCGGCATGCCAAAGTGGAAGTCAAGCTCGCTGGCTGTCTGTGACGATTGGGTTCTTCCAAGGGATAAACCTGAGTCGTGCTGGGTTTATGTTGGCAGAGGATCAGGCGCGTTGTAATCTGAGCAATGATTGTCACGTTAAGTAATGCCAAGAGGGTGTTTTTGGTTAACTTAGTTGTATTGATAGCTGAGGTAGCTGGTACATAAGAAGGTGCTAATGAGTGTGTCTATATACTTGTGCTGTAGGTCCTGATCATAGTGATATGGAGCATATCACTATTGATCGTTGTTAGATATGTACGATATGGAACATATCAGATCGATCAACGGGTGTACGATCTTCCGTGCCTGCTGACTCATCTTGGTGTGGCCGTCCTTCCGGCCGCTCGTGACCTGGGCCGTGACACTGTCCTACAGAGTCTCGATGCGGCCCTGCGTGCGGTTCTTGGGGCGACGGGATCGCGTAGCACCATTGATGAAAAAGCAGCAAGGATAAAAGCTCAACTTGTCCCCCATAATGAAGGATGGAGTATCGTCAGCGCGGGTGAAGCAGTTGAGGAGGACATGTACCCGCTGCAGCAAAGACAAGAACAGGAACCATTGAGAGAATGATACGTGCACATTCAATAGCCCTCTAGAACAAAAACAAAGCGAACCCAATATCGTAAACTACATGCTGCATCTACAAATAATGCTGCCGTACTTAGTAAAGACAATCAACTGAGAAGACGAGTTCGAGCTAGGGCAGCTGCATGTACTGGCTACATAATATCCTTTTGCGTTCGTGCCTCTCAACTATCACAGGGCGCGTGGTCTAGTGGTATGATTTTCGCTTCGCATGTTGCTTCCGACGGTCTTCTGACTCACGAAGCGCGTAACACGACTGTGAAAGGTCCGGGGTTCAATCCCCCGCACGTCCATACAATGTGTTTTCTTTTTGCCTTGACGGCCGCCTTCATGCGTCTTTTGGTTCTTTTTGCCGGGAATGTCCGTTAGTTTCTCCTGCTATCGAGCGATTTTCATAGGAGGAGAGGGCGCTTTGGGCGCGCGTAACGGGATTGTACCGCCATGAGCTCACTAACACCGGGAAGTGGGAATGGGATTGCCGCTGAAGAACAGAAGGCCCTCGCTTCGATTAGCATGTGGATAAGACAACACCCCAGAAGCGTCAAAAGCAAGTTCACGTCTATCAATAAATTCATCTGTTTCTTTCTACATCAGCCCTCCATCTCTGATCTATTAGGATCCTCGTCCCACTCGTCATTGGCGCACGCATCTTCCAGAGAGACTGCTCGCCGCCGGTTCCCACCGCCACCATAAAGAGCCTCTAACTTCTTGGAGTCGAGAAAGACATTCTGCATCTCTGCCCGCAGATGCTCCTCCTCCCCGTCGTCATCCGTGGCCCTGACTCGAAACCTGACGACTCGCCGACCAACGCCGGACAGCAAGAAAGGCCGGATGAGCGAGATGACGGTCCAGGCGAATCGCGTAAAAAGGTACTCCCGGCTGCCTGATACCAAACTCGCCACTGGACGGTTCTGGTACAGGGCCGCAAACTCGGATTCGCGGGCGTCGACGACTTGCAAGACGTACTGGCTGCGCTTTTCGCCGTTTGGTTCACTGCTGGCCTTGGGCACGAGAGCGAAAACGCCCTGGTCAAAGCACACGTAGAGGTCTGCTTTTAATGGTAGAATGTTGTGCTGGTCGTCCATGGTGTGCGACCCTCCGCCGTAGAGCCCCATCCCATTCTTTTGAAACCACTGCTGTGCCTCCTTGGGGATCAAGTGCGCCCAAGTAAAGGCGTAGCTGGTATTGGTGATGGCGCAGCGCTTGGTATGCAACCCCGATGAAGCAGATGGGGCCACCCACCAATCTGGCAGCTTATCGTGAGGGAATTGCCAATCATTGAAGCTGGGAACAACTGGATATCGTTCTGAATCATGGGTGTTAGTTTTGTGTTCACTAACAACGGCTGTGCAACCAACCTTCATCTTCGACAAAGAACCAGTAATCCCGCTGAAGCAAGATCTTCTCGTCCTCTGTCACCATCTTTTTACCCCTGTCATCCTTGGCCAACTTGCCCTTCTCAAAAGCATTATTCGCAATAATCTGACAAGCTGTGAGAGCTGTAAGGTAATGCACCCCGTAGGCGTTGTCGTCGGGGCTATAGTCGACACGGGGCAGACAGAACAGCAAATTGAGAGGCTTCAGATATCCAGGGTGGTAGAAGCGTATTTGATCGTGGTTCAGGTTCCTGACCTCTAGGGACGAGATTGCCGATAACGAGCGTGACATTGCATTGAAATTGAGAGCGTGCTACTTGAATTTGCTTGTGCTGCGAAGCAAGGATCCATGACGTTTGGTTTTATGGGGGGTTGCAGTCCTCGGCTACACGCGATTATGACGTACCGGGGTGCAGGCACCTTGGGATTTCCAGGGCCATCTTTGATTCGCCAATTGATTGACATCGAAGCGCTTGGGAATTGGACTCGGGGATTCTTGGCCAAGATGATGAACTATTCGTTCCTTGTTTTTGCTTGGCGAGCCACTACCGCAAAATGAATGAAATTCTGAGAAACCATGAGCGCGAATTTGAAAGACATATTGGAAACACCACCAGAAACACCGTTGCGTATTTATGAGCTTTCAAGACTTACTCAAGACATAAAAGGCAGTATACCTCAGCTTGAAAGTAGAAACAACTACTAGCTCAGCAGAGGGAGGTTACGTTGTATGCACCAAGCCACAATACCTATGTCCGGCTTGAGTTCAGCCAACGGCTATGAGAAGATTATTGGCGTTCTACAATATTGGCTGGACATTTTGAACGTCGGATAATAAATTTCCCCAGATCTACACTGCTTACTGTGATGAACGAAAAGTCCGAGATCCTTTCCCATATTTAGGTGTGGCTGTGTCCACACCTGTGAGATGAAGGATTCAATAAGCGCGTGCACTGGGACGAACCAAATCGCACGCCATTCTTTTTCCCAGAACAGCAATCGCCGTAATTAAAAGCTTACTTTTCAGTCAAGGCTATGGTGTGATGCAGCATTGGGTTTGTTGAGATGCTGGTATTGTGTAAAACTGTCTTCCTTGGTTGTCGTCTTTGGCGTTGTAACTGGCTTCTCTGCTTTGGAAAAAGTGCTTGGGATTTAATTAACTAGCACGTAAATCAGCGAACCAATTGCACGTAATTATTTCTCTCGGGGCAGAAATGGCCTAAAAGGGGTCTCATACAGTACCACCAATACAGCCAGACCCTTCAACGACCCATCATCCGCTGCCTCACAGGTCCAAAGCAGCAATTGATAAAACTACAAACATCGACTGAACCAACACGAAATAGTGACATGTTGGACCAAACCTAGCCAGGTTATTTATACGATTTTTACGAGCGAGCGGGTAATGCGGCACCGGGTCGGGCGCAGTGGGCGCCGATAAGGAATGGATCCTTCGGAC
The DNA here is from genome assembly GCA_000966855.1 of Fusarium sp. JS1030. Lineage (NCBI taxonomy): Eukaryota > Fungi > Ascomycota > Sordariomycetes > Hypocreales > Nectriaceae > Fusarium > Fusarium sp. JS1030. Next base: position 1,413,443 of record JWIW01000097.1, on the reverse strand, counting down.
AGCGTTTCGGCTTGTGGGAGTCAGCTTGCGTCATCTAATACGAGGCGCCCAACCGCAACGAATGAAAGTAAAAAAGTAGTTTGAGTTGTGTCGGCTGAGTTGTTTTTCTTCCTTTCATTTCTCAATTCGCTTTGCATATGCTGGACATTCACTGCGTCTTTCTTGGCATGTCGTCTTGATATCACCACCATGTTTCTCCTACCCAAGGAGTCGACGGCTCCCCTGTGGACTCGCCTTCTGGCGCGGCCGTACCTCATCAAACTCACCGGCCTTCTCTTGATATTGATCCTGGTTTTGTCCCCTTGGGGCTTCTCGTCCGACAGCGGGCTGTCGTCTTTGACGCACTATAGGATCAAGGTTGTCCATGAGGGGGAGAGTGAAGCGCCCAGTCCCTCGTCGACCACTTACAACGATGCGCCGACTTCGACCTCGAGTTCAGCGGATGTACCTCAGTTCACTGCCCCGGCGGTAAACATTTCGGCATTCTGGGGCGAGTTGTCCTCTGCACTCTTTGAGGCCGAACCAGAGGGCGAGCAAATCGTTTCTCCTCGCCCTCTGGAGGTGGACACTTTCAGTCCCTTTAGTGGAAAGTCCGTTGTCAACCTGGACGTCCTCCAACTTCCTGAGGAGCAATTCAAGTCCCTAAAGGAGAACCACCAAACTTATGTCCAGAACATCAGTGACCTCGCGTCTGATCTTCCCTTCGAGCATGGCACCCGCGGCGTCGTCATCACGGCAAAGGGGGACTTGTTCGGCATCGCGGTCACGGCCATCCTCATGATGCGCCGTGTTGGTTGCAAACTCCCTGTGCAATTGTTTCTTAACGACGCAAGTGAGCATGAACGGAAGCTATGCAAAAAGTCACTCTCCAAGCTCGACGTGCAGTGTTTGAACATGGAAGACTTCTTGCAACTACCCAACGCACCGGCACCAGAGCTGGAGAGGTTCCAGTTCAAGGTCTTCTCCATCATCTTTTCCACCTTTCAACACGTATTGTTCCTAGACGCCGACGCGTTCCCTATTAGGAGACCAGACTACCTCTTCGATGTGGAACCATACGCAAGTCACGGCCTGGTAACATGGCCCGACTTCTGGCTCCCCACCATCTCTCCTTTATTTTACAACATCGCCGGTGTCGCAACACCCAACAACACCATCGACTCCCGCGCCTCCGAATCAGGCATGATGCTCTACGACAAAGCACGCCACGCCGACAGCCTATTACTAGCCGCGTACTACAACTTCTACGGCAGATATTACTTCCAGCTACACTCCCAAGGCGCCTGGGGATCCGGCGATAAGGAGACGTTTCTGCAGGCCGCCCTCGTGCTCGGCAACCCGTATTATCAGGTCAAGACCAACGCCCGGGTGATGACGAAGGACGACATCAATTATGGCAGCGGCATCTGGCAGGCCGACCCAGAGTGGGATTGGAAGAAGCACAACAAGACGACGACGAAAAGAGACGAAAACAAGAAGACGACCACCATGTTTGCGCATTTGAACAGAGTCAAGGTCGACGCGAGACGGTTGAATAAACTAATCGACAAGGAGGATGAAGAAGGAAACAAAGATGATGGGCCGTGGTCGAGGATATGGGGCCCAGACTCTAGCAAGATTGTCAAGACGGCGGGATATGATCTTGAAAAAGCTATATGGCAGGAGATCATCAAAGTCAACTGCGATGAATCTTTGTTGGTGGAATGTGATAGAATACGGGAATACTACGAGGAGGTGTTCACGAAACATGTTTGATTTTGTTTATAGATACCATTGCAGCAAACGCACATTTCATTAGACTACACGTTTGGGTCTCCTGACTTTGTGAAAAGATTAACCGTGAAGTTGGAAAAGTACTAGCACAGGAGTTCTATCTATATCTAGAGCAGGCCATGGTCGGGGTGCTCCCTTTACAAGACAGCTGGTTGCTTACGGTGGCCCCTGAGCACCTGTTGAGTGCGTCTTTCTGTCTCATTCTGGGATATCTTTCATGTATTTACTTCCATATCTTATGAGGTATTCATAGTTGCATTACCTAGCTAATCAGAAAAACCTATTCAATTTTACTTCTCAACGCCGTTAGTTGCCCTCCATTCAACGCCAAAGCCAATATATCTCCACCTCCGACACGCCCCCTTAAGCATTCTCATGCTCTCCGCAAACCTTCTCTAACAAATCTTGCAGAGTCAATTTGCACAGCTCCCGTTGCGCTCCCACATCTTCCTCGCCATCACCGGTCATCCCCCGGCTCTCCAAAAACTCCGAGACACAACATCGGCCGTTGATGCTCCAGTAGTCCCGAGCCATGGAAATTGCCAACCCGCAGCCTTGGTCCAAATACGGCGAGCGAGGCGGCTCTGAATTGAGAAACACTGTGTTCCAGATACGTCGCCAGCGCTTGGCTTCGCCTCGATACACCCTGTCCCGTTTCGTCAGGTTACTCTTTTGTTCTGTGTTGATCCCTTCGATCTTTTTGATCGGAAGTACCTTGCATTCTCTCCCCAGGATATGGTCGTCGCGGCCAATCACACTGTCAAATGTTTCGGAGCATCTTGGACAGTAGAAGGGCTGCATATGATGATGACCCACGTGGCTGATGACTTGTTCAATAGATTGTAGATCGTGCTGCAGAAGGCATTGCTTGTAGTTTGCTGGATCCGACACATTGAAGGGGCAGGCCAAGTGAAAGAATCCGCGAGGCTGGGATACAACGACAAACTCCTTGTCGCAGTCATCCACCTTGGGCCCCTCATCCACTCTGATGCGTTTGCGAGGAGGCAGCCTATCATCTGGCGGTGCAACATATTGCGCGATAACCTTCCATGACTGGAACTTGGTGTAAGAGAACTGCACCAGCTCTGGTCTCAGACTTTGAAACTTGTGGTTTTCTGGGAGCGTGTACTCTTGGTCAGAGTCAGACTCGTCCTCACTGGATGTGTCATCATCAGAGTCAACCTCACTCTCAGAAGAGCTATAGTCTGGCTCCTCCTCCTCCTCAGATGACCATTTATCGTAGTTGGACTTGTCTTGGGGTATCTGGTTCTCGCCAAGAGATTTCGGTTGTCCAGATCTACTTCGCTTAGTTCCGGACGATGCAATAGAGGATGGCATTTGGATGGTAGACCCCGGCGATTGGGGCCGGTTGGGTGTAGTAAACGAGCGTGGTATTGATGGTAGCTTAAGGATGGTGGAGTGGATGATTCGAGTCATCATCTTCTCGACCATCAGGGGCAATGTAATTATTTATACTAGGTTATTGCGGCTCCGCTCCGCAGGTTCTGTATAAAGTTGTTTGTCTGCGAACCAGTTGCCTACCTACAGCAGGGTGTGGTTAACGCCAACCTCCGTTCCCACAGTTGTGGAGGTGGCTTTTCACCAGCGCCAACTGACACAAGAGCGTTATGCAAAACTGTGAACAAGTCATAAAGTAGTTGCAGGTGATCAGCCTTTAACACAAGGTCCATTTTCAACCATTTCTGCCTATCTGTGGCTGCGGGTGAATAGGCGCCTGGTCTCAAGGACGGTGAATGTCAGATGTGAAGTGCCCACAAGCGCTGTCTAGGCGAGCGCTTATGGGTGAGCCTCATTCCAAATCTATCCAATAGCACACATCAATTCACTAAATACATTTCTATCAGGCTTACACTTTTAATGAGAATACCAAAGTCCATTTCTCGCCTGGCCGTAGAGTCACGCAAAGGCGAGCAGAGGCAGACGAGGCTCAACGCAGCTGCGTCCAACTCGGTCCGATGACCATTCTCCGTGCATATGCAGAAAAAGGCAGTAGCACACATCCATTCTTAAGGCTGAAAAGGGTTGGTTGTATCATCGTTAGTCCTTCATTTGTGGGGGCCTTGGGACGCAAGGCTTCCACACTTGTGTGAGTAATTCGGGGTGAGATGCATCATGGCACAACAATGAAACTAAAAAGGCGCTTAAAGCACCTAAGGCTGACAAAAGAACTCTAAGTATACTAAATCGACTTCTTATCAAGGCTGAATATCATGCATATATCCATGTTGTCCGTGAAAGCCATATGAATGTATCTCCCAGAACGTCTGTTGAAATCCCCAAGCCAATCGAGTTGAGCTTCGAGCTTCACAGCCTACTTGCAATTCATAGAATCCAGAGGCTTCTTCTAGCAAATTTCTCTTTCAAGTACTCTTCAGTGGATTAAGAACGCCCTCCGCACGGGAAATGGCATAGAGGCCGTGCGGACGTCCGTTCATGAAGTCAAGGCAGCCAAGCGGCGTAGCAGCCTCAGGATGTCAGCCCCTGTCATGTGAAAACACCAGACAAAGAATCATACCACAGGCTACAACACATACAGGCAGAGGGCTTCGAGTGGTTCCATGGTGACGTTGATTTCGTATTCATCCAAGGTCATCTTGACGCCCAGTTCACGGCCGAACTCGTTCACGTGAGCGAGACGGGCCACGGCGTTTGAGTCATCAGGACCCCTTGCTCACAAGCCACTCTTCTTGAAGACAGGCATCCAGAATCAAAACTCGATTGAAGGCTCTGAAGCATGGATTCTAACCTCAAGCTTCATAAGGAGACCAGAAGATTCCATCAGCATCCCACAGCTTCTTGACCCCCCTCAACTCCTCCAATCTCTCCTTATCAAACATCTCCTCCAAGTTAACTCCAAACCTCAGGTTATTCGGGAAGCTCCTCGGCTTGGTTCCCTCATCACCCTTCCTAATCACAGCAATAGTATCATCCATGAACTTGGTCAGAGACACCCTGGTATCCTCCTTCTCGCAAATCGCCACAATCATAGCTGAGAGCCCTCTTTTCCGACACTCCAAGAACTTTGCAGCGCCCGAGGACATTTGACCGGCCTCGGTATATCTCGTGCTGTTGGTTGCAGAAATCACCAGCGGGGTCATTTGGGCGTCTGGGTACTCGGTGGTCGCTGCGAGCCATTTCTCAAAGGCAGCTTTGATGGCGGCGATATCAATCTTTTCCAGTCGACAGGATGCAATGGCTTTATGTCCGCCGTGCACGTTCTGCGGCTCAAACTTGTCGTTCATGTTTGGAATCGGTACCGCATCGGTACTAGCAAAGACGGCCTTCCCAGCAACATCATCCTTGAAGAGCAACGCAGCCTCTCTCTCGCCTTTTTCGGCAGGGCCAAAGTAAGCGAGTCCGAGGGCAATAATCGGAGCCCCAGCCGCAGGGGTACCCGGAGGACTTCGTGCAAACGCAAGGCTCATGCCTGCAGCTGGCGAAAGACGCGAGAGGTCCAGGAAAGCTTGCGCAGCCGTTTCTAGCGCTGGCGGGGGGAAGATGAGGGTCCGCGTCCAGATCTTGTCGTCTGTCATGTTGAGGCGGGAGATGGGATACGCCGATGTCTCGACGGAGGTGATGACACCCAAGCCGTGGCCTGCACCACACAGCGCGTTGAACAGGGCGAGGTCCTTCCCGGTTGATACACAGCTGACATGGGAAATCTCGCCTGCAGCCGTGACGAGGTCAAACGAGGTGACAATATCAGCCATCCATCCGTGAAGTCCGGTCCACGGCGTGTTTCCACCTCCAATAATGGCCCCTACAACGCCCACAGCGTTGGAGTTGGTGAGAGGAGTATAATAGCCCTCTGCTGCTAATGCCTTCAAGAGCTCCCCAGCTACAACACCACCGCCCACTTGGACTGTGCCATTGTCTTTGTTCAGTTCAATCTTCTTGAAATTCTTCATGTCCAAGTAGAGCGAGCTAGGCCCCACGGTGACAAACGTGCCATGGCCTCCGCCGCCGGTGACGATGGTAAGTTTATTGTCCCTCGCAATGCGAATGGCCGCTTGTACATCTTGTTCATTTTTCGGCGTGACCACCAAAGCAGGTCTTTCAATCTTAGTGTCAGACCAGCGATTGACTACATTCAGAGGAGTGTCTGAAGTAGGGACGATGTATTCGCACGAAAGCGAGTCGAGTCCGGAGAGAGAAGCTGCCATGATTGCAAACGGTGATATGTGAAAATGACTTGGATACCCCGAGGACGTTGCATTGCCAAGAGGGCGGTGAGCATCGTTAAATACTCCGGTGCCGATCATGGATGTGGCTCTCTAGCTTCCCTAAAATCTGACGTGAGGCTTTCTTGAAACCTCACCTGCAGTCTCCGAGCCAATCGTGGTTCTTGTTTCCCGAATTTCCTTTTTCGTAGCCGGTGGGTATATATCGACTGATATGCCATTGTACTTGTATATCCATCTGTTCATATTCCGTTAGCGTGCTGATAGGACCTAGTTTCATTGGGCACGGCGTATAATGACATACTTATTTATAGGTACAACAATAATCTGATTCATAAGGTTCTTCGCAGCTGTTGCGATCGCTAATCCTATGTTTGTTGTCATGTTGTGCCGGGGATAAGGCTGTGGACGACGGAACCAAGATTGAGGTGTAGATGAAAGGTTGAGATTGACAGCGGTCTACGGAAGAAGGCAGCTCTTCTACTCTCTTTGAAAGAGCAAAAGTGACCTCCTTATATGTAATGGTCATCTTTGCTAGCAAAGGTTGTTCTCGCATTGACAAATTCCACAAGGTCCGGCGTTGCATTGGGTCTGCTGAGATGCTGAAAATGAGCAAAAACTGTGCTTTTTCGTGGTTTGTGACCTTTTGCCGCAGGCAAAAGAAAGTCAAATAATAATAAGATAAATCTATCAAGCGACAGGACTATCGTGCTAGCTGTCAAAACTGAACGCTGTCCACTGAGACTATGAACCGTTATCCAGCCTCATCCACGACTCCGCCATCCCCTCACAAGTAACGCACCACAAATTCGGAACGGATACCATATCAACACTCCCACCCTTGTCATCCTTCACAAACAGCGGGATGTCCATAACAGTAACGCACTCCTCGCAATAAAGAGGAAACTCACCATCAGGAGCCGCATGGCACATGACGCACCATCCAGGCCCAAGATGCAAAGTCTTGCACTTGCAAGTCGCGCAGGTGTCTAGAAAACAGTCATAGTTGGAGATCTGCCTGGGATAAGTCTCTTTGCGGCACGGCAGACACATAGTCTTGAGGCCGTTAAAGGCCTTGAAGCAACGCGGACATGTCCTCGGGAGCGGTGTTGGCTTGGGCGGCGCTCCAAAGGCCGGGGCGAGGTCACCGCGGAGGTAGCTTTGGCGGATGAACGACGAGTTCTCGTCAGTCCTGGTCTTTGAGACGTGGGTAGACATTTTACCTGATTTATACTTTTTGTAGTTGTTTGTCGTGTTTTGTGCTTTCAAGTTTTTGAAGCTTGGTGATACGTCTTATGGCGACATCTTCATGGGCTTATTGTCGCGTCTATTTAAATCAGCAGCGTCGAGACCACTTGCGGGTTCAAAGGGCTTTCTAACTTCTGTTGTTCAGTCCGATTGTGCGGTGTTCGATTTCAATGCTCCACAAAGTCAAAGAAACTCGAGGCCCTTTGTTGGTGACCTTCAAAGACTTTGTTCAATCAGACGCCAAGATCATAAAATCCACGGTTGAACAACGACAGCAAACTGAGGCCCCTCGTCACAAACTTACGAAAGTAGACCTAAGGAAAATCCCAAAAAAGAAACCGTAGTCAATTCAAAATCACTGCCGAGTAGCCAAGAAGGGTACTCCATCATCGTAAATCGTATCTCGTTCTACCATCGCTCCATGTTTTGGTATCCCCGTCGCTCTGAACATCTCCATAAACACATCACTTAAAGCGCCGGCCCTTCCCACTGCTCACGACGTAGGCGCACATACCAGGACTGCTTGTGGGGGAAGGAAATCTGCTTCTCCCTAGAAAAGCCAGTGTACTCGAGGCGTTGCAAGAATCTAGACATTGTTAAAGATGAACAACTAGGTTCTCAAAGAGAGTATAGCTTACCTCGCATTGTCTACTCGCGGCTCGAGACAAATGCTCATTGTTCGGTAGTCCGAAGTCAAACACCAATGAACCAAGCCCGTCAGCCAGATGGGAACTCTCCCCCTAGCCCATTCCTCCCCAATCAACACATGAAGACCTCTGTCCCAGTCTCCAGCATCACCACCCAAATATTGGCCCAAGATATCTTCTTTCACCCAGTAAATCTCGAAATATCCAAAAGGCACGCCGTCCCACATTCCAATGACGGGGAAGGAATTCGTCTGGTTCAATGAGTTGGTAAGGAACTGAGGACTGTAGTCGCCCCAGAAAGCATGCACACGGGGCTTATCCATCCACATCTGTAGGAGAGACGCATCACTCAAGGTGGATAAGTGAGTCTGCTCGGGAGGCTTGGGTCCGATAGGGCCTAGATATGGCACGGGATTAGGCGAGATGGAGGCAACTCGAAATGATAGATATTGACCGACGCTTGGAACAAACCGAGTATAGAAGACTTCTCCCATCCTCGGTGGTTTGGGTCGCATAGGATGACGGATATTATTCGTAAAGATGTATTGCGGTGGTGGCGGTGGGTAGTAAGTCGGGAGGTGAGAACTAGAAAAGAAGGGACCGATGGGGAAGCTCGGAACTGTCACCATCGAGGTCGGCATGGGACCACCAGGAAGGTCGGTATCTAGTCGGCCAAAGGATGAATGTGGAGAATGGCGCGGATACGCCTTGTGGAACGGGGATTCCTCTCGAATGGGTGATCCCGGACGGCTACCGATGGGCGATCCAGGCATCGAGTCGAAAGCCGGACCGGGCCTATTAGGCTGGAGCGAGAAGAGGAACAGTCGTCCAGGAATCTGCCAGAACATGCGGCGCGACACAAACATGTTTGACCAGCCGTCGCTGTTGTCGTCCAGACTCGTGCCCACAGCACTATCCTCCGAGGCGATAAGCCCCATGCGCTCCAGCTTAGGGATCAGGTTCCGGCCCCGGAGCACGCCATCCCGCTTGATATTGATCCTCCACTCGCCTCGGGGCTTGGCTACCTGCGGCGTGAACTTTGCAGCATCGGCAGGGACCTGGGGTGCAGGTTCGGGCTGGTGAAAGTACCAGTAGAGCGTGATCCACAGCATCATGGCGATCTGGCGTGTGGGGCTCGTAGCAGGCTTGAACTCGGAGCTCGAGGGGTTCGCAATGGACGAGATGAAGAGGTTATCGCCTCGCAGCGTCGGTTTGGCGAAGGAGTGGATGTGCCGCTTCACGCTACGCGCGGCATTTGAGGAAGAGCTATCCCCGTCGAGGGCTACACCATTCCCCCCATTTTCAGTGCCCTGCTTGTCGGGCACGTCGCTATCGTCCGCGGTGTCCTTGTCCTCCGATGCAGGGTCCGGCTCGCCGTCACTCTCGGTGTTGAGGACGACGGTCCATCCGATGGGAAAGGCATTGGGGTGGGTGTTGAGCTCGTGGCTCTTGAAGCCGAGGCCGGCAAAGACTGGGGTGACGGTAAAGGTCTGGCCGTCGGGCAAGCGAATGACTTGGGGCGCCATCGTCGTCACTTTTTAGATCGGTTCCCGATCTCCGTATTCCGGTCGCGCTCTTGCGGGGGACCGACTCCGGGCTTTAAGTAACTAACGGGCGCTTTGACGAGGCTCGTGAGGGGAAGCTCGCTGGACATTGCTTCTGGAAGACGTCGAGAACAGTTCCAGAAGACTGCCGCTTCCGGTCACATGCTGACCTTGAGCGAGGCGATCGTGACAAACGCCGAGGAAATGGTTGGACGCTGTGGTGGAGTTGCGACGACGCTTTTATGTGCTTGTTGGTGGGTGGTGGTGGGAGGTGGGATCTGGTGAGGCTGGGCGTGGGATGAACTGAAGCTGATGCCAGCACTGTGCTGCGCAGTCAGATCTGGCTGCAGTACAGTGTTAATACGAGCCTCGCTCTTCTCATGGTACGTCATGCAAAGATATCAGCCCACGGCCTTGGAATGCTATCTCCTCACAACAATCACAAGACAAATGACCGGCTTAGTCCTCTCTCGGACAGGCAATAAAGGCAAAATCATGAGAGTCATCATTATTGCTTAATTTACAGCTGAGATATGCCTCACACCCTATCTTGTTCCTGTCGCATGTCGCTATGCTCCCACTCAATGCATCCCGTGGCTCAGAGGTCAGTCAATTTACAGGCGCCTTCAGCGCGTCACCAGTGTAAGCTCCCCTTCACCCTCCACTACCCAGCTGTTGTATGTTCTAAACTTTGGAGATCATGCTGCGTCTTTTGCCATGATCTGATCTTGTACTGTGCAACCTCTATCATTCTAGGCGCTCGCCACCATCTTCTGTCAGCTTATTGTTTCTTCTTTGTCTCACGTGCCTTTTCAGAGCCGCCGTCGTCGTCGTCGTCCTTGTCTCTGGTCATCTTGGTGCCATCTCTGCCCTTCTTCTCCTCCTCAAGAACCTGCTTCACCTCCTCACCTCCCAGGTCCTTGGTCTCATCCCAGTCCACGTCATATTCACTTGCCACCACCTTGATCTCTCGGCGCAGGTTGTTGGCCTCAGCCACCAACTGTTCCCATCTTTGCTGGTCGAATCCGCGCTCTGAGTACAGCGCCGTCTGTCGCTTCGAGACGGTCACCTTCATGGCGGCCTTGTAGCTGAGATCTCGGCTGATGTAAAGAAACCATAGGTAACCTCCCATGATGGTCGTCAAACCAGCGAGGTATGTCACAGGTTCCACAAGATCCCATCCCGCCTGCGTGTGGAATGTGACATAGTAGACGATTCCCCACCATCCAGCTAGAGCCGCAAAACCTCCTTGTGCCAATCGGTGCGCGCCTTGGTGAGCGAGCGCGTCGCATTCGTTCTTGACCTTGGACATCGAGTTGATGTCGCGAGACATGCGCCTGAGTCGCATGCGCATGTAGTATGTGCGATCTCTGAAACTGGGGACGGCGACTCGAAGCTCGTTTTCGAATCCTTCAATGTCAATTGCAAACTCTCGTCCTCTGGCCGCGTCTCGGATAAAGTCGCCGACCTCGGTACTGCCGCTCCAGCGCACCCAGTTCGCCTCCTTACGAGAAGGGCCCTCGTGACCAAGACCAGAATATGACGCGACGTTGGCGCCGTTCTTGTCGCCTTTCTTGTCGCTCTTCTTGCCGTGTTCCTCTTCTTGGTCTGCCTCAGCGCGGAAGACAATGTCGGGAAGCTTCTCCCGGCCCTTGTATTGAACTGGTGGGATCTCGGCCTGAATGAGGCGTTCGAGGTAAGACAGCGGCTGCTGGGGGTGAACAAGAAGGGCCAGCGGCTCGACTGTGTCTTCTGAGTCCTCCACATCTGAGTCGACCGGTCTGTTGACGTGCTCTTGCTCGGGATGGAAGGGCATCGGCAGGATCAGTTTGAGGAGTCGCGTCGGGGTCGTCAGGAGACGGCCTGGAACTTGTCAGTCACGGCTCAACCGAAAGAGGACCAAACCACCTACCCTTCTTCATATCTTCTTTGTCGGGGAGATCAACATCATTTGTGCCGGATGTTGAATCTCTGTCCACCCTATGCCATGGCCGGTCGTTCTCCAGTGTTTGCGCGCTCTTGCCAGAGGTCACCTTGCGCACCTCTCTCTTCTGTGCCTTGTCGCTCAGGTCTTCATCTTTGGCTTCTGCCGCCTCCTGGTTGAAGCATCTTGACGTTGTGAAAGCGCGTCTGAAGGGTGTAGGTATCGTTTCGCATCGGTAGAAAGCTGGCACCTGTTGATGAAAGAATGTTTGACCTTGGGAACGTGTTGCTCGCAGAGCTGGGGAGAGGCCCAGTGTTGCGCGCCTTAGAGCATGGTTCATTTCGACTACTGTGTTTGGAGCGGCGAGGGGAGGGCAGTCGAGGTAGGATTGGGAAGTTCCTTGCTCGGAACAGAAACTCAAAGGGGAGTAGGAGGTGGAATTAAGAATATTAACAGGCCTTGGTATTTCTTGGTTCCCTCTTCAATCGGCGCGTGAGCTGCTAGCTGTCACCCAGCTTGGCAGATGAACAAGCTTTCATGACGTCAGTACATTGAGCCAAGCTTCCCCGTACCTGGAACTGTCATGCACCGAGCATCTGATTGGTCTGTCATTCTGTACTAACCCCGTTATCGCACCATTTTCTCCGGCCAGCAGGATCGACGTTCAGCTCTGTTCATCTACAGCTCTATTATTGATAGACCGTATACGGTATTTGTCCTAGTCACGACGAGAGCATGTCCTTTGCTCCAAATTCTCCCACGAGCATAGTTCAGTCTCCTTTTTTTTGTACTTTGTCACAGCCAAGCAAAATTACCTTGGTCACCAACCTTAATCTGTGGTCAGCTATCTAGAAGTGTGTTTTATTCAATCGATCATCAGTTTAGAATACACCTTGTTCTTGTGCCCCAAAGAGTCGTCTAAAAAGACAGATTCAATATATTTATCTCAGGATCCGTCATTATTTTATGTAATTGCCCATCCTGCCTGAGGGTACTAATTCCCCAAGTACCCGCAACTCTCTCTCTTTGATGGTTTAGGGTAAGCAAAAGGTCGCGGGATAGCCCGATAGAGACTGACATGGACTGGAACCATCTTGACGATTACCTTCCAAGTTTCGTAGCATGCATTTAAATAGGTTAATTGATGTTAGTTTGAGATGTAATTGAGGGTAGTTTATTTTCTTGGACTTATTGCTGTCGTCTGAGTGGCTCGCAACTATTATGTGCGGTTCATGCTGGCTTCCAACCGTTGCCGTCTAGTCTTCCCGAATTTATCTCACTACGGCTCATGCCGTGGTAAACATGAATTGGGTATGGTGGATGGAGGTATGGGATCTGAGAAGTGGTCAATGGAGATGTTGGATCATTCAACAGCCAGTGGCCATCGAAGACCAGCTGGATTCGTACTGGAAATGGTAGTTCAAACAATTCATTTGGTGAATAGTGGATGGTGACCGTGTTGACATGAAGCCACATCATCAGGCCAGTAACACGACGATGTAAAGGTTGAGAACGTTGCCGACAACGTAATTACCCTTGGATGGACTGGTGTTAGTGCGGTGCGGCTCTTGTCGATCATATTGAACAATATGTGACTGAGTGAACAAAGTTGTGTTGTCGAAATGGAGTTCAAACACAATGCTCTGTTCTATGAAAGGGTGCTTCACATGTGCCTTCCAAATGGTGCTACGGAAAAGCAACCGAGCTCTGCCGTGATGTTTCTCTCAACGCCAACCACTCACCTCTTGTGGTGTTGAGGGGCTTCAGGGGTTCACAGCGGGGCTGGACCCCGCACTAAACCTGTTCGGGCTACAACTTCAGGGCCCCTCTCCATAGCCATCTCGGCGCTCATCTCCAAATCTTCCCCGATACAACAAGTCGGTGAAGTCAGTTTTGCTTTTTCTCGGGCCATATCCTTGGTGTCTCTTTGTGTCCAATTGAGCTCCTGTCTTGTTCTCTGAGACATCCGTCCCGGCTCGTTTCCTTTGACGACCTTCTCCCTCCAAGCCCCTCCTCCAACAAAGAACCCCTCTTCGCTATGGCCGACACCAAGGTCTACCGGGCCAGCACCACGGCGCCCGTCAACATTGCTGTTGTCAAGTACTTCTCTCATGGCTCGCTCAAGCTGGCCTCTATGCTAACTTTTAAATCAGATACTGGGGCAAGCGCGATCCCAAGCTCAACCTCCCCACCAACAGTTCCCTCTCCGTCACCCTCTCCCAAGCCGATCTCCGAACCCTCACGACCGCTTCTTGCTCCAGCTCTTACACCGATGGCGATAGCCTCACTCTCAACGGAGAGTCCTCCGATGTTTCTGGCGCTCGAACCCAGGCCTGCTTCCGCGAGCTGCGATCCCGTCGCGCTGCTCTCGAGGCCGCCGACTCGTCGCTGCCCAAGCTCTCGGCCATGCCCCTGAAGCTTGTTTCCGAGAACAACTTCCCCACTGCTGCTGGACTTGCTTCTTCGGCCGCTGGCTTCGCCGCGCTGGTCAAGGCTATTGCTCTCCTCTACGAGCTTCCCGACTCACCCTCGGATCTCTCACTGGTTGCCAGGCAAGGATCGGGATCTGCTTGCCGCAGTCTCTTTGGCGGTTACGTTGCATGGAGGATGGGAGAGAAGGAAGATGGAAGCGACTCTAAGGCTGAGCTGGTTGCTCCCGCGGAGCACTGGCCTAACATGCAAGCCCTGATCCTGGTTGCCAGCGCTGCTAAGAAGGGTGTTTCGTCTACTTCGGGCATGCAGCAGACTGTGGCCACCTCTGGTCTCTTCAAGGAGAGGATAACGAAAATTGTTCCCGCCAACATGGCTACCATGGAAGAAGCTGTCAAGAACAAGGACTTTGCCAAGTTTGCCGAGGTGACGATGCGCGAGTCCAACTCTTTCCACGCTACCTGTGCCGACACCTACCCTCCCATTTTCTACATGAACGACGTCTCCCGAGCTGCCATCCGTGCCGTCGAGGAGATCAACACCAAGGCTGGCAAGACTATCGCTGCTTACACTTTCGACGCCGGCCCGAACTGCGTTGTGTACTACCTGGAGGAGGACGCCAACACCGTTGTTGGAGCTTTCTACCAAGCCCTTGCCGGTGTTGACGGTTTCAAGGAGGATGCTGCCAGTGCCAAGTCGTCGATCCAGCTTGAGAGCAATCTCGCGGCGACTCTCAAGGAGGGTGTGAGCAGGGTCATCTCGACTGGTGTTGGTGAGGGACCGATTAAGACGGACGAGTATCTTGTTGGAGAGGACGGTCAGGCAGTCCGACGATAGGGTGGGATACAAAATGATCTACATTATTTCTGATATGACAAATGGCATCTGTGGATATATTATTCAAAATATTGATGACCTTGCTGGAACCACTGCCCAGACGGAGGCGAGAGTTGCTGATATGAAGCTGCGCGTTTCATGATGAATGGTGATGGGAGCTGTGAATTGATGCCAATCTTCTTGACCCAAACAGTCAAATAAAGTACTACGTAAACAAGTTAGGACAATAATTACAGCTGGAAGCTCTTTACTTTATTATGAGGCTTGTAGTAATACGCTTGCTCCATACGTCTTGCATACCATCCGAGCACAGTGTCTTCGGTTCCGCACTCGGTGGTTAGCCTCAATGAGGAACGAGGTGGACACTGCTTTTGCACCGGACGTAAGGTACTTTATCATACTAGGGAATCACACACAAAATGAAGTATCCTGCGTCTTGTCGGAGTTATTTTCTGCCGGCCAAACAGCCAGGGCCCATTAATTAAACCTTCCCATGAGAGCATCGTAACACAATCGTTTCTGCTCACCACGAGCAATGGAAGCGCTGCGGTAGCTCAGCCTATCCCGGACCATGTCCCTCTTTTCAATATTTTCATATCCTTTGTCCCTTTGTCCTGCTCGCTAGAGTCGCCTGGATGCGTCGAGATCTCATGCGGAAGGCGGTGAGGCCCACCTCGCTAATAATAGAAGGCGGTAAGGTAAATAATTTGGCACTATTCTCAATTGAGGTACAGCGTGGAGTCTGAACCCTGTGCCTGGATCGTAATCCACCCTCAACACCATGACGATGGAGGGCATCACGAAGCTCCTCGGCCGCGACTTCGAGGTCACCGAGCTCGACAAGACCGGAAATGTCGCTCGCCACTGGTCGCACACTCGCGACAACAAGGTCATACCCAAGGAGAGGGGCAGGCCAAGCCGCTATTCACGCTCCATTCGCAAGGTCTTGATGGATTCATTTCTTCCCATCGGCTACCCGCATTCAGTGTCAGAGGATTATCTCGCCTACCAATTCTTCGATTCGCTCCAGGCCTTTTTCTCCACCATCACGGCTCTGCTCGCTAACCGCGCCCTGCTCCAGGGTCTTGGTGTCGGCGATGCCAATTCTTCTGCCACTTTTGCCATGCTTCTCACGGTTCTCAAAGATGCCATCTCCCGTATCGCGACCATTATTTTTGCTCAGCAGTTTGGTCTCCGCATCGAACCCGACGCCAAGCGGTATCGTTTCCTTGCCGATCTCTTCAATGACACAGCATTCTTCCTGGAGCTTTACAGTCCGTATCTCGGTTCGTTCGGCAAGATCATCGCCCTCACCACTGGAGAAGCTCTCCGAGCCTTATGCGGTGTCGCGGCGGGTGCAAGCAAGGCTTCACTCAGCCAACACTTTGCAAGACACGACAACCTGGCCGAGCTCAATGCAAAGGAAGCCAGCCAGGAAACAGCAGTTGGCCTAGTCGGCCTGCTGGCTGGAACATTCTTCGTCAAGTACATCGAGGATCCCAGGAGCGTCGTTTATTTGATGATAGTCCTCGTCTTTTCTCACCTTTTGATGAATTACTGGGGCGTCCGCAGCGTCTGTGTCGACACTCTCAACCGACAGCGCGCCACGATTCTGTTTGAAGAGTACCTCAAGACTGGCAAGATTCTGAACCCGACCGAGGTCGCCTACCGAGAAAACATCCTCTTCTGGCGCCCTGTGGTCCGGAACCGACATGGAAAGCCTGTTGCTCGGATCGACATAGCTGAGAGCTATATGGATGCCATGCGAGCCAACCGTCCCAACACTGACATTACTGTCATCGACTGCAGCTTGCACAAGTACACTCTGTTCATCTGGTCCCACGTCCGCTACACTCACACGCCTATCAAGATTATGCTCTGGAATGATGCAACTGCCAAGGATGCCCTTGCGGCATGGTTTATGGCTATGGAGATCGCCTGGCTCATGGAAGGGGAGGATCACACCAAGGAACTGAACCGTACCTTGAACGGAAAGGGTCTTCGCAGCTGGACTGCCAATGGAAGCCTTGGACATGAGCAACCTGATGAAGACTTTGGGGACGAGGGCGACAGTTATTCACAGTTCTGGGAAGACATCTCTGCTCAAGGGCAGTGGAATCTTCAGTCACAGTCTTTGGAGACTGCAGCCCCGGTTCGACTGTTAGCTGGGTTGGAGGATAAGAAAGACATTTGAGGATGATTCACGGCTTAATAGGGCATAGAGGTAGATCACAGCGGAGTAATTAGGGAGCCAGCTCGTGTGAGCAGTCAAAATGATGTACATTGGAGATGTTCTCGAGTCCTCCAGACTCAGTTTACGCCCAGTCTATGCCTTGCCCTGTTGTACATTTTCCCAAACGCCAGACCCAATGATATCATACATCATATAACTTTTGTCGACCGTCTTTGGCCATCATATTTCATGCCAGCCACGCCCATCTCATAGCCCGCATCTTGACACCCTCCCACGTATTCAGCTTCGGCCGCACATCGAGGTAGAAGCTAGGCCCGCCCTTGCCGTCCGGTCGACCAGCGTAAAAGTCAATCACATAATCGACACGCGTGCCGCATCGGTCGATAACCCAGTCGTGACGGTCAAAGGGTGCTGTGTAGCCCAGGATAGTGTTGAAGCGGGCGGTGGGAGTCATGCGGTCCATCTTGTTGGCGAAAGAATCGAGCTTGGAGCCGCCGCATCTGTAGTCACACTGTCAGTACTCGAGAATCAAACAATTAGCTGCATGTGCTTACTTTGATTCGCTCAAGTAGGGAGCCTCCCACTCCTTGATCTCCTTCCACGCCCTCTCGTTCACGGCATTGTGAATTGGCACCACAGTCTTCATATCCGCCACCCTCGCATCGTAGCCCTTGCGCTTCATGGCGTCAAAGAACATCTTCTCCGAGGGATATACCCAGTTCCCCGAGGGGTCGACTCCCGTCTCCATCTCATGGTTCGCCGGCCGCGGCGCTTCTTTGCCATGGTCAACGGGACAGGCAGCAGGGCCTCCGGATGTTCGCGGGATGGTGGAAATTTCGCGCTCAGTGTCTAGGCCATCTTTGGGCTTGGGAGGGTGGTGCGCGGGCGGAGATGCAGGCGAGGACGAGGTCCAGATGTAGGATTTGAGAGTCTGCGTCCAGGATTTGGGCGCTGTGTGGTCGACGGGGCACTTTGCGGGCTGGGACTGGGCTTCGGCCGAGCGGGCTTGGTTGAGCCAGGCTTCGCGGGACTTGTGGTCGACGGGACAGGCGGACTCGGAGCTGTTGTCGGCCATGGCGAGAAGGTCTGCTATCGTACAAATTGAAGCGATGAGAGGGCGACAGTTTGGTCAATCAAAGGGCATTGTGTTGCTTCAATGGCGCAATTCGATCGTGACGAAAGATCCCGAGCGGGTGGTAATGCGCCGGGGCGGATTGGCAAAGAAAAAAAAAACTGGGCCGGTTTTTTTCCGGATGCCGGCTCGGGTCCGCCCCACTTGGGAATGCCTTCAAGTTGAAGTACATCGCCATGACATGATCCTAATCGGCAGCTGCCTCAGTCTTGGACTTGGCCGTTCGTCTTCAAATTTATTGGCTATCTCCTGCAGGCCGCCTAGCTTGGCTACCTCGCTTGGGGGCACTTCGTAATAGATTCGATCCTTGAGGTGAAAGGTCCGCGACGAACCATCATCTCTCGCTTCCTCGGGAGTGAGATTGGCGGTTCCTCAGTTGAGGCGCTCCCCGTTTCGATACTGCATCATTGTGTGAGGGTCCATGAGGATGTACAGAACTCGGAGCTGAGGAAATATGCGGGCAATAGCGTGCCACGTAGGCCGAGGTGATTCACGCTCTTCCGGGCGCCGCCAATAAATAGCCAGTAATCGAATTGGCACCCGCGTATCGTCCGTCGTATCATATGGAATGTCGTCCTTCCTGTCGATTATCATGAGGTCCTGCGCACCGTCTACAATCAGCCGCGGGCTATCTGGTGATTGTTTCCATTTGAGATAATAGGGTTCCTGCCGGGCACAATCCTCGAGGCTGAATGGCTCTGCTGGACGCCAATTCTTCCATCTCCTTATAGTAAATTGGCGAAAAAAGAAGTTGACTTGCATCAGAGCCCAAGCAGACGCGCGAAACAGAGTCTCAGGAGTCGGAGACCATGTAGGCGGGAGGCCATGGACTGAACGAACACGACGGAGTCCCCATTTGTAAGTCGTACAACCCCGAGTGTCGACCCCGATAGGGTTTGCCGTCATTTCGGTAATGTATGCCCTCGGGGCGTCAACGTCGAGAACCAGCGACAAGATGGCCGCCTGGATCTCGTGGGGAAGCTTTGTGAATTGCGGGAACGAAGCACACGCCATTGTGCCAGATATCTGGAGCAGACGAGGGGAGATGTTGCTGTCGACGAGTACGGGTGATGGATAGGGGTCGTAACGTGCTTGAGGAGTTGAGGCGATGGAAGAAATGATGCGAGTGAAGAATACATGAGAGCTTCTATTGAAGTGGGGGGAATGAATGCATGGCCGAAGAATGGGAGGGAGAGAGTTCAACAGAACACTGTATTTCAACGGCAGGATACGAGGCTAAATTTAACTGTCTTTTGTACATGGAACTCATCATTGGGCACACGAGTGCCTGAGTGAACAAGGCAACACTCGGTCAAGACTGCGAGATATATCCTTATGCTATACGCTATACGAGAACCGAACGAGGATTGTCCTAAGGATCATCAACACTCTTCATTCTCCTCTGCGAGGGCTGCACCACTTCACACACTCTCCTCTCCACCTCACACATATTCTTTCTTCCTTCTCTCATCACCAAGCGCGCCTCCATCGCGCGACTTTCTTCCTTACACCTTCATCTTTGCATGGCTTACTATCCGCACTTTCAAAAATACATAAAACCAAAGCGCACCAACGACAGACTCTCCGCCCCATCAAGACAGTCCCCGTCAGAAGAAGCCCAGAAACCGATCGAGAGAGTTTCGAGCGACCCAGGAGCAGCGAGGGAGATACCCGCTCGCGAACCACATCAGCGCCGTCGATACCGAAAAGGCACGCGCCATCGCCGAGAAGGAGCGCGACAACGCCCTGCAGCGCATCACGGCAGTACAGAAGGCGCACCAAGCCCAGATCACTTGTGCTCGCTCAATTGACAGAATTAGTGCCACCATGATGCGCAGCAAAGTCCGGAGGCGACAGACAGCGAAGAGTTAAGCCCTTCTTTCTCGACACCTCGCATTACGAAAACAGGGCAGGGAAGACTCCGAAGACACCAAAGCTAAGGCGAGAGGGCGGCTATTTACCATTCTTATTCGTATATCTAAACATATCTCGTACTGTACCCTGCTACCTTGGAAGGGCGTGAGCATACTTTTTCTTTCGCTGGTGACTGATCTTCCGACCGACATCGAGCAGAGAGGGAGGGGAACGGCCGAGAACAATGGGGGACGTTCAGTGCCAACGCCTTTGAATGATCGTGATATCGTTTGACCAGTGGCCCAACGGCAGTCGTTTGAGAGTTGTGATCGTAGCAATGCAAACCGGTGCTCGTTGGCGTGCAAGGAGGCTGTCTGCTAGCCATCAAGGTGAAATGCTTCGTTTGATCCTGAGATACGCGGTTTAGGGCGATCAAGGAGGCTTAGGATGGTTTGCATATTTCTCTACAAACGCCCACCTGCGGCTCAAAACCGCCTGCATATAAAATCTCGAGCAGTGAACCACCGCTCAATCTTCTCTCCTCCACACATCATCACTGCCTTTCCTAAGGCTTTTACTCTTTTCATCCGCACTCTTTCCTTACCTCTGCTGAGGCTTCTCCCTCTTTCATCCAGTAGATGAATGAGAATTCCTCTATCTCTAGCTCTTCGCGCTGTGATCGAGGTACGCATGCGCGTCTCTTCACACCTCGGCGCACACTCACATCATCACAGCTTTTTTGCCCCCAGCGCAAGTGTGCAGTCTTTCCGATAAACAGCCCTTTACTTCTGCCTGGAATCTCGAGCATCCTACTTTCCCGCGTCACGTCTATCTTCACTCGCTTCTTTGCCAGCAAAGATGTCGCACCGCGCCCCCGACCAAGGCTTGATAACTCCCATTTTCGACAACTATTCTTATGCCTGGACCCCGAAGCCAGTTCATAGCTCGTTCCCGAACTTCCCGAAGCTCCCTCTCGAGATTCAGGACAAAGTTTGGAGCATCGCCCTCGAGCTTCATACGCCTAGGGCCTATAATGTCCAGTTGACGAGAACATCTGGACCCGACGACGACGACGATGGCCCCGAGCCCCAGGAAATACTCACCTGGGGTCTTCGCCGCATTCAAGAACCTCAAGGGATACCCTATTACCCAGACTCTATCGGAGTTCTGATGAAGACAACCCGCGCCTCACGTGCCATCGCGAAGCTTCGATGGCGACAGATGAAGCGAGTAGCACCATTCAACCTTGGAAGCCACACCGAGCTGCCGCAGCTCAAGGTCGACGCTTCGCAAGACCTCATGATTTTACAGCACGGGCAGACTGCCGAAGTAGATGGCGACGTCACGGAGGTGCCGTTATCTGTGAGATTATTGGGGTACGAAATCAATGTACCTGGGGCGTTCGACATGGAAACAGTATTCACGGACTTGTTCTGTGTGGTCCCAGAACTACAGACGCTTTACTTGGTGGTAAGCCCTACCACCGTAGAATGGGCCAGAAGACAACCGTGGTTAATGCCACGGCCTGCAGAGCAGGCCCTAGATTGGTTTATGACCAATGTGGAGAATACCGAACACTTAAACTCTTCACGAGAGTTTCAACTACAGGACAGAGTTTACCACGAGGTGCCACCCTCCAAGGTAATGGAGATGGGTGGCCTAAAGCCTTTGTTTCGAGATTTGATGTGGGCATGGAGGATGTTTGAGCATACGGAGCAAGGCAAGCCCGGGAACCTTGCACACCAACCTGCAATGCGGGTTATGACATGGAGAACCCAGCAATGAATCACTAGCTCAAGCCAGGAGGGTGAACGGTCCCATCGCGAAGTACAGAATCCCCCGAATTGATGATTGCTGTCGAGCGAGGGACTGGCTCGCCAGGGAGTCGCACGACGTCGGAACCGTCCTGGAGGATCCCAACGCCTGGCTCACGCGTCTGCCCGCCGCCATCAAGAAGGACTACCCGCTGTACATCCCCATGGACGCCGAAGAAGGACTTACGACGAAGAAGAACACAAGCACCGTTACGCCGAAGCGCTCATGCTGTTGGCTGAGGAGTGAAATACGAACTTGGGTGCGATGGTTATTTGAGGCAGGTTAGGCGTTTGAGAATAGATTTCTGGGGAAGAGAGACCCTGAATGTCAGTAAAAGCCCAAGAAGACCTTAGCTAGTGTCAAGTCATTAGGGGAGATCAATCAATCACACAAGACACATTTGACTATAGCATTCCCACCTGAAGCATGAGTGACTCCAGAGATCGGGATGAAAGAGATTTGGACCGAGGGGATACTCCGGGCTTGCAAGGACGCCAGGAAGACAGGCGGAATACCTCTTTGCTTCTGATCCGCATGGCAAGATGTGATGGCGCCTAAGATGGTAGATGGAAACCACCAGCAGATTAGTGCGGTGTCGTTGTAATAACAAGCAAGGCAGACTTGACCAACACTCGGCGAAACGTAGTAGAGTCAAACTAAAATTAGGAAATAGAACCTCCATAGTTAGGTCCTTTCGTCTCGTCGTGCCCAGACCGTAGAGGATAAAAAACACGGGAACACAGTATCACCACGGCCAACACTCCCAAGTTCACGCTAATATTAGGCAATGCTAATAAAAACCTCTCAAAGTATCATCTAGATCCTTAGCTAGCCCCTAGCCTTGATTCTTCCTAAATGATCACAAGTTTAGACTGGCTATGGTATTAGGGCTTCCCCACCTGATGACTCCCGTATTCTCTGATCACGACTTGATGGCATCCCATCAAGCCTCTCGCCTGTCCCTGTGGCCACAAAAGCGCAGAGGCCTTACGCTTCTCCACCCGGCGACCGAATGTAGGCAATTCCCAAATTCTGCATCGAGGCCTCTCCCGTGTTTAAGCCAAGCCCGGGAACCTGGCACGTCAACCAGGAATGTGGGTTATGACATGACGTGCCCAGCAATGAGGTGTTGGCTCAAGTCAGGAGAGACAACGCGCCATGAACCGACTGGTAGTGGTGAATCCAGGCAAAGGCGCGCGAGAGTGAACGCTCAAATCTGCTCAAGTTCTCGCCGAGCGTGAAGATCTCGTTGCGCTCGTGTTCGAGGACCGCTGAAGGGATAACCTGTGGGTTCCAGTCGTAGTCGAGGCTTCCAGACCCTCCTCGACAAAGCTCTCCCCAACGACCGAAAGTCAGCTCGGGGTGTTTCGCTATTTCGAAAAGAGCCAATCCCTCATTTGTCTGGATCCATGTGCCGAAGAGCGTACTTTTTTTCCCTTCGGGCGAATGTAGGCAACTCCCAAATCTTGCATCCCGTTCTCTCGTGACTTGGAACACGTCAGATCCTGTCTTGCCTAAATGGCGTCACATTCTCAACCATAGGAGATTTACTTACGAAAACGGTGTAAAATCCAACAATATCGTATCCTTCAGGACAGAGGTTTCTCGAGAAAGATCTCTCCTCATCAAAACCTTCCCTGTAGTTAGACGGGACCTGGACGCTTCTTCCACGATTGGTACGGATCTGTTGGATCAGTCAGTATAACGAAGGAGAAATCAGAGTAGGTAATCACTCACGGATATTCCAGATAGGGTCGTAGAGTCTTGGTATATGTTCTTAACAGCAACTAGACGCTCTCCGTTGCTGGAATCCAAAGTGAGATCGTAGGATAGAACACGGCCCTGCCTGGGTTGCGGGATGTGGCCAAGGAGCATCGTGTTGGTTAAACCTTCGAAATGAAATCCAATGCCCCAGATATGAGTTCGGTATAACCTACCGAGGACAACCGGTTGGACAAAAGTCCAGATGGTGAGGCGAGTGAGACGTGGTAAGAGTTGAGCGTCTTGGCCACCAAACAGGCACATAGAAAAGGGGAGACTGTGAAGGTTAAGAGAAAGCCTGCGGAATGAAAAGCCGTCTAGACATAGCTTAGAGTCTGGGATATCTGGGTACCACAATCCAGAGCTCAGTGCCTGAATTCTGTGACGGCCTTGCACCCTATAGCGTTGGAGAGATAGCGAGACCAGCTTCAAAGCCTGTCCAGGTTGTCAGTTATGAATGTATGTTGCAAGGATTGCCAAATCACTCACGTCAAACCCTCCTTTCAGCGCTATAATGACGTCGCCAAACCCTCTTAATGATGTGGCGGATACAGATTGCTTGAGCAAGCCATCGTGATCCGCAACCCAGGAGGAGTAAAGGCCGTCAGAGCTTGAGAAACACAAGCCACGGATTCCACGTGAATCCAGCGCCGCCTCGAACCCGACAATCATATCTGAATGTGGTGCAACACCGTCCCAAGTCACAGTCGTGCTTTGACCAGGGTTGTAATAGCCCAAAAGCATGGCGCGGCCGTCCCAGGGGGTCATGCGAAAGCCAGAGATGTAGGTCTTATCATGCAAGCGAATAGAAGAGACAGATATCCCCACTACTGAGCTGCTGGGTACCAATGTTCTTTCGAACAGTGCTCTCGATCCGCACCAGAAGTCAAGACTCGCTGGAAACACAGAACCCTTAGCTCTGCACCAGTGAGAATCACTCTCTAGCACTCTTGGTTCAGACTCCTCCTGGCTAAGAAACGCGCCGGATAACTGACACCGGAGTCGAGCACTGATGAGACTGCTAAGAAGTGAGGCTCGGGACCAAATGCGCTTTCTGTTGATGATGGCCGGGAGGTTCTGTAGTGCTTTGGCCTTCTTGAAGGTTGCCTTCCATTGTCCGTTCAGACCCGGCGATTGAACAAGGTGAAAAATATGAGCGAATTCTTTGTCTGGCCAAAATCTCGACCGCCAGAATATTTCTGGGAGCTGGATATCAGAAAATGCCCGCGAAGCAAGTCGGAGGTTTGCCACCTCGGACGACTTTTGCTGTAGGAGAATTTGCACTCGAAGCTCAGGTGGAAGAGCTCGGAACGGGTCATGCTTGTTGATTGAAGATGCCATCCTCAAGCCGGCCACCACGTGCTCGTTTATATCGTCTTCGACACTGCGGAATGCACCAGGTCGCATTTGGGGAACATCGCACGGATCGCAATCGAATGGGCTTTCCATGATGAAACGCTGCCTCATTCGCATTTCCTCGCCAGGAAGCAGTTCTTCGATACCCCTGATATAGTTCCAAAGTCCATCGTAGTTGTCACCCCAGTCCATCAGCCCAAATTGAATCGGTTGCGACCGGCAGAGGTCGAAGAGGGCTTGCACAACCGCTGTATCCTCGAAGTCATCGCGATGAACACATAGTATATCCCAGCAACGGGTATGCAGCGGATATCCCCAAAGCTTTATAGACATTAGCGACGGGTCCTGGGGGAGTCTCCCGTCACCAAAGGACGATTTCATGAGTTCAATCTTGGCCCAGTCGCCATCGATGACGGACTCGGACACATCAATGTTGATCGAGTTGTCCAGGGGGACAACATGGTCGGACTGGTGTACTCTCCCAATACCAGAGATGCGCGCCGCATCCCAATCCTCGTCGGTTGTATATACTAGCGAGTGTGGTCAGGACCTGGAAGCTCGAGAGTAGAGCTACTACTCGTTGGTTGCACTCACTAGCCCTCCATTCACTCATCCAGGGCCGGTTCGGTAGACCCCTGATGGGAACACCACAAAGGATGCACGATGCCGAAGGGGCGGACATTTCTTCGCAACGAGAATGGGTTCAACGTGTTTCTGGCATATATGAATGTTTTGGAAGAGATTTGGTAGGCAGAGAATTTCTCCCAGAGATGTTGCGCAGAACTTCGTTTGTTTGGTCACGTGGTGGCCGTTGGGCGTTTGCCGGCTGTCAGTCAAACGGAGGGCGGTGCTGGTTACCTAGGTATCCATGTTCATCAACAACTGTTTGGACGTGAACACTTCATATTCGCATTCATTTTAAACCCACCCCGTTTGTATCCTTTTCTCGCCACCTTGGATCCACACGGAACCTCGATTGTGGAAATGGCTTCCGGTCTTCCCGCTCAAGAAGAAGCAGCTTGGACGGTGAGTCTTCTGCCATGCCCAACGGAACGCTTGCATCAGCTCTAGGAGGTTCTTGCTTCTCTGTGCCACTCGCAGCTAACAAGACTCGGATCTTCAAGTATCTGGAGTCTATCCCATATCTCCCCGCCTTAATCAAGGCCCGTCTTGTAAGCGGCTACTCGGAAGGCGAAACGGCGCGTGTTTGGAACGACATTTTACACAACGTATTCCCTGGAAGAGACAACTACTCAACTGGCATAGAAGCCCTCCCTGAAGGGACCTGCGAAGGGCTTTCCCTTGCTTACAGCGTCATCGATATGGGGTCTCATGAGAAGAAGTTTCTTGTCATAGTATGCAAGGCGCCTGGCCAAGAAGCGACCCCGTCGATCTGGCAAGAAGGGGCTGCGCAGCTGGAGGCGCACTTGAGCTCTGTTCTTGGTCACCATGAAACGTATGGAGCAATTGCAGTGGGAGGACGTGTTCGCTTGTACAGATGGGGGAACAGCGCCCTGTGGGATTTGTCTACTGGAGAGATGTTATACCTAGATCGGCAATGCCAGACGGTGATGCGATATCTGGTCTACTTCCGCGAGCACCATTAGTCGTAACCGACAGGAGAGACTTGAAGGGACACTTATGGATATTATGTGACAGATGTTATTTGCCAATTGTGCTGTTTTCTATCTTCAGAGCCATGATCATAGGATTGAACCCTCGCTCCCTTCAATTAGTGCTTCCTAGCTAGACCTCCCCGCTTAATCCAAGCCTGGTCGCCTAATTTGACCAGAGGAAACCACATCCATTCCTGTTGAGCCGGCTCCCATGCCCTTTGTTGTCCTGACCCATACTTTGACCATGGGAGCAGCGCTGCCTGATCGTCCACCCGGGGCTGATCATGATATGGATGGTGGTGGTAATGAGGATGGAGAAAACGCTGGGACTTCAGCACAGTATTGGTTCCACGAAGGCGCTACAAGTGCATCCAAGAAGTGGTGCTTGAATAGGGGGACATCATCAAACATGTTCTAGTCAAATCCGTCGGATAGAGAATAGTAGACTTCTGGGTGCGTGTGGAAGCAACCTCAACAACGGATCTCTTGCGCCCTACGGTCGATATTAATGCTCTTTCGAGGAAACCAATTAGGCTTTGGTTAGATGGTCAATAGCGTTTATAGTGACAATTCTAGGCCAGTCTCTCCAATGAGCAACCATCCCATTTGCTCTGTGAATCCACTGCTGTTTTGCGCTGTTGTAACTACCTGTCGACTGCTATCTTATACTCAAGAACAACTAATTGCAGCAATAGCAGGATGTAAGGGGTTTCATCAGGAACCAAAAAAAGCTCCTTCACAAGCTAGCAAAGATGCTCCGAGCGAAAACTGTCCTGTCGCTGATAGGGTCCTCTTCGCTCGGAGCTTCTTCGCTAGCTTGCAAAGGAGCTTTTGTTGGTTCTTAATGAAGCCTCTTATATCTTGCTATTGCTGCAATTAGTTGTTCTTCTTCATCTTGGGGGTGCGTGTTTGAGAGAGGTACGAAGAGAAAGAGGGAGGAAGATTTAGAAGAGAAGAGGGCAAGAAACTGGGCCATGGTTGAGGAAGATGGGCATTTTTCCTATCTGCCTGGTCGGAGAAACGTGTTCATTTTGAAGAGTAAGCTTTGTTGAGGGTTTGAAGTAAGTTTATCGATGCCAGCTGTGAAGCATATTGGTCTATATTGCCCTGGGGAAAGGCACTGGTATGATGCCTCTGGTAATGCTATTGTGTATTACCTTTTAGTGTGCTGCATCGATCTACTTTTGGTACCGTATTGGAAGAGGGCTAGAAGTACTGCATAAGCATACCCAAATTATGCCGATCAAGGAGCATATACTCCGATGAAGATTCTTTCCAGACCTACGATCTTCTGAACCACGTCGATTGTGGGCTGGTAGGGGCGGGAGCCTTGACCAGTTCCACATTTCCATCATCGCGATGAAATCATCGAACGAAAGAATGAAATCATGAAGATGACATCATTTATACTTACGATCAATACAAATAACATGTAAAAGACGGCTGTAGCTTCTGAAAAGAACAGATCCATCATCTTCAAGACTCTTTTAATCACAGAAACCCAAGCAAATCCTTCACATCTTCCAAAATGTCCAACTACGAGCAGATCGCAAAGCAGGCCGAGAAGGACCTCAACACCTACCAGGCCAAGACTGGCAACGCCCGATCTCAAGATGTGGAGGGTGCTGGCGTGAATCCACTTGTTGAGAACAAGTTTGAGGGCGCCCAGGTTGAGTTTGGCGACGAGTTGAGCACAAACCGAGGCTACAACAAGCGAATCCCTCCCAGCGAGGGCGGCATCCTCGACGACCGGGGCCGGTAAGACGACACTCTCTTAACGTCAGCTTCGGTGGCTCATACTCTACAGACAAACACGTGGCGAGCACTACGAGGGCGAGGGCGGCCCCCTCGATAAGCCGGAGCAGAGCGGCCGTAACGACAACGACGTTGTTGGTGGCCGCGTACCCCAGACTTCAGGCCTAGGCAGCGCTGGCGACATCGCGTCTCAGGGCCAAGAAGCGTCGCGCGCCAACGTTGGTCGCAATCCTCCTGGTCCTGGCGGCTCCCAGTTCAAGGGCGAAGACTACTACCAGCCCGAGAGCGTGCCTGATAGCATCTCCGCCGAGGGATGGGTTGCGCCCGACAGTGTGACCGAGGCGAGCAGGGAGAGCGAGCGGCCTTAAGGAGGACGGGTGTTATAATGATGTGGTGTAAAATGCCTCTTGTATGATTATCTCGAGTAATTTAAACAGCCATGATTGACGACCAAACCGAAATCTTTGTTCTCAGTGATCTATCATGTTGGTTGATCGAGATAAGCTCAGGTGAAGCGATATGGATCTCGGTGAGAGCGTTGGACCCACTTATCCACTGTGGCTCTCGGACCCCTAAGCATGATCAACGTCATGAGGACCTTATCTCGTGACTCCCGAAACTAGAACTCAACTTCTTATCAACAACATTGCGATCTGTCACGAGGAACTCGAGCGCTCTCCTGCCCCAATCGCCAAGCGCAATGTCGCTTGCACTCTCAACATCATCACGAGAGTGCTAATACAAGAGTTCTCCGTGCTGCTGAGACGCAAGTAGTTGTCATGTCCGGCCTGTCACCCTCTTCGTCCGGATTGCTCCCCATGCCGGGCTCACCTTCGTCTTCGTGGGCAGTCTACCGGGCGAAGGTCGCAGCTATGCTGGGACACCAGGACACAAAGGTGATTGTGGCCTTTTGGCTGTTTGGTACGTCGTGAAATCTGACTCCCGCGACAACTGGCTGATCATGAACTTGCAGGCCTAATCAATAACGTTCTGTATGTCATCATCCTCTCGGCCGCCCAAGATCTCGTCGGTTCGCTTCCGAAAGGCGTCGTCCTCCTCGCAGATGTCCTGCCCTCGTTCCTTACCAAGCTCGTCGCTCCATACTTTATCCATCGAATCTCGTATCGCGTCCGCATCCTCATCTTCATCACCCTGTCAGCCGTCGGCATGCTCATGGTTGCCTTGACGCCCCACACCCAGTCCGTCGCGATCAAGCTCGTCGGCGTCGTGCTCGCTAGTATTAGCGCAGGCGGCGGCGAGCTGAGCTTTCTCGGGTTGACGCACTTCTACGGGCCCATGAGTCTCGCAGGTTGGGGATCTGGGACCGGCGCGGCCGGCCTGGTGGGCGCGGGGCTATACGTGGTGTTCACGGAGTGGTGGGGCTTGAGTGTCAGAGACAGCTTGCTGATCTCGGCATGCTTTCCAGCCGTCATGTTCATCAGCTTCTTTGTGATATTGCCGCTGGGACCGCTGCGTGAGGGAACGAGACGAAAGGGTTACGACGCCGTCCCCGATCTGGAGGATGAGGACGTGGACAACATGGACCAAGGAACAGCGTCATCTGCTCTGCTTGCCCCGGGTCCATCAGTTGTGTCGACTGCGTACTCGACGCACAATCACTCCTCGGAGGCTCTCACCTTGACGGACAGACTGAAGAAGGCCAAGGGGTTGTTCATCCCGTACATGTTCCCGTTGCTACTTGTGTACGTGGCAGAATATACCATCAACCAGGGCGTAGCGCCGACGCTGCTGTTCCCTCTGGACGAGTCCCCGTTCGACGAGTACCGTGGCTTCTACCCATTCTACGGATTTCTGTACCAGCTCGGTGTCTTCATCTCGCGGTCCTCAACACCCTTCCTCCGCATCCACCATCTATACTTGCCCTCATTACTCCAGGTTGCAAACCTTGTTCTTCTCACGCTACATGCCATGTACTTTTTTATCCCCTCGGTCTGGATTGTGTTCATCGTCATTTTCTGGGAAGGCCTGCTTGGCGGAGGCGTCTATGTCAACTGCTTTGCCGAAATCATGGAGAATGTGCCGGCAGAGGACCGCGAGTTCAGCTTGGGAGCCACCACGGTGAGCGACAGCGGTGGCATCTCAATTGCGGGAATCATCAGCATCATCATGGAGACCAGGTTATGTGATTACCAGGTGGCGCATGGGAGAGATTGGTGCCGGCGTATACATGCTCAGGGCGGTTAAGACTGGAGTTGGATATACATGGCGTTGTGATTTCTGGGCAAGGTCAAAGACATCAAGTCTTGAACATATACACTATATATCGCATCGCATGCAATGGAGTTTATCGAGTTTATCGTCGTCTTGTCTCTTGACCAATTGACCGAACTGCCTGTCAAAACGTGTCCCCGCAAACCACGTGTGGAGAGAGACTCTAGAGAGGACGCTGTGACCTTCGTGTCGCATTCATGACTGGTAAATTATCGATCCTTGCCATTTTATTTTGATCGCCTCATACTGGTCGATAAGCGGGATTACATCTCATATGGGGGACATGATGGTCGCCGATGACCTCAGAAGTCCCTGCGATGTCGGACCCTTGGATAACTTTGATTGTGGCCCAGCGTCGCAGTGCACTTGATTGATTATTGAGAGCTGCAAGCAAGAACCCACCTGGACGCCCGAGGAGATGGATACCGAGATTTCGTTTCTGGAGACAAAAAGAAACTGGATCTTCGGTGCGGCAACATGGGATGACACAAAGTCCCTACGTATTTTGCCCATGAATCGGAAACACAGGCGAGAGCAAAAAAGAGTCCGTCCCCACGGCCCGTCTCCAGTTTAAGAGGGCGAAGCTGGGTCTTCCCTGTCGCGGTCGGTCAACGACACGCTGTAATTACTTGAAGAGCAAAACAGGCAGGCAAAAGTTGGCCTGTATGACAAGCCGTTCGGCTATGGGATTGCGGCTTGGCGTTGGGGATGAAATCATTGTAGTCCGATGGAGTTGACAGTTGGATTATCGCAGTCAGAAGAGTTTGGGGTGATCTTCAAAAGCGGCTTTTCAGAGTTTCCCCATGGCCCTATAAATACATCACGCGTCTTTATGCACGGCTGTGGTGGGAAGGTTTTCTGCATGCCCAGCCTGCGCGATGGCTTGTGGCTGACGTTGCGAGATGGAGGGGGAGCCAATGCCCCAGGTAGTATTCCATGGGTGATATCGAGCGGCACGGCATTACGCGAAGCGACATGCTATACGAAGTGAGCAGGCAAGGGCCGTGTTAAATAGCATCACCAGCGCCGAGGCCCAAGATACGAGGGTGGCATGTAGTGAGTGGTACGGCCACAATGGCGAGGCCAAGCACGAAATCAGGATAACGAGCAGCTTCGTGACATGTGTCTGCAAGGGGACTAGCGCTGACACGGCAGCAAAAAAAGCCATGTTTCATCCCTACGAGAGTTGGATTGCTGCTGAGCGAGGCGCTGATTGATTCCCCCCGCTTGAGAAATGCTGACATCAGAATCATGGTGTTGGTTTGCGTGGCCCCGGAGGGCTGAGATGGACCGAGGCGGTGTGGGTCTGGAGATGCTGGTCCGCGATGACAGGCCAGGTCAGCCTCAGCGAAAGCGAGATGCCAGTTGATGGACAGACCAGGAGGTTATTTGCTGGAGGAAGCGGCTGTTTTGGTGGCAAGGACTCGTGACTCCCAGACACGGAGTTGAAAGGCATTTCAAGGCTTGAGACTCTGGAGGTCTGCCACGCAAGGGGTTTTCGCGTATACAGAACAATGTATACAGCCGTCTCCTATCGGCAGGGAGACTGAGACTCAACGCCAAATTAAACTACTCTGGCCATTCAAAGAGACTTGTCAAAATCCCTCAACGCCTTGCCATTCCTTGGGGATCTACTAGGGGGTATATCGCCTCCTGAAATTGACGGGTACCGCATCCTCTTGTGTACCTCGAACAGGAATGGCCTCAGATCCTCCTAATTCAATTGCATCCTTCCTTTCTTCTTGGGCGTAGGAGGGGCCCCGCGGACCAATGGCGCACCCCGCCAAATGCCAGCCTCTGGCCGATATGCTACTTTTTTCAAAGTCAACAACACAGGCAAAGAGGTCTCCTTTAGCCAAATTGACGTGACAATGTAAAACTGCTAAGCTTAAATTATACCCCAGTTATTTTATTTTATTCATTGCAACTTGACCCTCTTATCTACAGATTGTCAAAGTCATCATTCTGCAGTGAGGAGGGGCAATTTCTGGAGTCCAGAAGAAAAAAAGGCCAAGGCTCATCTCCGTCCAGGCCGAAGGTTGCAGCAAAAATGCACCATCAGCCGCGCTCCCATTGGCCAGCGGCAGACATGCAATCAAGGCCGGGCCATGCAAGCGCGTGCTGGGCTATCCCAGGGCTGCCATCCAATGTTTTGCACAGATGAGAAATGAGGGCCCCTCCGCCCAGCGGCTGCCCCCTATCAAGATGCAAGTCTGCGGGGGAATAGTAATGCGAACCTTGCTTGGAAATTTGGTTTGATGGGCAGAGACAGGCTTTTTCGGCAAGGCCTGGAGAGAGAGCTCCTGTACTGTAAGCCGCCAATCTTGTCGGCGATCCCAGGTGGTGCTGGCCTGTTAGCTCGGGACTTTTTGGCGTGTATCCTCTGCGGGATTGGCTGTGATCCGGCACGCGAAACCAGCAAAGCCATTGCTTCTAGGGCACTCCACCAAGAAGCCAGCCATGCTCAAGTATTCTTCTGATCAAGCAGCCATTCTCTCGATGCTAATGTCTAGTCGTCCGGGGTAAATTGAGCGCGCCGTTGCTGGCTGACTCAGCCGTTGGAGCGACGTTATTGGGTTTAATTCCAGGGCGTGGCCGTACTGGGCTAGCAAACTCTCAGGGGGCTGGGTTGCAGGTAACTTTCCAACGTTCGGAAGGCCGCCCGGCCCAAGCACCAGCCCCAGCAAAAGCCGAGGCGCCAACGAAATAGGGGAGGAAGGCGTGCGCGCTGGCACTTTCCTACCCCCTGATTCACCTCACTTGCTCTTGCCTGGTTCTCACTTTGCCCCAGTCAATGCAGGATCGCCACTTTCAACATCCTGACCCGCTTCCGCTTCCTTCCCGAGTCTGAGGACGACTCCTGCTTGGCTTCCTTCCTCCGCCCCTCGTCCAAAAAGCGTTTGGAGCGCCCTCTCTAGTCTCGCATCTCACGGCCCTTGCTCTGCCTTGGGTCCCTCCTTCCCCAAAATCAACTCGCTTCCTCCTCTTCCCCCTCGTCCTTTCTCACCTCCTCCCCCTTCCCCTGTCAGATTTAATTAATCCCAGCCTTTTTCCTCCTTCTTGCCTTATCTGAACCTTGTCCCTATTTTTCATTTTTTACTCATTTCTTCACCGTTCGTCTTTCCTTCTTCTTTAACCCACCGCAGGTAATCTTTTTTCTTCCACCAGGCGACGTCGCGCGGTTCGCTTCGGGTTGGCTTTTTATTGCGTGTCCTCGTCGGCGCCATCCACTCGCTCTCTTGTTCGTCTCGATCTGCTCGGTCGCTTCGTCTTCGTCCTTCCTTTAGACTCGACGGCTCGTATCTAAATCCCCTTCTCACGGATTGCGCTTGCGACCATGTTCGGCCAAGTGCGTACAAACAGGTCGACGGCCTTAATGGCCGGCACCATCATCTTTCTGGTTGCTTTTGTCGGCCTCGCCTACAATCATCTGGACAAGTGGGAGCCTCCTGCGGATGTGTGAGTTTTGCCCCTTGAGCTCGATTTGAGTTGGGAATTTAGTTGCTGACGTGGACATTGTTTCCAGCACCGACACCGACACCCCGATCATTGAGGAGCCGAAAGGCGCCTTCGGGAAACCCGATGGTCCTTCGAACGCTTCGACTGAACTGGGCGATTACTACTTCAAGTACATCATGAGGCCCTCGGTTCAGCCTACTACTCCTGTCTACTCGCCCTACGGCGCTTTCCCCTTCGAGCTGCCTGCGGACCCCAAGTGGACTGAGACTATTGGCGAGGATCTTTGCATCATCGATCTTGACAACCGACCTTTCAACGAGCCCGGCCAGATCTTCTCCCCTGATCTGATGAGCTGGGACCGCGCCGACGAAATTCACGGTCTGTCTCTGGGTGTCTTGAACCACTGGGTCTACTGTACGTTTTTCTAGCCTCTATACGAAACAAACATTCGCTAACTCCTCACAGCCAAGATCCACGGCTACAAGTACTACTACATCGACATCACTGACCCCTTTGAGGACCGCCGTAACTCCTGGAAGAAGCCCCCGATCCTGACCCGCCTCCTCCGAAAGCACAAGGCCTGCATCTTCCTCGACTCTGATGCCATCTTCAATCGTCTCGATCTTCCTTTCGAGTGGCTCATGAACTACTGGCAGCTTCACCCCGACACCAACTCTCTGGCTCTTGCTGCCGATCCCAACGCCAAGAACAACCAGGACAAGTTTGGCAAGGTTTACCTCAACACTGGCTTCATCATCCTCCAGAACAACGAGAAGACTTTCGAGATCCTGAAGGAGTGGGAAGACTGCCCCAACGAGGGCGGCAAGCACCCCGAGTGCACCGATTTCCGAAAGAACCGCCCCGGTAAGCCTACCGATCAGGGTGGCTTCGGTACCTACATCCGCTACGACTACCCCAAGGACATCAAGGAGCTCAAGTGCACTGAGGCCAACGGTTTCCCTGAGAGCCGATCAGGCTGCGACGGCAAGTTCGTCAAGCATCTCTGGACCGGAAAGAAGGACCACATCAAGAACGCCATCGGCGGCCAGCTCCCCGGTGTGTTGCTGGAAATGTTCCACCGGCAGTTCATGGACGAGAAGAAGGACTTCTACGTATCCGAGCGTGACTTGATGAAGGAACCCGAGCCCGAATCCAAGACTGAATGAGTACGATAATAGAAAAGACGGACATGAGGGGATGGCTTTGAATCTTTTTAATAACTGTATTATACCAACCAGGAGAGGGTGTTCCTTTTCCAAGGGGTTCACGGTGTTTTTTGGAGTGTATGGTTGCTTAGGGCCTTGACCATTCAAATGGGGAAACTTGGATTTCCGATGATGCGCAAGTCAAATCATGCCTTTGAAGGAGACGAAGACGGAATCTACGCAACGACTCGGTATATATGACATGAGGCAATAAGGAATTATTAGAATTAATGGGTTTACCACATTGGTTGTCTTGTTTGTGACCGCGTGTTTGACGATTTTGGTGCATGTATCAGTTATTGGAGTGTAACTGGCGTTGTAGCGTCAAGGCTTTGGATGAGCTGCATGTCTCATTCTGGTTTCACGACTCGCAAGGGTGGCCTTTTATGTTGAGTGACATTTTATGAGAGACAGCTAGTATGGACGAAAGGCCAGTAATGGGGATTATTGAATACCTAGACACCATTGCCAGCTTCTTGACGGGGTCTTGTGGTGGTCCTACCCTGTGGTGAGACATAATTCTCTGGTGATTCTGCAACCAAACCACGAAGGGCCTCAACATCTAACTGTCCGGCATTGGCATAGACCGTCCACTGCGTTCACCGTACATGTTGAAGGATGAAAGGATGCACAGTTGTGTCTTCTCAGCACCGAGGCGGGACGGCCCTCGCTGGACACACCATACCAAGGCCCGCGATCTTGGCGCATTGGGCCGGCGCCTGGGCGGGAGGCGCCGCGTGTATCCGTGTGGCGATGTCGCTCTTGGCTGTTTATTGAGATGCCTGACGAGTAAGAAGGCCAAGAGCTTGGGTTGGGAGCTCAGCTACGAGCTCTTGTGAAAGATACTGCTGCCACCTGTGCAAGGTCATATTGTTCGCGGGTACCTGGTTGAGGTGCAACGACTCGCCTTCGTTGTCTTGACAGTCCGTCGAATTCTTTCTGAAACACGTTTGGATTGCTTCTGCCCCGAAATAGACTTAATGATAGGCATATTTGCGTCCCGGAGCGCATCCCCGGATCTGCACCACGGTTCCACTTGGGTCCATTCACATGCACCCAGCTTGCAGCGTACCTTTATGCATTTCCACGGCACTTGCTGAACAGCCACAGCACAGCCTTTGGCCAAGAGAGCTCGTTTTATGGTCTCTGTGTCGTTTACTCTGGTTTATGCGAAACATGGACGGCGCCCGGCATATCGGCCCCGTTGTCGCTTCGGGCCCGAAGTATTTGGCCGTATCCCGATCCGGGTGGGGGCCGGCGGTTCGAAGCTATCGTGAAGAGAAGTAATCGACCACAAGCTGAGATGAAGATTCTAAAGATAACCTTGTTAGGATGGAGTATTTGCAGGATCGTGTTGAGCTGAGAATCCATCGTGATCTGGTTGAAACAACTCGGTCCTTGGCTCACGGAAACATTGTCCCGTTTGAAGCAGCTGAGTGTTCACCGTTGAGATGAAGTTCTATATAAGTGTGAGTTGATCTCACTGAACTCAACCACAGCAACCAGTCCAGTATCAAAGCATTCATCTACTGTCAAGACAATTCAGAAACACTCCCCACAAGCACAAATAACCATGAAGTTCTCCGTCGCTTTCTCCATCTTCTCCTTTACTCTGGCTGCAGCAGCACCGGCTTCGGGCTTGCCAGAGGCTCCCGACAACGTCAAGCGTTTCTGGGACGCCATGGATAAGAGAAATGCCGACAAGGCCGCTGCTGAAAAGCGAGTCTTCTTTCCAGTCTTTGTCGGCACCGTTTTTCTCGACTTTGCCGCGAGACTGATTAACCTCAAGAGTGGTCCCAAACCTTGGGACACCGAGTCCGGCAACTGCGTTGGTTAGTATCCAATGTTCTTACTCGAGATAATCTCTGATCTGACGCCTTCTAGTTGAGGTCCGAACCAAGAACGGCGGAAATTGTGTCATGGCGGCGTCCCCAGCTGGAGAGCCCGCCTTTACTGACTTTGCCGACTGGAATGTGTGCTATGTCCACGGCCAGCAGTACTACACTTTCCCAGACGCTCCCGGCCGCGCCTCGGTTGGGGACGTCATGGTTGAGTTTACCGCTGCTGGAGGTGTTGATGGCTTCACGGGTGACGGCCTCCAACATCCTCAAATTACCTTTCTGAGCTTGGATCCGCCAATCACCATGAACATGTGGGAGAGTGAGTGGCCCAGACGACCTTGTACAACCAATTATGATTACTGACGCCTTGTAGTGGTCGGTTCGTACAAGAACCGTGACCCCATCTGCACCGCGATGCTTGACCAGAAGAATGGTGTTTTTGACCTCAGTGAAGGTCGCGGCTGGGACGCCTGGAAGTGGTGAGTAACCCTCGATGATCTAGGACCAAAAGCTGATGATAATAGTGCTGCTCCTTGCAAGTACCTCGAAGGTGACTGGTCTTTGGATGATTAAACGTGCTGTTTGGTTGGCGATTATGTCAGGTTTTGTTGAGGACGAGAGCTTCGATACTATCAATTTACTTGACCATTCACAGACTGAGCTCAATTTCCGGTCGTTTAAATGCCGTCGGAATTTCGCTCTTGGCAAAACTAATCATAGTAAATGCCGTTCTGAAGTTCCTTGCAAACGTCTCTGTCGATCCCTCGGTCCGAAGCTGAAGAAAGCGATTTCTAAGCCATGTAGCAACTCAACCATCATTGATTCCATGCGCCATCTGATGCGATAATATATGCATCCTATGTTTCGATAAAAAGGCCTTAATAATCTGACCTGTGAGCAGAAGTCAATTGAAGGGCGCGATAGTTACTATCACGACTATTCGGCACTGACACTATCGAGGCGAAACGCGACACTATGGTGAAAAGGGAGGCCCAAATCTCGGAGAACTGACATAATTTTGGACCGGATAAGCTCTAGATTTTTGATCATTAATCTTTCTACCAATAACCGGCCCAGTAACCGCCCTGTGCGCTGGCAACAGAGTCGCAAAGGTGATCAGTAATCACAACAAGACTCCAAAAGTCCGTCGGACGCATTATCCTTATGGACCGTAGGCCCCATATGTCGCCATCGCAACACGTCCCAACAGCTCGGATTACCTTTGAGGGAGAATATATTAAATCTGGATGAGCTGGCAGTTTTGGGAATGAGAGATAGAGCTTCCATCTTGTTGTGTGACTGACGAGAATAGCCATGGCGACAACCCTGAATGAAGATGCCGCGACCGTGACGGGCGACTTGGCACTTGCGGCTTCGATACGAAATGACTCTGCGACTGAGAATGATGTTGAGGTTGCGAAGTCAAAGGAGAGTCCTGGGACGGTGGATGAGCTGGACTGGGACAATAACCCACACAACCCCTTTAACTGGCCAGCCCGGAAGAAGGCACTGCAAGTCGTGATGCTCTCTTCAGCCGGCTTTTTGGGGTGAGTAACACTGGACTTTCCAGTAAAGCGGTGGAACTGACACAAGACTCCCAGATCTATCGGAACTTCCATCATGAGCCCTGCCCGCAACCAGCTCATGGAAGAATTCAACGTTAGCAGCACCGTCGCTCTCCTTCCGCTGACCCTGTACGTCCTCGCCCTGGGCTTTGGACCTGTCATCGGAGGCCCCTTATCCGAGACCATCGGCCGCTATCCCATCTACGCCGCGAGTGTTCCCCTAGGAGCCCTATTCACCCTCGGAGCGGGCTTTGTGCACAACATGGGCGGGCTGTGCTTCCTGAGATTCATGGCCGGCCTTTGCTGGGGCCCTGTTCTGGCTGTTGCACCTGGCACCTTGTCCGAGACGTTTACGCCAAAGAGCCGAGGGCCTGTGTCGGCCGTGTTTATCCTGATGCCCTTTCTGGGACCTGGATTGGGGTGAGTGCTCGATCCAGACCTTGCTACCGAACCTCTATCTAACACCTCAAAGACCAGTTATCGGATCGTTTGTCGTTAACCGCAAGGGCTGGCGCTGGACTCAATGGACCCTAATCTTCTTTGCCATCTTTGCAATGATGATGGCAGCGCTCGCCGAGGAGACGTTTCACCCGGCCATCAAGCGCAGGCTTGCAAAGAAGAAGGGTCTCAAGCTTGACCCACCGCCGCCTCTAGCTGA
Source organism: Fusarium sp. JS1030 (assembly GCA_000966855.1). Taxonomy (NCBI): domain Eukaryota; kingdom Fungi; phylum Ascomycota; class Sordariomycetes; order Hypocreales; family Nectriaceae; genus Fusarium; species Fusarium sp. JS1030. The sequence goes on along the minus strand of JWIW01000097.1, from coordinate 1,374,395 downwards.
CCGACTCAGACTGTTTGCCCTCGTCGCCGTCGTCCGCCCGGTTCACATGCTCTTTACGGAACCCATCACGGGGTTCATCTGTCTATACGTCTCGGCCGAGTTTGGAACCCTCTTTAGCTTCTTCGCGGCCGTGCCATATACCTTTGGAAGAGTCTACCAGTTCACAATCGAGAAATCTGGTCTGGTGTTCCTCTCGATTGTCATTGGGTGTTTTCTCGGTCTCATCACCGTCATGCTCTGCGACATCTTGCATTATCGCAAACAGGCGCCCAAGTATCCGCCACACCAGATCCCGCCAGAGCACCGCCTGTATCCTGCCATGATTGGGAGTGTAGGCTTGCCCATCGGCCTCTTCTGGTTCGCCTGGACGGCGCGCGACGGAGTTTCGTGGGCCAGCCCTGCGGCAGCCATGATTGCCTTTGCATGGGGCAACCTTTGCGTCTTTGTCAGTACGATCCAGTACATGACGGATACATATCATGGGAATGTGGTTGCAAGCGCAGCTAGTGCGAACAGTCTTGCGCGATATGGTTTTGCTGGAGTGTTTCCTCTGTTCACGATTCAGAGTAAGTGATAGCCTGCTTTTATCTTGAGTAACATTGGGCTAATCCATTACAAGTGTACGAGAAACTGGGCATCGACTGGGCGAGCAGTTTGCTTGGGTTTATTGCACTGTCCCTGTTGCCAGTTCCCTGGGTGCTGTTCAAGTATGGCCCTCGCATTAGAGCCAAGAGCTCATACGAGACGGTCCAGTTCGGTTAGAGCATTGAAAGACGTTGAAATATTGAACAAGTAATATCCTAGTTTGTATTTGATAGAACTTAGAACGGTCGTTGCATGGAGCTAAATTTCCTACCGAAACCGGCTAGTCAATTCTCAGGAAGTTCAATGAGCTTGTAGTCCTCATCCAGGTAGTACCACTGATCATACTTGACCGGTCGCTCAGCAGGAGGCAGCACGTTGGACTTGGCGGGCAGGTTGAACTTCCTGGTAGCGTCCTTGCTGCGGACGTAGCTCTTCTTGTACTTCTTGGTGCTGGTCTGGTTGTAGTTGATCTCGTTGGAATCAACCTTGCCCCTGACAAGATCTTGCCAGTCGCCGTGGCTGTCTTTGATGGTCTTGGTCATGAACTTGGCGTTTTGGTAGTCGCCGCCGACGATCTCGAGGATCTCGTCACCGCGGGCGACCTTGTAGTACTTGGGGTATTGTTAGTGAATGAATGGACTTGTGGTCATTGAGAACTTACGGTGAACCAGTTGTAGAAGGTCTCAGCAAGACCGGGCCGGTACTTTTCCAAGTCCTCAACGGCTAGAGGAGTTAGTTAGGTCTCTTGGGCGAGGTCATGACTTACTGTCAACAAGGTCGGCGAGAGGGTCACTGGTGTCGATCGCGATGACCTTCCAGTCAGTCTCGCCACCCTTTTAGTCATCAATTAGCACGCGAATCCCATCTATTGCTCTTGGAAAACGTACATCGTTGAGAGCGAGACCACCCAGGACCTTGACCGACTTCACTTGACCAACGTGCGCGGGGCTGCAATACGTGTTAGACTCAAATTTCAAGAATGTGGGATGAGAGCACATACGATTCAGTGATGTCAAACAGGTCAATTGGGTCGTTGTCGCCGGGGTAGCCGGTGAACTCATGGTCGTAGTTGGGGCTCTCCCAGGTCTGGGGGATTGAACCGTAGTGGAAAGGATACGACTTGTGAGGCCACACGCTCTCAACAAACCGGGGCTTGTCCTTCTTGTCATCATGGAAGATGGGGTCTATACTGGAGTTAGCAAGGCGCTCCTAAGCGAATGTCGGCGTACATACTGAGAGGCTCGTCACGCCGGGTCTCAATCTTGCCGTCGGTCCATCGAGGGATCTCGACGATAAAGCTCACGACCTGCTTGTTACCCTTCTCAGGGTACAGGGGAATGTCGTGCCAGAAGGAAATGGGCTGGCCATCCTTCTCGAGCCAGACACGCCAGTCCTAGCAAGAGTTAACAAGACGGTCTAAACCATTCAAACACGAGTTTTCACTGACAAGGGTGTTGCGGGCGCCGACCTCCCGAAGAGTTAGGGAGTCATAGTCAAAGGACTTGCTGCCTCTGGCTGTGATGGAAGAACCAAGGGCCAGGGCCGGCAGCAAGGCCAGCTGAAGGAGCGCAGATGCAGCAACCATGATGACTTGACAGACCAATTTGGAGGATTGCAAGAGGATCGAGTGGCAGACAAAACCCCTCTCAAAATGGACACTGCAGCTGGGTGTTCAAAGTTACATTGTGCGCTCCGGGGTGCTTTTAAGCTTGTTCGGAAGCTCAGACAGTCCGCAGCTCGCGTGAGTGAGCTCCATAAACTAACTTGGATCTCAAATGCTACACATCCCACGGAGCCTCATCATTGGCGAATGCTTCTCTGGCCAACCCGGTCTCGGTGACCGAAACGGAGAGCAGGGGCATCGACCAGCGACGGCGCGAGCATCACCCTCGGCGCCGAGAACGACGGATCGCTCCCCTGGCCGATTCATTTAGCATAAGGCTCCAACGGCGAGACAAAGGTGCAGCACGTGCATGAAGATTGTCGATCTTATCGGGCATGGGTCCAGTTGACGATCACAGATTGAGGCACGTGGGATATGGCGATGCTGGGAAGTGATTGCCCAACAAGGTAGGTGCTACTGCAGGTCGACCAAAGAGCTGGGATCGTAATTATCGCAGTGCATAATCGCATAAACACCCGAGTCAATGCTTCTCTCGATGCTGATGAGTGCAACTGTTGAGGGAGAGAGGGAACCTGAGAGTTGTGAGAGCTCATTGGCCCATTGCGAGAGTTGCCTATTTAGGTAATTCCCATTCTCGGACGAGGTGACTAAGCCCACAGCGGTCCCAGCCAAAAATAGAGCACTACCAAAAACATTCTCCAAGTCCCAAAGAACGTCAAAAAGAAAGCCGTGTCGACGCAGGCATGATTCGAACATGCGCTCCCGAAGGAAATTGATTGCTTGGGGCTTTAACCCGCTTCGAGTCAATCACGTTAACCACTCCGTCACTGCGCCTTTAACGCCTGTTGTTGATTTGACGGGTTCAAATTAGCTTTATGTAGTGCCACGCTGTCCCTTGGCACCTCCACTTGGATCCCGGTCTGGTATGTCGGGGCCCTGGCGCGTCGATGTGATTCGCCAGAGGTGAAACAGAACCCTTTGACACTGCTACCCTTTTTGACCCCACCGTCACTGATGCGCTAAAGAAAGCCCGCGAGGAAGCCAAAGGGTATCTCCGCGCATACATCACCGCGCCCGGGCGAGAGCAGGCGAAGGAGGCGCTTGATTGGACTAAGCAGGTTACCTTTTGGCTCCAGGACGACCTAGAGTTTTTCGGGTTTGGGAGTGACTTCGAGTATGAGAGTGGTGGGTCTGAGCAGTAAACACCACACTGTACTCTTGATGGCATTAGGGCTGCCATTTCCTTATCCCTCTTATTACCCTTTTTTCGGGTCTGTACATCATTCTGATAACCCGGGTGCTTCCCTGTAGACATACTACAGACAACTGAACTCACACCTCACGCAAGCTCTTTGCTTTTGTCGGTGTGATTGTACAGTTCTGCCATAAAGCTTTGTTCCCCATCAAGTACCCATTTCTTCAGCGTCGCGCAACAAGCACAATCTTCCAAGCAATGCATGAGAACGTCCGACAAGGTAGGATAAGAGCCATCTCATTCTTCAACAGGGACATCCCTTGGTCCAGTTTGTATGGGCTTATGTTATACCCAAGGCCGCCACACTGCAGGGGTGTGTTGACAATGGCGCTCCGTTTTTGGCCATGCGACATGCTCTGCAATCACTCCAATCCCGTGCAACCTGTGTTGTTTGATAACTAAATGACGATAGACGTGCGTATAGCAATGCAATAGCAAAATATTCATAACCTTCACCGATGATGTACTTTTCTCCCATGCGTCCTGTGTCCCGGTTTTGTATTCCGATATCCGATATCCCGTATCCCGTATCCCATGACCCGTGACCCAAAAGCTCCCAGTAACACAGCCCAGACTGATTTCAAAATGTCAACTCCAACGCCTTTGAGTCCAATGGCTTGAGATTTGGCACGTATACCCCACCGTCTTCGTCGTCTTCGTTGTATTCATTGTCTCCCGGCCCTTCGCTATCGCCCGAAATTGACTCTCTCGCCCATTGGAGGGAGAGATTGTGATCGGTGTCCCGTGACCTTGCGTTTCTGCTCACAGGGACACTTTCGCTTGCGCATCTGCGACATCTCCTCACTTATCTGGCGTTTAAACCGGCAGTAGTCTTGCGCCAGTATGCTCACCACCTCACTCGTAATCTCACCCTTGTCCTGTGGCTCGCCGCGGTACTTCAAATCTGCGGCTTCTTGGCGAAAGCGGTGTGCAAACCACTTGCCGGCCTGCGAAAGGGGGCCCGATCTGACTCTCTGCCCGTATATCCCGTTCAGGAGGAACCAGTTCTGGTAGGTAACCTCTAGCCAGTTTGGCCCTCCAAAACGTGTTTTCATCAAAATGTAGATCGGATGTCGTGATGGTTCTGTTCCTGACTGTTTGGTGTGTCGGAATTCTCCCTTGATTATTCGGTCCCGGATTTCGTCTCTGATCCATTGTGGCATGGATCCAGCATGTTCGTTGAAAAGTATACAGAGCCTGGCCGCGCTGTCTTGGTCTAGCTCCAGAATCGGAACGCTGATGTCGCTCGTCGCCAACACAGTTGGATCAGTCGTAATTCCCTCATCCTCACTGTCGGAGATGGTGTGTGGGTCCTCCTCTGAACCTTGAGCCATGGTGAGATACAATCTGCCGCTTGATGTTAGTTGTCGACTCTCCAGTTGATGCAATCGGCATGACGAACCTTGGCCTGGTTACTCGGCTTCTGGGCTGGGGATAGGGTTTGTCGATAGAGACTTCCAACTCGGTCGATGGCTCAATCCTTATAACCAAGAGGAGTAGCGAGTGATGAAGTCAATCTCTCTCGCGCTTGATTAGTGAGGTAGGAGTGCGAGGGAGAAGAGAAGCGAGGGAGACGTCGGAGTAGAAGGCAAAGAATAAAGAAGAAATAAGTAAACGGTAGAAAGCGAGGAGTAAACGGAATTATGGCACTTAAGCTCACATGACATGTTTGGTTTCTAGCTCTCTGAATTGAACCATTTCATCCTATTTAAAACAAACTCGGAGTTTCTACTAATAACCCACCAGATCAAGGAGATTCTCTGAACGTCTCTCAAAAGCTCCTCGTTGGTACTGGCCCCACTTAGGTACGCCATGCCCGGTTAGGCTGTAGGGCTTAGGCAACTGCGGGAAGCCCCACTTGAGGCACTAAAAACATCGACCCGCGCAAAGCTTCACCCACCCCAAGTACTCCGTACCTACACAATGGAGCAGATCATCCGCCACCGGCATGTTGCAGGGGTTTTCCCGCCTCTTGAACCAGGACATGAGGCAAGGCTGACCCCATGCTGGTCATGCCTGAACACCGAGATCAACGACAACTGCGACAGATTCGCTGAGGCGAACAACGCCGAGAGTGCACTCCGACTCCCCGTAACATGGCGGCTCTGTGATTGCACTTCGCCCACCGACTTGGGCAAGAGATGCGTCCCTTGCCGCAACGGGAAAAAGGAGTGCTTGTTGTATGTACCGTTCTCTATTTGGACAAATTTGATCTCCTGGCTAATCTCTCGCGGACCTCCCGAAATGATGGAGGGCGATGTGATCGACCTAGTGAAGACGATAGCAGTTATCAACAACTTTTCCAAGCAGCCGCACCCTCACCCTGGCCAGAGAGCCCCGGAGCAGGGCGAAACTCTCGTCTACGCCTTCGACCGAGTGACCAGGGAAAACATGTTCAAATGTCTGTTGAAGCTGTCGCACAAGCTCCAAATTACCGTCAAAAATCACACTGTCGCACACAAACTCCATCATCCCCAAAGCGTTCGTGAGGTATGATTCTCCTTCCCAATCGATATCTTGTCACCGAATGTGGCTCACTGATATAATTTCTAGATGTATCTTCCGGCATATCGCATCCTCGCCAATGCGCGGCGACAACAGAATGCCTCGGCATTCGCACCGACTCCCACCGCTGCATCGACTCCCGCTGCCGCACAGGCCCTCACCCTTGCAGAGGAACTCAGGCTGGCACCAGATTCATCTGGATATACATCAACCCGGGTTCGTTCCCCACGCAAAACGAGGATTTACACAACTAATATTGACAGCCATACAGGACGATTAGGATTCGGTTCGGGCTTTGAGGCTCATATCATCCGATACAGAGTATAAACCCTGGCAGGATTCGGTACGTGAATTCTGCGATCGTATGCGCCAGACGCTGGAGCAGTATGGGCCACAAGTCAGAGAGATCGTGCTCAACGAAATTCCCTTTAAGTGGTCTTCCCCGGTTAATATCGTACGCCTAGAGGCGGCATCTCAGGCGCTTGATGGTTACTTGACTGCGCCTTTAACGCCTGTTGTTGATTTGACGGGTTCAGATTAGCTCTATGTAGTGTGCCACGCTATCCCCTTGGCACCTCCACTTGGTCATGATAAAATCCGGGGCAATTTAATAAAATACCCGACCTGTCTCGGCACTTTCAGTCACAGACCCCGAGCTTCCCCTCACCGGCAGCTCGGTCCCCTTATATAAACGTTGCGTCCTGCAGCAGACCCGCCGCGAGATGGAGACGTTTGCAAAATACCGGCGTGTCAACCCTGTCCATATCATGGGCTGCAAGCTGCGCTGTGGTCGCATCATGCACCGGACTCATGAATCAGTTGCCCGCTCTCGTGTTACACAGGGCGGGACGCCTCTCTTCTCCGCAACATGGATTCACGCGTGCGGAGAATTCTCTTAATAAACTTCCGCGCACAGTCAGGATCTAGACGATTCTATAAAAGGCTAGCTCATCCATCAATAAGCTTTGTTCAACTGTACATCATCAAGCAACAACAAACAGGTCGCCATGGCACTCAGTCTCGAGAAAGCGGGCAAGATACCTGCATCGGCAGAATACTACGATCTCGGCCCGCACTCGTGGAAGACCAGCACTCAAGTTCACGATGCTCAGGTGTGGTTCAATCGGGGCCTCATCTGGGCGTACTGCTTCAACCACCGGGAGTCGGCGGCTTGCTTTGAGCAGGTGGTGAAGCACGATCCCGAGTGCGCGATCGGTTACTGGGGCGTAGCTTTTTCATCCGGGCCCAACTACAATAAAGTCTGGATGGCATTTGACAAGAACGACCTCAAAGCTTCACTCATCAAATGCTACGATTATTCTCGCAAGGCAAAAGAGCTTTCGGCGACTGCGTCTCCGGCGGAGAAAGCTCTCATTGAAGCGCTTCAACACCGGTTCCCGAGCAAAGAGGTGCCCAAGGACTTTAGTCCATGGGTCATGGCTTACGCCGACGCGATGAGACAGGTTCATCGAGAGTTTGGGTCGGATCTCGATATCGCCACTCTTTGTGCTGATGCCCTCATGAACACTGCCCCTTGGAATTTGTACCGTGCGCAGACTGGCGAGCCAAACTTGAGGTCCCCGGTGCTAGAGGTCCACGGCATCCTTGATCCCGCCCTGGAACACCCAAATGCCAAGTATCACCCCGGAGTTCTTCACATGTACATCCATCTGGTCGAGATGTCAAAAACCCCGGAGAGAGCAGTCAAACCAGCCGACTACCTTCGAAATCTCGTGCCCGACGGTGGACACATGCACCACATGCCCAGTCATATTGACGTGCTCGTTGGAGACTTCCGCCGAAGCCTGCACACCAACCTCCGAGCTACCATCGCGGACGACAAGTACTACGCCAAGGAGGGCGGCAAGAACTTTTACTCGTTCTACCGAATGCACAACTATCACTCGCTCATCTACGCAGCCATGATGTGCGGACACTCTGGCATGGCTCTCGACGCCTGCACGAGGATGGAGGCCACCATCACTGAGGACATGCTTCTGATTGACTCACCTCCAATGGCGGACTGGCTCGAGTTCTTCTTGTCTGTTCGTGTACACGTGCTCATCCGCTTCGGCATGTGGGAGGAGCTCAAGAAGCTACGCATACCAGACAACAAGGAACTTTACTGTGTCACGGTCGCTATGACGCATTACGGCAAGGGGATAGCTTGGGCTGCTACGAGTAACGTCGAAAAGGCCGACAAGGAACGTGAGCTCTTCCGAGAGGCAGCCCGTCGAGTCCCTCCTACGAGACTCATCTTTCCAAACAAGGTCCTGAATGTCCTCAAGGTGGCGACGGCAATGCTGGACGGAGAGGTTGAATACAGGCGCGGCAACTACACAGATGCCTTTGCTAGTTTACGGCTTGCTATTAAATGCGACGACTCCTTGATCTACGCAGAGCCGTGGGCGTGGATGCTGCCAACTCGACACCCATACGCCGCCTTGTCGCTTGAACAGGGCAACGTCGAAGAAGCAGCCAGAGTCTACGCGGAGGATCTCGGTCTAGATGACAAGCTACCCCGTGCTCATCAGCATCACAACAATGTGTGGTCGCTTCACGGATACTACGAATGCCTCACTCGCCTGGGGCGCACCGCTGAGGCAGCCATGGTCAAGAAGCAACTGACTATCGCTGCAGCGGGCGCAGATATTGATGTAGAATCTTCGTGCTTTTGCAGGCTGGAGACAGCTTCAAAGAAGGCGTGCTGCAAGATCTAGCTGAGATGTGTATGTCAGACAGGGAGAGAGATGCAGCTAAGGAAAAGGGCATGTTGCTAGACAACGGACATATCGCGGCGCCGCCAGACGGCTTCAAGGTCTCTAGTAGACAGGCCGTATGATAAATTGACTCATGATTAACGGTTTTAAGCACATACTTGTGCTGATCTGGACCAAGCAGTTGAGAATGTCCTCATAATTGCCTTTGCTCCGTTGACTCCCTTTTGGGGGTGGCATCGAGGCCGTTCATTTAACCACAAGTGCTCATCGCAACCATGATTCAGCTAGATTGTAGTACTCGGCGAAGGATTAACATTTCTTCGACACTGGCTTTAAGTACCTATTCTTGGTGCTTGCCGACCTTTGGGTATCGTCTGGCGAACTGAATGATGAGCGAGCGAATCTGGTTATTAATGGCATAACGCTGGTAAGAATCTTGAAAAAGCCTTAGGCTATAGAGCTAATAAAACGACCATAAAATAATTAAATAGTTAGTTAATTTTATGATTGGGTTTTTATGATCTAATTCCTAAGTGTTATGTAAATTCCTTGATGAGGATCTTCATCCATGTAGCGTGGACCGTCTCTCAATCTCGGTGGGTGAAATGCCACTTGCTCTGGGCTGTCTTCTTCACTAATATCCTTTAGCTCGAATCCAGAGTAACCTGCGTCTTTTCTGCGTCAGCGAGTTCATCTGCTCGTGTCCTCCAACGCCCTACGGGTGCGTCCTCTCAGTACTTAAGCAGTGCAGAACTATAAGGAACTTTATCATTCGATGTAGGAGGCCCTCGAACTACGACAGAACGTGTTTTGCTAACATTGATTGGCCTTAGTGCCCCAGGACTTCTTTCAGGCGATACGCAGGATGTGATCAACGCCATTGTCACAACTAGCACCGCACGATTACCGTCGAACGAGGAGCTTCTCGGTAAGCAGCGAGGTTCGGGTCTTTGGCAGAACATCCGATACTTTACGCATGAACACGTCTGCTTTACCCCCGATGAACATGGCACACATAGCCAGTTACGAGGAGCAAGACCATTACTACGATGGACTGCCAAGCCGCCCACGTCTGCTGGCTCGTTCCGGCGCCAAAGCCTGGCCAAGACCTCGATCATGGGACTCGAGATACGGATACGAGAAAAAGAAGCTTGATCACATCGGGCGCCACCCCGTGATCGGAGAATGGAATAACCCGTGTGGTCCTGGATCTCTCAGACATCTGCTCTTGGACGCCGTACATGGACTGGACTGGACTGGACTGCTGTTGATATCCTGAGAGTTGGGTATCCACACGCAGACGGCGTTCTGCCTATTGTCCTCATGATCTCCGTTCGATCCAAGATGTCTGTCAAGCGAGTTTGGGTGGATCATAGGCTGACATTCTGGCGTGGGGACGATATGTGCCCCGATCCTCTCAAGATGGCCCCAAGGCCACAGTAAAGATGGTACTAGAGTTCTGTCACATCGTTGAAGACCATAAGGGCTCAAACTTACTGCTCAAGGAATTAGACCTCGCCGACGTAAGCCAACCCTCCCCCACCTGCTCTAAACCCAGACGAAAAGTACTAACTTTATACGCAGCAAAAGGGAGTGGAGGATAAGTAGTCCAACAGCGGCGCCTCGAACTGGCAATCCGCTTCGGCTAGGTATGGATGGTCCCAGTTTAAGCACCAGAGATTGATAGTTGACAATGTCTTGCCAGTTTCCCGAGGACAAGTCCACCGGCCTCCATCGAATCGAGCCGACTGATCCATTCTTCCACCGATGGAACGCAGCAAAGTACTAATTCCATCAAGATGTCACTACCACAGTCGAAGGACAGCATGGCCGCAAGCTGGCGGATATCATCGTGGGGCACATCCCGGTCAAATGGGTTGGCAGAGAGAGAGAGAAAGTGTTGTGAATAATGCACTGGCTGAGCTGAGTGAGATTGTATATCTGTCATACCTGATCCCAATTCCCATCAGATCGAAGATCGTTTCACATCTGCCGCCAACTAGAAGCGACGTCCTCGTCGTCATAGCTATGTACATGTTCCAAGATATTCATTTATGTTCCGTTCCGACCTGTCGGCAGCCTAGTCACCTTGGTGAGTTCCAAGGGGAGCCAGTTCTCCTAAAAGCTCTCCCATGAGGTCGCCAGGATGATATTCAATTGTAGCAACCACCCCGTCGCCCATTCTTCCAGCTGGCACAATCCGTGGAAGACTGTTGTTAAAATAATTTACATGTTATAGCACCTATTTTCCCTTCTCCAGTACATAGTAATAGGCCCTTACGCGCACAAACATTCTTTAACACCTCTTAACAGACTAATTCGATACCTTCCTAAGCTTGACATGACTAATAGGGAAATAGAAGGGAAAACCGGCTAGCAAACTGCGAGAGCCGACAAGGGGAGGGACCGCAGGGGTGACGATATGCTTGTCTCCCTCAGCCATCTTGAGCAGAGACCGCCATAGACGGCGCAGGCGAGGCTGAGTCGCAAAGAGGCTGCCCTCCTAGGTGCAGGGACTCTTGAGGACCCGGTAACGCGTGCAATCGTGGCCCGCCCCGGGGGCGCAGCTGTACTTGCCAGTCGACAGAAAGCGGTTAATGCACTGCGTGCATGGAAAGGATTCGTCCTCTGGCAACTCGTATTCTTCATCGTCGCTATTCCCTTCAATGAGAAAATCACCGACCCCAGAATTTGAACAACTGAAGGGAAGAAGGGGGCCCCGGCAGGATTCAGAAGACTGTTGTTCTTAACCTTGATCTATATGCAGTTGCAGACGCGATTCTGGCAAAGCTGACACTGGGCTTGTTCGACTTGTTTGGAGAGCTCCTTCTTGACCACGTCAATGTCGAACTTGGCTACCATAACTCTGGCAGCGCTAGTATAAAACCCGTATATAGTGTTGTTAAAAAGGCTGGTGTCTTGGGTTTAAACTGTCCCCAGGTGCGAGCCACTTCGCCGTATGCCTCACGGAATGTCTGCTTTAATGCCCAAGATGGGGCGTGCCATCGTCCACGAGTATCTCTGTTGGGTTCGTGGCTATGTCCCAGCCAGGATACCTTCTAGATCCATCTTGGTATAAGACCTCCGACATCCCTTCTCTATAGATTGGGCCTCTAATAGATCACATCTCAATCTTGGCTGTGACATTCGAGGCATCGGCACACCTCTCCCCGAACCAGCTGAATGCTGCGGTCCAATTCGCAGGCCATTCATGATCTGGATGGCGCAAAGCACAACACGCGGTAATTCGTATAGAGGAAGTTGACAAGTATACGCCCCGAACAAATAGCAGGCAATGTTCGTCCACGACTGCGAGGGTCCTGGGATTCAACCGCTCCCATAAGGCCGATTCGACGGGTTGCTGAGGATTCAGTCCTCTTATATACTCGAAAGGCCTCTGAGTCTTGGCTGGCGTCTAGCCCTCTTCAGTCCGTGCAGAGATCGAAGAAAGTGCCGGTACTAATATAGACATCTTTGCGGCGCCGGGGAATAGTTCAACCCGATGATGAGATGTGTACTGACCCCAACTCATCCGCCTTGAGCCACGCCTTCACATTCATCGAGGTACAGGTCTCCCTCGGTCTCGGAGCGGATAGCCGGATGATTTACGCCGCAAAGCTCCCGGTAATTGGAGTTCTCTTGCGTGATCACGCGTTCAGGTCGTCTGGGTTGGCTGACAATGGGGTTGGCGACCGCCCAAAGCCATCGGCGTCCCGGACGTCGGCCACGGGAGCCCACGTCATGAACCAATCCGAAACGACTAGGTAGAGAAGGTATGGTATAGTATAGTATATGTTGAACTTCTGGGTAGTCGTCTTCGGCAGCGCTCAGGTCTACCTCATCAGAGGTCTCTCGTTTTATTGTTTGGATATCCGACTCAAGTGTGCCATCCATGGAATGAGAGCCTCCCTCCAAGTTTCGGTCGATGTAGGTTCTGGGGTCTGGCACCACACAGTATATACCATGGAATGGAAACGAAAGACCATGGACAATGCTTGCGGGCCAACAACACATAAGGGTCGTTCCATCTTCATCTGGCGATACTAGTATATCCGAGTCTGGATGAAATCATCTGATCGCATCCTTCTGTAATGGGACTATTGCGACGGCGATCGCTTAAGCCACCCGTCACGCCAGGTAGCTCAGCCCTCGACTGCATTCTCCAGTGAGGAGACTTCTGTGCGGCGTCTCTAGTTATGATCCAAACCTTCGGGTCAAAGTAGGCGATAGACACGAGTATCGTCAGCCCACGCATGGTTCCTGTTTCATCCATTGGACGACATGGACCACTCAGCCACCTTCATTGATGGGGTGGACTGACGAGCTTCGCGACAGTCCAAAGACTGTGATCGCGACATCGATGAAGGTATGCTATATAATATATAAGGCAAGATGCCAACATGAAACAAAACGTTGGCAGGTTGTTCAGTATATTCAAGATGTCCCGGTTGGGCTTCGGGGGATCGTGCTGCAGGTCGCGCAGTCTTTCTCGCCCAGTATACTGTTTATAGTCAGAGCGGATGCTGTTGGGGAAGAGAAGGCCTGAAGGAACGGGGAGAAGAGGCCCTTCTTATAGATGGAGAGATGAGGATCTCAGTGCTGATTGTTGCTTGGTACTCATAAACAATCTCTATGCTTGCTGGCTGGAGTTTCCAGTCGATGACTCCGAGTTGATTGTTATGGATCGCAACCCACACAATCATGTCACAAACTATCCACAGTCAATCACGATTGTCACTCATCACCAGCACTCATTGAACAAGCAGGACCTGTCCTCAATTATGTTCCCGCATCAAGCCCGGAACTCTAGAACTATAAACAAAGCCGAAAATATTTACAAGTCATAATGTAAGTGTGTGTGTGTCAAACCCATCCTCTAGACGCACTGGTGGTACCACTCGTTCTGCTCCTGGCAAGTGTAGCCCTCCTCACACTGAGTAGGGCCCGTGTAGCCACGGCCGCCGCACTGGTAGTAATGCTTGGCGGTGCCGGTTCCGATGGGCACTGAGGGCGCAGTGCCAGTCGGGCCAGCTGGGTAGGTGGGCACGGCAGCGGGCTGCGTGTTCCAGGGGAAGTAGGCCGAGCTGCTGTGGCGGATGATGGGAACGCGAGTGTTCTCTGCGACGGGGGCTTCGGTCTCGGCGGCGGCGGTGGACTCGTCGATGGGGGCCTGGGTGGGCTGGATCTGGGTGCCGTTTCCGGGGGCGATGTAGGTAGGGATGGGCTCAGCGTCCTCATCCTCCTCGCAGTCATCACCAATATCCTCGTCATCCTCGTCATCAACCTCAGAGGCGATGGGAGCAGCATCAGAAGTGCGGGTCTGGAGAGTAGTCTCGGGAACAGTCGTGTTCAGGAAAGGAGTGACAACAAGGCTGGTAGTCTCAGGAACAGCGACAGCCTCAGAGCTTGAGAAAGCAGGTCGGGTTCGGGTCTGAAGAGTCGTAGCCGGGGCAGTAGCCTCGACGGTAGCAGCCGCGCTGGTAGTGGTGCCAGCACTAGAGCCGGTGGCAGCGGCAGCGAGAAGGCTGGAGATGCTGGTCCAGGCAGGCTTCTTCTCGTAGTCTTCGTTGTAGATGAGGGCCTCGCCAGCGCCCTCAAAGGTGTTGGGAACCCAGCTGTACTTGTCAGTGACTCCCCAGATGGTCACGCCAACACAGCCCTCAACATCAAGACAAGATCCGACAACGTTGGCAAAGTCGTCACCCTGGGTCTTGAGAGCAGCCTCGGAGGCAGGAACGGAGGCGTGTCGGATGTCGAGCTCGGTGTAGGCGACCTCGACATCGAGAGCAGTGAAGCGCTTGAGAACTGTGGTGAGGGAAGATCGAGAGGGAGTCGAGCCAACGATGAGGTGGCCCTGGAAACCAACACCGTCAATGGGAGCACCAGCATCTTGCACGATCTTTACAAGCTCAAGAGCGCGCTCAGTCTTGGCGCCATTGTTCTCGAGGTTGTAGTCGTTGTAGTACCTAAACAGTTAGACATTGAACAATACTGACCCAAAGACAACTTACAGCTTGGCATCGGGGTCCGCCTTGCGGGCAGCGTTGAACGAGATGGCAAGGTAGTCAGTACCCAGAGTCTGGTAGAAGACACTATCCCGCCAGTTGCCATCGTCGCCGATGGCCTCGTTTACGACATCCCAGGCATAGCAGTCACCCTTGTAGTGTCCCACAACGTTGGAGATGTGAGCCTCGATGATGGTTGTCAGCTCCTCGGCAGTGAAGCCGCCGCTCGACACTACCCAAGTCAGATTTATCACCCACTATACAAACATTAATTACTTACCCCAGCTGGGGAGCTGGCTATGCCAAGTCAGAGCGTGACATCGCAGCACCTGGCCGTTCTTCTTGGCGAGATCGGGTACCACATCGGCCTTTGTGTACGAAAACTGGTTGCGGCTCGGCTCAGTCGAGTCCCACTTCTGGCCGTTCTCGGGCACGAGCTGACCGAATTCCTCGACGTCGTTAGCGAGGGCGCTGTAAGATGTGTCGCTGAGATAACCGTTGTCGACGGCTGAGCCAAAGTACTTGAGCCCGGCGGCCTGCGCCAGGCTGTTGAGCTGAGCTGAAACGGGGCTCGAGGCCACGAGGCCGAGCAGAGCAGCCGTCTTGTACATGTTTAATGAGTGAATGAACAAAAAATGACACAAAAAAAAATGAATGGTTCGGCAAAAAAGAGAATGAGAAAAAAGAGAGAGGAACGGTATAACGGTCAATGTCAAGAATCCACCATCTCCAAAACGGCGACTCTTGACCTTCAAATACTAAACTTTCAAGATAAGGAGATTCCGATCAACAACTGACATGTCTCGATTGAATGGCCCCACGACGTTACGATTTCTGCTCCCCTGACGGTGAAATTCAGTCCGTCAGTCGTTTTTGTTCCTGGCCATCTCCGCCTTGTCTCAGGTTGCGCCGACAGGGATCTCGGTTTCTCGGTCGCCATTCCCCATCCGGCAAGCGGCAGGCCTTGCCATGAGGCGATTTGAGCGCGAAAGCAGAGAGAAGCTTTTTGAGATCGTCCCAGCTTGTTCTTGGTCGGGCCCATTTGGGGTCTTTTGTTCTCGAAGGGCAGGGGTTGGGATGAATAATAACGAAGTTGACAGAGGCTCTCATCAACAGAGTTGGATGAAGTTCAAGAAAATGCAGGTAAAATCGTCATAAACTCAACCAAATCGCTCCAGAATTCATCAGAATTATTAATCACCTTGGTCTAATTCTTTGCAGAGTTCAACGGGACGGACCTCCAAGCCGCGAGGTGTGTGCCGGGTTGTCGGCAACGTCAGTTCGTCACCCATGTCCCTCCCACTCGCTACCCGCAAATGACCAAGATTCAGAACATGATGGTGCGGGCTGACGAAATCTAGTGTGATTTCCCCAATCCCAGACAGGAGTACCTCCAGACCCATACTTAACCTGGGCAACATCATCGTGAGTATCCCTTCTTTATACAGCCTCGGAGGGTTAGCCCGGTGATTCTAAAAGAGGAAGCTCAAATACGAAGCCCTCTGCGACCGTGAAACCCGACTCTTGGGTCGCATCGCGAATCGGCAGGGTCAAAACAAGCGTCGATCCTTCTCCTTCATGTTTCAGATAACCGGCGCTAGAGCAACTTTACTCCTTCTCGGTACTTTTGGTGATGCTTTCTTGGAAACCAAGGTCACAATCTTGATGGGACTGCCGGCGCGGCAACCGGCTTTGGAGGAATAGGTAAAAGTCGCTCATCGGATCACAGCGTTTCACACGGAGAATATTTATACGAGTGGTTGCATTTGATGCTCGGAGAAATCAAACAGGTAGGATTGCAATTGCAACACAGCTATTAAATACGTTGAAAACCACCATGACTTGCGCCTCTAAGGAAATACCCCCAAAAAACGAATGTTCTATCGTACTTGTACGTTGATGTGAAACATCTCCAACGCATCGTCTACCATATTAGTTAAATAATCGCTGATCAATTAGTGAATGTCTTCGTGCGGCGCAATCAATTCTTCCGTCCTCCCAGAGTCTTGATGTCGGTGATGTGGAGCTCCTCTAGGGTCTCCTTCCATAGCTTCTCGGTCATTTGTCGACCAGACTCAGTATACATGACTGGCGGGTATCTATTTTCTCTTCTTAGCAACAATTAGTGACAGCTGGTGTCTTAGATTTGAACTCACGGTCGAATCTCCCAATCACCAAAGGATCCATGGCTCTCCTTGCCCAGCACCAAGGCAGAGTGAAGATACTGCCTCGTTCCATCCTCAAGATTCCTTCCGATGATCACCCCTGAAAGGAACACCATCGCCTGCGCCATGTATTGACCCTTTGCTTCTCGCATAAGCGCAGTGCCCCTCGTGGAGCTGGGGTTGACAACATTGATGATGACCTCATCCCCGCTCACAACCTCTGCCAGTTTCGACACAAACATGGGCAATAGGAGCTTGGTCTTGCCATACTGCCCCATTCCGTCAAAACTTTCTGGGTCATCCACAGCGTCGAGGATGCTCTTGGATTTCGCATCGATCTTGGCCCAGAACGACATGTCTGAACCGACAATGGTTATGCGCCCAGGGGTGGAGGCGAATTTCTTTCCATCAGATACTGCGCTATTCTTTTCTTTGATAATCGGGACCAAGAGGATAGTGAGGAGCATGGTGGCCAAGTAGTTGACATGAAGCGAGACCTCACGTCCATCCCCACCGGCGCGCTGGTAAGTGACCTTGCCACATCCAGCATTGAGGATGGCGATATCCAGCCTCTTCAAAGTCTCGCACCGAGCAGCAAACTGCCGCACAGAGTCATAAGATTCCATGTCGAGAATCCAGACTTGAATGTTGGCCTCTGGAAACTCAGTATGCAGTTGTTTCGCGGCGGCGTCTCCCTTTGATTGGGACCGCACGGCCAGGATGAGATCGCTCAAGCCAAGCTGCAGGAGCTGTCGTGAACACTCGAGGCCAAGTCCTTGACTGGCGCCGGTGACTATGGCTGTCTCGCCGTGGAGGTTGATGTAGGATGGAATCTTGGGTACGCGGTGAAAGACTTGCTTCCAGAGGATGCCTGGAATACTAGCCTCCCAGCGCGCTCTGTCTTTCAAGTGGGCCGACATGATTGTGGATTATGTTTAAAGTTGTCGAAAAAGGGAAAATTTCAGAAAAAGAGGCTTTCTAATTCTGGTTGATTCAAATGTGAGGATGTTGTAGGTGGATTGATTCTTCTCAAAGCCAAGTTATCCTATGATTTATATACCCCGTTGACTCAGTTGCGACGTCGATTTCAAATTCAACCTTGATGCTGAAACTACAATTAATGCTCCCGAGGTCCACATAAAGGAACTTTTCCCATATCTTCGGTTTGCCATGTCTCGCTCGTGATAAACCATGAACGCGATTCACAATACGCCACCCCCGGACCCAGGTACAGTACAGGGTCGGAGCGCCCCGCTGGCGATCATCAAGAACTTTTTGCGAGAGTCCGATTGGCCACATCGCCAGAATCTCCACTTGGATAAAGACCCTTGCTTAGCCACACCAATCGCATGTTGTTAAATCGTTCCCAAAGATGGAATCGGACAGTTCCAGACATGTAACTCTACTTTCGCCTCCAAGCCACGGCGGCTCTAACGCTCCTTCAACACCAAAGCCTCATCCTTCGGATCAGCCGCACGGTAGCCCCGGGTTTGATAACTCCCCATCCCATGCGCGTCTTTTTTTCCTTCCTGCATCATCTTTCTGTCCACTTGCAACTGTCAGAAAAGTTCCTAATCTCCCATGACTATGGCGTCGCAACTTGCCATGCTGGCTCCACGCCCGGAGATGAAGGCACCGCCACTAACCAAGAGGAAGCCTAATCTTCCTATCCACCACAGCGATCAGGAGTGGGCAGCTGCGTATCCGCATATTGAGCGCATGTATGTCAAAGAGAGGAGGAAACTCCGCTACGTCATGGAGACGATGGAGCAAGAGTACAATTTCAAGGCAACGTATGGACCCTGGGTATCTCACCTACCCGTGAGCACACCTGGTTGATATCTGCATGAGCTCACATCGGCACTAGGCTCCAGATGTACAAGAAGCGCTTCACAAAATGGGGTTTCTCCAAGAACAAACCACGGGCTAGTTCCAAAACGACACCGAGCAGGGATTCATCTACATCTCCGCCATCTTGTACCGCTGTCACCAAACCCATCCCTAAGCGGACCACTCACACTATCTTACCCATGTCCATCAAGCTGAGCGACTTGGATATGACAAACTTGGAGTTCCTGACAAGCATACAAAACTGGAGCACATCCTTCTTTGAATCGGCACTATCCGATCCCTCATCACCATCCCGCCAGATCCCCCCCCTGCTCCCCGTAACCCAAAAAGGATCAGGGCAGCGCTACGACCCGGAAGAGCTGAGTTTTGCTTTCAGGGTCGTCATTGAGCTTCTCCGGCGGGGAAAGGGTGTTCTCGCCGGACGCCTAACCCGCAAAGCGTTTCTCCAAATCGAGGCCATGCTGCAGATCGAGGGACCCTTGTTCATCTGGAACCTCATGGAGATCCTGTACAATATAGCGCGACTTGAACAAACACAATTGTTTGAAGTATTGCTCTTCCACCTCATGGGGCTTGCTCGGAATCTCTTTGCACCAGAACACCCTGCCATGCAGATACTGTACAGCCTAAGGAAACTCGCAGAAGGCTGGAGACGGGACTCTTTGCCACCCCAGGTGCCCGTGTTGGAACAGGCCTGGGCAATCAACGCAAACACGGTCTTTAGCAACTTTGACTCACGGATGCTGTTGCTTTACTATCGTCTGGTGTGGGATTCAGCCCTGGTCAGGCTACCGCAGGATAGGTTACATGATGCAGATAGGTGGTTCACCGTCTTGGAAGACAAGGTTCCCAGGGGCCATTACTTCCTCGAGGACACGGTAGCCTGCATTCACCCTGATCTGATATCCCCCAGTGACGCAGAGGCCATAGAACCGCCCAAGGATTATGAGATACTCAAGCACACCAGTCTCTCCGCCATTCAGCATCGAAGCACCCTCGATTTCACGGGAGCGAGCATCAGAGTCCGCGTTCTATCAGGGTTGCTGAAAAGCCGAATTCTGGAAGAAAGCCCGCCCCCGCCCTCAGCCTCGGATGCGCCCCGGGACTCAGTCGAGATGTCCCGCCTCCACGCCCGGATCATCGCATACGTCATGAAGATCCTTGTTGAAGTTGACTGGGAAATGGGATTCGACGCCGAGATTACGACAGAGAGGCTGCGCAGCATCATTTCTATGCGCGAGTATGGGCAAAGTCCGACAGGGCCCCAGACAATCTTTGAGTGGTGGCAGCTGGAAGCCATGTTGTTGCGGGAAGGGCATCGTGAAGAGGCGTCAGAGATTCGAAAGGAGACGTACAAGAGGTTGGAGAAGTATCTAGATGATGTTCCCGTGCATGAGATCTGAAGTGGATGTTAGTCTGATGGCGTCCCCTGGGCGGGCCCGTGGCGCTAAATATTGAGCGGCGGCGGGCTTCAAGTAGCAAAGACGGACAGGAACATGGAAACAATGAGAGCCCTAACGCCGTGAGTCTATGCTCTATACAAAAGTTCTCCTATGCAAAACTTCAGCAGCTCCTTACAAGTACAATCGCCTCATTCTCTCATCCATCATGAGTCGCGACCCAACCGCTCCTCGTCGTCTTCGATTAACTCGTACGCTGGTCGGAAACCTTGCCCATTTTGGCCTTCTTTCTTTAAGTGAGGGTTTGGATGGGTATCCTTTTTCCCGCCAAGACTTGTGTATCCCTGGTGCTGTCAGCGAGGTCGATTCCTGTTGGCTCTGTGGAACCCAACCCACCTGGTCGTACAGAGGGCAGTACGAAATCCCCAAATGCCGGATAAACTAGCGCATCGTGTTAGTTGCTTTCTTTTGCCTGCATAAGCCTTCGCAAGCCTCCTGCGGCGATGCCGAGAGACCCGGGACGAGGACTTACTGCCCAGATTTGCACTGTTGAGTCCCAAGTCAGCAATTGTTCTGTAATCTCTCCAATTGATGTGCGAGAAGCCCATAAACGTACCATAATGCCAATCAATAACCGGGTGTATCCTCATGAATGACGGCCACCCAGCGTCTGTCGGATCAAAGTGCGTCAACTTCTCTCCATGAGGGTCGGTCCTCCGTGTCCCCACAAAGATGGCCTTTATGCTCGGTCGCTCCTCAAGGTATATCTCCAATCCCTTCTTCATCGGCAACACATATCGGGCAACCTCGAGGCTATATTCGGCACTGGACGTCTCGACAAACTCGTCAATCTCGGGGAAGGGATGCGCCGCAACGATGTAAACTGATTGGATCTTTTCGGGGGAGGAAGATGCTGTGGAGTCGGAGGTTCCGTTGGTGGTGGCCGAGTCGGACTGGTAATAGCGTCGGCCCATACAGGCAAGGATCACGATAAGGAGTACGAGACCTGTTGACGCAGAGGGTCAGCACTCGTCCTGACAGTCGGCAAGGTAGGAGGGAGCCCCTGAGGAGCACAATGGCCAAGAAGCGCATCAGCTCGGCCGAGGGTCCCAGGCAGACGTACAATCCTTTCCTCCGTTATATGATAAAGAGATCTGTTCGGGTCTGTAGGGCGCGCGCGGGTCAGCGACCTGTCGGTGTCTCTCGAGCTCGGCAGTTCAAATTGCGTACCGGTATTTCTCCAGCGCCTCCTCCACGACGTCTATCGATATGCGAAGCTGGCTCTGTACATCACGAAGCAGCTGGGTGTCCGGATCCTCGGCTAGGAATGCGTCGACCTTGTCCTTCACCTCGAGACACTTGTCGCGCAAGGAGCGGGGTGGCGGGGCTATCATGATGGCGGGCTCGTCGGTGTTTCTCTCTCGTTCGATCTCAAGGGGGCAAAAAGGGTGGACGGATCGGGCGGTATCGAGCTAGCCTGGCGAATGGAGGAACAGCTAAGGAGGAGGAGGTAGTCGGCGAGTGCTGGAGTATTAGAGACCGAGGAGGGATGAGGGAACAAGATGGAACCACAGGGATTCCCATGTGCCATGTGCCTGGAGCTAGCTCCGGTTTCGCCGGAAGGCGGCATGTACTTTAAATGCGGTTCAACGGCCGCACCGCTCGGCATCACGTGAGCCGTGCGCCGCCAATCCAAGGCAAGTCTCGGCCTGAGCTGCCTGATCAGCCGAGACCGAGTCTGCGTTGAACTTGAACTGTCAGTAAAGCATGGCAATTAAATTTATTGAAAAATATCCCGGGCTGCGATTGTTTCCCCCCATTTGAGACATTGATCATATGTAAAACATAAACGCGGCTGAGTTGGGCGGAATCCTTCTCATCTGCCATGAGACACCTAAATGATCTCCAAGCTCGGCACTTATGAACCGACCGATCCATCCTCTTATGCCCAGAGTACGACTAAGCTTATGCTCGTTTTAGGAAACAACTCATCATGCATAGTATCTAAGCTTCTGAATACTTTATGATGATATTTGTCCCTCTTTACCTAACAGTAGTCACCCGAGAGTTATGCTCGTTGAATCGCATTGCCTCACGCCGGCGAATGTTCATTCAAATTTCTTCCCTATCAACCTTCGATGTTTGGGTATTGCCATCCCATACCCACGCCTAGAAAACACACCAAGTAGTACCAATGGACCTTCATTTGGCATCAAAATAGTATTGGTAGAGCTTTCTTCGATCAATTCCAGCTTCCCAGTAACCATTCCTCCATCCCATGTCGGATTCTTCACACCCAATTAGCTGCTACCAGCTGTGAGCGTGCAAGGATGAAGTTGATTGAGCCAAGTCCTGCGCGAGCGGGGCTGCCTTTCTCCACGCGGGCCATGTGATGCGCGCGCATGCGTGCGGCTCACAGTTGCCGCCGATCGAAAGACGACGTCCTCGTCGTTGATCATGTCTAAATACATGTCCCAAAAGATCATTGCCCCATTCCGTTTCGCCCGTGCCGCGCACTCCCGCGCGCATGTCGCCTCCGCCTGCGCCAGTCCTGTCCGTCCTGTCCTTGATCAACCCGTTTGTCCATGTTATTAGGTTTCCCATCACCCCTGGTGCCACTTCCAAGACATGAATCGTAGAGATACTTGAGCCAAGCTTGTATCTTGCTCCACTGCCTTTTCTCTCCTTTCATTCAGGAATCGCAGAAATATTTGGAGCTTTCCCATTTGCGATACTTCTTCATTGGATAACTCGTATAGTTGTCTTTCCTTCGCCTGGAAAGTTTCTAGAACTTCGTTTCGTCCAGTTGTCTCTTCTGCGGCCAAGTAGGCATCAAAACTTGATCCGGTCTTTGGGAAAGATTGCGATCGGAGGTCGGCGAGCTGGTCCGGTTGGATGACCATGTAGTATTTCTCTAAGCAACAGAAGTGATCCATCAGTTCAAACGATAATCTCTGGTATGTGCCCGTGTCCCATGGTTCGTTTGGATTGCAAAAAGCCGCTAGTTTTGCGAGAAGGCGTAGGTGTTTAGTTGAATTCGAGTCAGGGGCAGGGGGGTTCCCGAGTAAGCACATGTCCATGTTGACGACGAGGAGATCTTTCTCGGCGTCTAGTCGTATACAAGAACTGTTATCTGGAGGCAGAAATGAGTGGTTTGCTACGCCTTCGTGAACTGACATATCTGCCTGAACCGGTGGTGGCGTTGCTAGAAAGGCCGGGGCCTTGGGTTTAAACAACCCCCAGAGACGAGCCACTTCAGCGTATGCCTCACGGCATGTTTGTTTCAGTGCCCAGGACGGTGTGTGCCATCGTCGTTGAGCTTTCTCAGGGGGGGGACCGTTAAAGGCCGGAACTGGGGGGGATCGGTACCACTTCGTCCGGTGTCCGTGGGAACTGTCTTCCTCGTTGCTTACAGTTGCAACGTAGGCTCGTGGTGTATTAACATCCAGCGCTAGTTGCCAAACGTTTCGTCGAATCTCTGGGGGTAGTTTCATGAACTTGGGAAAGCTAGCCCTGCTCTCCGATGCAGCCGATGGTTCTGAACGCTTCCGAGCTGCGACGTGTCGAGTGAAAGTGAAGGTGTCGAGTTCTCTCGATTTAGCTCTGAGCCAACTTCGCTTCTCGCTGCGGCGGTAGTGTAGCCTAAGGGGACGTCGACCCATATTGTGTATGTGTAGGGTTCCGGATAAGCAGCACTTTACGAAAAGATGCTCAACCAACGTGCTTGGAGGGTTCGTATCGAGGGGATGAAAACGGATATCCAGAGAGTGGAGGTAGCGAGGTGACGGCGGAAGAGGGAAAGCGGAGCGAGATGTATATCGAAATCGAAGGATGACCAACGCAGAGGAAGTGAGGAAGTCGAATAGGGATGATAGTCTGATGATCGACATGTAGAGAGCAAGGCGGCGGCTCGAAGAAGCGATGACGGCAAGAAGAAGAGGGAAATATAGAGGCAAGGGTATGCTCAAGAGCAACTCGAGGAGTGAATGCAAAGTAAGGCGTAGATCCAGAAGAAAGATGATACTGCTCGCGATGATACAGCAAAGGCGGCGAGGCAAAGGCCGTGAAAGGAAGTGCGATGCTGATGCCGAGAGAAGAAGCGATTCCAAGATGCCCAAAACGATGAGTGCAAGAGCCAGACTCGAGGTGAATGCAAGAAAGATAGAGGGAGCATGCGTGTGCCTCGTATGCTGATGACCTAGAGAGAAGGAGAAGATGAGAGGCTCAAGAGGGCTTCTCCTGGCTGCCTGAAGTGCGAGATGGCTTTTATACAGGCGGAGGAAGAAGTGTTGGCGGGCAGTGTAAACGCTGCATTGCCTGCGGTTGACAGGAGAAAACGGCCGTAGCATGCAGCGAACGCAGTCAACTGATCCGACTGTTGCGATCCTCACAATTACAATAGGAAAAGTGAGCCTGAAGCGAAGTACGTAGCCAAACGGAGCATGTATCTCCTTTCATGTAACCTCACTTTTTGCGGCCCATTGTTGCCTCGTCCAACGCCTGCTTCGCCTTGCTTCAAACGCGCCTAGGTGAGATTTCTGTTCGTTGCAGACGCAAGACTCAATATGAACTTGTTTCAGGCAGAGAGAGCGTCTAGACTCTTGTCCAGGAGCATGTTGTGAGGTAAAATAACACAAGTCAAATGGGAAGAACAATGAGAGGGTTGACCTTTGTTCAGAACACCGGCCAGAACATTGAGATGCTGTAAAAGTTGAACGAATTGGCCTACATGAACAATGCTACAATGTACTAGCCTGCTGAAAGTACTCATAACTGGCCGAACACCATGCAGCGTTCTCTCGAGAGCATCTGTCGCCAACAGAAACACACGACAAGAGACCCAAGCCCTCCCCGAAGACGACTACCGACGAACGATTCCGATGAGTACATGATGGTACAAATTTTCGAGCTCAAAGAGATGACGATTGCGAGCGCGTACTCGATACAACTCGAACAACATATAACTATCAGGGGGGCGGTGGCAACCCAGGCCATGGCGATGGACTTGATGTCGTTCCGTCACCAAAGGTAGGCATCCAGTTAGCATTAAGAATTAGACATCGGCAGATCAGATGTCAAGCCCAAGACAATGAGATCTTTGGGGGAACTCATGTTCCGAATAGAGAAAATGGGGGTGACCACGACATGCGCCTCTAGCCTCTGGCTATCAAGACAGACTCAAGCCGCCACCAGGCTGCTCCTAAGCTAAGCCGGACCCCTTATCCTCCTTTCTCGGGCGCCTTGTGAGGCTGGATATCTGGATCCCCACAGTCTGGTGGGGGGCCGTCAAATTACATCACACCCGAAGCAGCCAAAGCTGCTACAATCCGCGCCTCTCTCGATAGACCTGCCTCTATCGGGGCCACGACCAACGATCTGACCGGGGGATGATGGCCGACCTCGAGTAAGATCCGCCAGATGTAGCTTTAGTCCATCAGAATCCCGCACCGACCTCGTCAGCTTCTTGCAGCTCGCTCACCAGTCCCAAACCCAGGAAAGGGTAACACTGACTGTGAGTCAGACTCAGATACCGAATGGCCAGCTCCCTCCTTCACGACCACATGTCCCACAAACCGTACATTCTCAACCGGGAAGACGCACCGCCGCCATTGCCATCGTTTCGATGGAGAAACCGCTGGTAAGGTGGACAGCTGCCTAGCATGAATTCTCTATTGCGATGAATAGTAGCCGGCGCATACTTTGACGATATCTTCGCTGTGTTAGTTAGTACCAACGCCTGCGGCTGAGGTCGTCGAGTCCTTGAGGAAGGTCACATACATCGGACTCGGCAGCATCGGGTGAGATGGGAGCGGAGGCTCGGGCGGTTTGAACCGTGATACAGACGAGCATGGCGCATGAGGCTTGCTCAGTGATTTCGTCAAAAGTCAATTGAAAAGCGCGATTACCATACAAAGATACTGCTTTGGCAACCACCCCATGCCTTAAGAAAGAAAAGGTCCAGCGAAGAAAACCGGCATAAAAGAGTAACGAAAGAAGAAATAAGAAATCGCCAGGTTATGAGATAGAATTCACTACAAGAGTGAACGAGCCATCTTAACTAGCTGATTTAAAAGGAGATCCGGAACCGAGCTTCGTTAACAAACTTGTGTTGACCGTCAGCTCAAGGCATCGAGGACATGAAATGGCGGAATCAAGTTACGCTGAAAGTACTCCAAGACCAGTGATTCGCCTGCTCCTCTCTCAAGAGCGGATAGATCACTATCAGCCAAGATGTTGCTTTCGGATGGAGTAGGAGAGTGGCGAGGCTTCTTGAGAATATTCTTGATGAGGTCCGAGACATGGGCTGGGAGTGGTTCGTTGCGGTCTCGGTAAAAGATATTGTTGCTTTCTCGTTGACGAGAGTGACAAGATCCTGAGCTGTGGTATCAACGTTGTGTAGAACGGCAGCACCGAGAGCTTGAGCACAAGAGCATCTGCCTTCCGCGATAAGACATTGACAGCATCAGCGATGATGGCAACAACCGCGAACATTCATCCTGATCCTTCTGAGCTGGGATAATTGAATGTGTTGACGAACTTGTTCCAAACAAGACATCTGTCGTCGTACCCAACAAGGCTCGGGCAGACTACATAGTTAGCATCTTCAAGGAAGGGAAGAAGAGAGCATCCTTACATTTGCCGAGGCTAATGCAATAGCTACAACGACGACCGGCTGGCACGCCGGCCAGATCGCGCATCTGATCAATATCCAGCTCTCCGCTGGGCAGTGTTGGCGCATTCTAAAATATGTGAGCAAAGAAGCAATAGACGGAATGTGGCCTCCTGCTTACTATAGGAAGATTCTCTGAGGGAGGTGAGCACTCTGCTTCGACCTGCCCATCGACCTGGTCCTGACTCATGCGGTCAAAGGACCGCTTCTCTCCTGCAGAAAGTGTCCTCTCGGCCTCTGGAGCAATGCCTTGTGTTTGTGCCTGTGCCGAAGACGCAGCTCGGTGGGCAGTCAGGGCGCTGTTTTCGACGACGCTCTCGAGACCAACTTCAAAGTTGTTCTCATCATCAGCCTGATCCTGTCGACGAGGGCCCAGATCATCTTCGTTCTCTTGGTTGCCTTCATCTTCGTGGTCTTCGTCGACTCGATCAGATGGTGGTTCAGCCGTGGTCGCGGGCCCTCGATACTGATAGGGGTTCCACATCGGCGTTCTGCCGGCCATCAAGTCATGATACCATACTGCCAATCGAATTAGATATTGTTGGACATGAACTGGAGTGGTACACTCTCACAAGCTAGGCCACAGTCTTGCAGGACATTGAGTCTTCCTTTGGGGCGCAGTTCCATTCGGAGCGAGTGGACTGTGCGATAATGCATTCGGAGGGCTGACGCATTTCCGAATTTATGAGACTGTAGGATGTTAATACCAGTAAGCAATACTATTTCACAACGACATTACCTTGGGACATAGATGCACTCCGTCAACCAGATGACGGCAGTACCTTTCACCAGGAGCGATCCAAATTTCGCCGTTCTAGTAGTTCACGAGTCAGGAGAGCGTGCTAATCTTGATGCCTTTTAGCATAAACATACCTCGTTCGTCTGTAGCCTTGGCATCAGATCATCGGGCCGTTGTGTGAGGCTAGTATACTCTATATAGGCTTGGCTCTGCGCGTAGGTCGCCGTCGGGGCCGACATGTTGGGAGAGGAGAGGGATGAGAGACGATGTAAATAGACGAGAGAGAAGAGAAATGCAAAGAGGAAGGCGCGCAGGAGAGGAGTGTAGAAAAGCACGCGGGGGGCTACTGGTGTTTGACTGCCAGCCAGTTGGCCAACAGTGCCAGAGCGTTTCCTGATGGCTTCTTGTTGTACGTTTTCTCTGAGCTCTCATTGGCTCACTGCTTGTTTGAAACATAGCCTTCTCAATCACAGCAGGCCTACGGCGTTAGCAACCCACGGCAGCGTTCCCAGATTGCGACCAGCGAACGGCACATTCACTGTTTGTATATTCCACAGGGAATACGAGGACCATTTGTTACAATTCATAGAAGAAACAATGTTCAAACTTATTGTCCAGCTTCAAATCAATCAGTCCTTGAAACGATCCGAGGAAAGAGGCAACCCAGGAGCAGCAAACAGGCAGCTTTTATGACGAGAGGATGAGGGTGGGCGAGAAACGCCACAGACAAGAATGAATGATGGTCATCATGCGCAAGACCAGGCGGTAACCCTGTTCGTGATGCACCAGGCTCGAGCTGGACTCCTCTACTAAACATCGGCTGACAAGTGAAGATGTCCAGTGACTGCGGGAGAAGATTTTACAGCATCCTTACTGGAGGGAAGCTACGTTAACACGAATTTGTTTTTCACCTGAATGGAATGAGAAGCTAAGACGCTGACATTAAAGAATCTTGAGTCGGCCTCAACTAAACGACTGGATCTTGACCGTAAATGGATCCTGCAGCTCTGGCAACTGCAGCTTGTCCTAATCTATTTCGAGATGATCCCATTATCCACCCCATTCCCAGTCTCAGTGTCCTTCAGAGGAGGCACCTAGGAGTTAAACAAATCTTTAATCTCCTGGGTCGTTCGCTCCAAGGCACTGGCATTGATAGGGGTGGTCCATTTGATGGGAATATTCTTTAGAATGACGTTCCGGGTGCCTGTGTCGATGATTCGCAGTGCATGGGAAACGTCGACATGAAACTGCTTGATCTTCGTCTGCCAGACCATGTATTCGCGGTCGGCAGATGTTAGCCTCAGTGGGGGGGCCGATTCCTAATCGCCCTACGTGCCCGTAAACATTAGTTCTACAAGTTTCTGTTTCTTGGTAGGGGAGCACACCTTTCTTGGGGTAGACATCAGCTGTTGACGGCGATCGGCGATAAGATCCCTGTACTTCTCCCCAGGGGTCTAGATATATGCCATTAAAAAGTTCACCTTTAGTAAAAGAGGGGGAAATTAACATACCTTCTGGTCAAACTTCTCGAAGAGATCGAGGGGGTGCTGCTTGGACTGATTGAGGACGACCTTCGTGAGCCAGACTGCAAGCTTGGCCAAGCACTTGACCAGATTCTGGCGGACTGTTCGTGGAAGAAGATGTCTGTATGTATCTCCATGTTCTCGACCACAACGAAAGGTCGGGTGCTCTTGGTCGCAAAGGTCGTCTATGAATTCGACAGTCTGGAGGAGGTCTGCTGCGTTGCCTTCAACGATCGGGGGAAGGCTTTCGGGTGTTAGCTGAAGTGTGAAGAAAGGTATATGCCACATACATGGTGCATTTATCTTCACCGGCGATGCAAGTGTCGCATTCGAAATTGTCAAATGTGCAGGCGTACTTCGCCCACCTGACGGGGCATTCGTCCCCCGAGTCGGTCTTGATGGCGTCATAGTTGTGCTCGATCTCTGCTTTAAAGCATGTCCAGCAGGGCATGAGTCTAGTCTGCTTCTTCATGTTGGTCAGTCGGGGAGTAGAGAGCGCGGGTACAAAGGCATGTATGTTGGTGTGCAGGGTGGGCGTGCTGATGTGAAGGGAAGAGAGCGAGGAAGGTTGGTAAAATAAAGGGAGAAGCAATTTATGTATTCCTCCCTTCAATTTTCGCAAACTTATTGCCCTTAAATTCTGGGAATATGCAGTCTCTAAGCCTTAGGATATTCCTTGTCCAAAGTCGTGGCACGACCGAGCAGACCTATCTGGGGGGTTACATATAAAGATTTTTTGTCACAATTTATGGAGAGGAGGAGCTACATAAGTGTGTAGTCCAGGAACTTCAGCCATGTTCTTAGAACAATATGAGGGAAAAGTACAGTCAGGGCCATAGGAGGTAGAGTAAGAGGACGACACTTCAAAGACGGCAGGATTGTTCGCAACTATTCGAGAACGCAAGCTACAGACGAGATAACCAGGTGTTAAGCATCATCTGGTTCTACTACTGGTTTTCATACCCACTATAGCCTTTCATAACCCGCCCCATCCACGCCACCAAGCCCTCATGCGCTCCTACACATCATCCGCGCCCTCAGTCACCCTTGGATTCACTCTCGCCAATCTCATTGCGGATCGACTTCGCGACAGCGTTGTCAATCTTGTTGCTCAGCTCAGCCAGGAAATTGACATCGATGTCGTTGGCTAATTTAATGGGAATTCCGCCAAGAATGAGCGTTGTGATCTCTGTGTTGACGTGCTGAATGGCCGAGGAGACACCCGCGTGAAATCTCTTGATTGCGCACTGCCACGGCAGATAACGGTCATCAGCCGCTGTCAATCTCGTCCCATGTCCCGCATGTTGATCCTTCTAGATAGCAGTGAAATGTTAGTTCCGAGAGGCTCTGGTTTCTGCTTCGACGTGGGGACAAACCAATTCAGAGAGAGGTCCTGGGCCGATGATATCCCAAATGAAATGCAATGCCAGGTTAAGCAAATGATGAACCAGCTCCTGGCGGCTAGCTCGAATCAAGAGGTATACAGGCGCATCTCCTTGCTCAGGGGCGGCGGTCGGGTTTGGATAGCACTTGTGACAGATGTGGTTGATGAAAGCAATGGTCTTCATGAGATCGGTCGCATCGCCGATAACGGTCTGAGGAATGCTTCTAGATATTAGTCAAACGTGTTGAAGAGGTACAATGCCGCACATACCGAATGCATGTCTCTTGATTGGTGTCGCAAGTGATGCATATACTGTCGTGGAAGTCGCAGACGTGTACTGCCCATTCAACGGGCCCTGGGACCCCAGCTCTCTTAGCTACCTTGACGAATTGGTCGTTGTTCGCGATCTCGTGCGAGAAGCATGGCCAGCAAGGCATGATTTGCCTGAGGTGACCAGCTTCTTGGTTAGATGACATGATGCTCGGGCGTTGGTGTGGGAAGGATGGGTGTGGTGATGTGCGGGAACGAGGGTGAAGAAGGACGCGAGGAGAAATGGTGAAATTATTTACGTGTGCCCCTCCTCAATTCTCACAGGCGTTTGGCCCCAAAGATCTAGGAGTATTATGCCCCTAAGCCTTAGGATATTCGCTGCCCGTCGAAAGCGGTGGAAAGCAGAAAAAAACAGACCACCGAACAGCCTGACCCCTATGTGAGCGTGACAACACGTAAGAAATTGCATTTCGCCAACTTGTGAGTTGATTAATAAAATTCGAGAGAATATAAAACACAGGAAGTGGATATTGTAAGGAGATTGAGGTATAAGAAAGTGCTTTAATTTAATTCTAGAGGGGCTAACCATCTTTACTCGTGGTGGACTTAACTTGAAGTTTCCGTGGGCTACTTGGTCAGGTATGTGGGTGTAAGGAAGCCACCGTTTGAACCTTGTCATTGAATTCACATAACCAACAGTTTTTGAAAACTCAGATTAGAAATGGACAGAACAAAATAACGAGACAAGAAAGTAAAAACGTTGGATAGTTGCAGGTCGTTTGTACCAGAACACTGTTCCATCCCGTTCGCTTCCCCTCCCCCTTTGTCTCGTGTCATTCCCTCTTTGTATCCTACCATTGGCCCTCACCATCTTTCACCTTGTCATCTTCATCACTCACCTCTTTCACCACAATCCTTGAGACAAAGATACAGAGTTACATCTCCTCTTTCACCGCAAACCCCCATCTGGCTAGTCCAAGGTTTGTTGAACCAACTGCGCAGAGTTTTGAGCCATTAGCTGACCTCATGTTGTAGGACTCGTTCAAAGATGAATGGTCTCGAGTTTACCCAGGAGCATATGCAGGAGATGGCCACCCTGCTTGAGCACGTGGTTAATCGACTCCTGCGCTTGGAGATACGCCTCGAGAAGCTCGAGAAATCTCACAAACAAGTCCAACGCCAGATGAAGTCTCTCCAGGAACACCGCACCAGCCTTCTCCCGGAGGAGGCCATGGATCCCGAGGAAGTCATGGATCCCGAGGAGGCACCCCCCCGCAACGGGGAAGATGCCGAGATGTAGATCTCGGCTTGGGCTCATGCCACTTACACTTACACCGGACTCCAACCCTTGGCCTCCAGACACATCTATACTCTTATGGTTCGAGGTGCGCGTTGATTGGGAACTACTACGGGAGAGAGGCAGTCAAGAAGGGAGCAGCGGGATGGAATCAAATCTGGGTCGTGGTGTTTACATTGGTCATGGGCAACTGGGATCCTGAAGACAGGACAGAATGAAGGGAAGTTCTTTTCACTACCTTAGTCTACTCGCAATGACTTCGGGCTTTTATGGGAGAGACATTAATCACAATACTGCATTGAGGCAACAAAGGATTTGAGAATGCATTGATGTTCACTGTTGTCGTTGCATCGTGTTGAACCATTTGGCCAAAAGCAAGGGCACCTTTGAGGGCACAGTGATTTAAGTGGTCTAATAGGGGTCCGCCAACACATCGCAAGTACTGTACATGGCATTTTAAAGCACTATCTCAGCTGAGCTAAGAAATCATGATCACGCCATTAACTCGGTAGCTTTTGACTTGGTTGCAAGTCACTGCTTCTCCCCTAACCCCGACCTGTATCCTCTCGTCCTGTCTTTAACCCAGGGTTCACGAAAATCTGCCAGACGGCGCAGTCATCGTTGTACTGGTGCAGATCAGGACATTCTATGCATGCTCATTAGCACTTGTGTCTGAGTAGAACACAGACATGTCACTTACCGCGGCCCAATGCCTTGCAGTTGTAGCATTTGTAGCCAGGAGGGAAGCCTCGGACCCTGCGCATCCCTTTCACATCAAGTTCGCGGTTGCGAAGCCGTGGCACCGGGAACTAGATCGTGTACGTTAGCAAGGGCACGAGATGGGAAGATCCTTTGGGTGTCCTACTGTACAATCATCCTCTGGAGCAGGCCAGTGGGTTCTCAAATGCGAATCATCTGGCTGGGCAAGGCGGCTTCCCGGGGCAAATACTTGATTCTCAACGTCCGCTCTACGACGAGGTGTGCCATCGGGCTCGAACATTTCGTGCTGTCGGCGCCGAACCATCTCAATCGTCGCAGCTCGGCCCGGCTATCGAGGAGTCAGTGGATCACTGTCACTGTAGATGTAGGCGAAAGGTGCGTACCCCTTTCTCACTAGTACGCCATCCCGACAGCTGGCTCTCTTGGCCTGAGCCGTTGCTCACATACCAACGAGACGGTTGAGTGGACTGGGGGCTGCGGATTACTTCATCTTCGGATCCAGACGTGACGGGTGTTAGGCGGTTCTAATATTCATTAGTAATGATACAGAAATCTCAAAAGGATGGAGAACCAGCCTCAGGAGTCACGAAACCCTGCCCCTGGGGTTGGGTGTCTTGGAGTCGGCCGTGGCTGACATTCCAAGGAACCTGTTGACGGGACTGCTCTGGAACGCTACCCATCGCGTAGAAGCTTCGAAGCTATCAAAGAAAAAGACGCGGGGGTATACTGAGCGAGTGAGTAACGTAATGGTACTGTGAGGAGTAATCCGCCGAATTGTGCGGCACGGGGAGATGAAGTCTTGAGACACAAGGTTGGCAGGTACGAAGGCCAGGAATCACAATGAAGGCGGCGAATTTGATGTCAAACATGCACAGCGTTTTACCACTTTCCGGGTATGGGAAGATTGCTCAAGTTTCGGCGATGAATTGGGTGCAACCTCATATCTGTTTTCTAGGTCACGCTCTCCTTGTGATGAGCATTTTTCTTGCTGGCCATATGGATGCCTGGCTGTCAGTTTACAGTAAAGTACCGTACCCCTCTTTAGTTGGAGACGAAACGTGTGCCAAAAATGCTATCAAGCTTTGTTGAGGCCTCAAACGTGTTTTGATTGCGCATCGCGATAAGGCTGTCATGTATCTACCTTAGGTACTATGCTTTGTCGCCGTCATGCAAGGCTTTGGGTACACCAGTGGTGGTCGCGTGATCTACCAAAAGGTCTGAACCAAGCAGACAACGGTCAGTGACAACTAGCAGCAGCTTAATCCTGTTTTCACTCTCTTGTTATTTCTTTCTTGCCCCGACATGGGCATCTTCTCATTTCGGCCGTATGCAAAGTGAGTGTTGGGCAGGTCTATCGTCGGATGCCTCGTTGCCAGGATTTATGCACTTAAGCAGCATCACTCAGACAGAGCCTCCGCGACCTGGCCAAGCCGGCAGGAATTCACTATGTCAGCAATATTGGACTTAAGACGTACAAACTACTTGGTTGAATGATCTTGGAGATGTGGAAAAGTTTATCGCCCGTCGTGGGCGCGGGCGTTGGTCAATCTAGCAGAGATGCGAAATTATGCAAGTCAGGGGCTAACAACTTGGAGGTCATCCTAAATCTTGAGAAGACCGAGGCTGATTTGAGGTAATTTTTAGACTTGATATTCATAAAAAAAGGCGATACTACTCTAACATTATCCCGAAGCTTGTGACTCTTCCCTAAAGATCCGAGTCACTCGTCGGAAGAAGAATAAGCATTTTCCATTGGCCCCATGTCATGCTACACCTACATGGATGCTATGACTTCCCACCTCCAACTGTCTGTATTTCCCTTGGGCGTCTATAGCCCTTTTTTACAAACTCCACTGCATGGTGACCTTGATCGGCGTATTGGTTTGGGTTTGGGATGCCTCCCTATCCATCCATCCCCCATGCCCGGCCATGGGTTCCTTTGCTGACGACTTAGCTGTGCGAAACGGTCCAGTAGGCTGTAGAGATGTCTCATCAGACTGAAATAACCCATTGGCATAGATTTGTGCTGAGGCTTTTCCCATTCCCCAGTTGATGCCAGTTGATGATCTAGTCGATCTTTGGGAGAGCATTCTGATCTCAAGGGGTTAGGCAGCCTTGCGACCGGTTCGCTAGTACGTAACGCACGTTATCGGAGCCCACGAATGCTTCGTATTTGCTGATTATCATCCGTCTTTCTGCCTCGTTGCCTTTTGCCAAGACTTGTTGATGCGGTCGAGGTCTTTTTCGCTTTCTTCGAGTTTGGCTCGGGTGTGGACATTTTGGCCTTGCGTTTAGCCTTGGCTGCCTTGGTCCTTTGGTGAAAATGTGACGCGATGATAAGACTAGGCCATAGCTATCCCTTTGACACCACAGCCTCGAGGTAACTTTTAAAGGGACGATTCATTGACAAGAAGCATGGAAGGCATTTCAATATGAAATCTGTCAGCGAAGGAGAGAAAAATCCAGGGGGCGTAGATAGAGTGAACTCACGCCCCGCAAAAGAGAAGCGCGTAGCCGGCAGGACCATGAGGATCGCCAGGGCACCAGTCTACGATCATGATCAGGTAGGGATGTTCTTTTGCTGATGTGTTACTCTCTTAAAACCAAGGATGCAGGAAGAGACGAAAAGTAATGACCATGAAACGGACATCTGCACTTGTGCAACTTCTTCGAAGCAAGGGGCCTTCAACATGTTAACAGGGATGCAGGATGGACTGTAGAATGCTTACTCACATCAAGCGCCCTATTACCAAAGCCGTGAGGCTATACCTGGCTTAACGGTTTGAAGTGCTCTTGACGAATTCCAGGAGACATTACTTCTCCTGGCTCTCTCACAGGATCGTGATGGTCGTCCCAGGTGGCTACGGCCTGGGGGCTCGGTCGTCGTTTCTTCTGCACTGTTCTATCCGTTCTGGTTCGGATAATGATGGGCGTTTGAGCTCCAAAGTCTGACCCTGTTTTTCGGTACCAGGGAGGCCTTCAGCATAAGTTGGTAACGTTGTCGAGATGGGTCGGAGAAACGTGGGATATTGGCAGGGTAATCTCGGCGTAGGTTCGTCAACTATGAGTGAGCTTGATCCGATGTGTCGTGTGGACGCGAATGCGAGAAGAGAGCGTTGTGTTTTGACACCGCTCGGAGAACGGAAAGACGAGTTCGTGGCGGCTCGACCGTGAGGCTCCGCTTAAAAAATTCCGAACTTGAAGATTCGTTCGCCGCTAGTCATGGCCTCTTCGCTGCAGCACGGCACTGGAATTGGCAGAGAAGCAGATGATGGTTGTTTGGAAGCAAGCGAAACCACAGGACGACAGCGCAGCTTGAGGTAGATGTGGCCCCCAAGAAATGAGCACAAGGGCGAACAATGGATCATCGAGACTGACGAGCAACGGGCTTGTTGATTGCACTGGCGATGATTCTTGCAAGGATTGATAGGAATTTGGCTCGAATCAATAACATACACAATGCGGAGCCCTGGCCACGGAGAGAGTCAAATTGAGGTGGTGAGTGCTGCGCGCCAGTTGGCAAACAATGCGGGGAGGTGCGAGGCCGATGGACTTGCTTGCTGCCAAACGTAAAGGCATGAAACAGTCCATTGCTTGGCAACAGAAGGTAAGAGTGACCACGATCTCACACTCCACCTCGTTGCCTTCCTGCATGTGGCTCCTCCCGTCAATCCTAGCCTCATCCAACTCTTCTCCTTCATCATCGTCGCACCACCGCGATTTGCCGTCTCCTCCCACAAACAAACACACACCCATCCCGTTTTCGCCCCAAATTTTATCACGAGGAAACTCGTCGAAGCCATCCAGAACTTCAGTCTCTGTGATCGCCTCCAGCTACCACACTGATTTGCTTCGCGGCATCAAAACTCTACGACTGGTCGATGTCTCTCCACCACCTCTCGAATTTCCTGCCACGATACCAAGTCGAAGTCTATTCTTGTCCAACTATACGTACAAGTGGTATCGCCGCGCCCGGTCCGGTCGTTCCTCTGTTGCAGCAACCTATGTTCATCACGTCCTCCCCTCGCGATGCGGCATGAGCGTGGCTGGAGAGAAGTCAACCATCACCAACTGGTGGACGTTGGGAAATTTGCCCTAATTGATACACCTTGTCAGGAAGGACTCGTCAAAGGCAATCCTCTTTCTGTAATTTCGTTGGAACCCTTTCCAGTGCTGTTTCCTGACCCTCAGCCTCAAGTTATGATCATCCTGGCCATAAAAGTTTCATGGTATGACCTAAGTTTTATTCAAGTCTTGCCTCATCCTCAGAGGAGCCTCGTCGCTAACACGCTGTATAGAATCATCCAATTGTCTTTTTGTCTCGTTCTTCACAAGCATGCGCAACCTTCTTTGTGTGTGCGAACAAAGAACCCGGCATCAACTGTTGCATGCCGCGGTGAGCAAATTAAGAGCTCATCTGGTGACGCATGGCATCTGCTCGAGGGGTTACGGGTCCTCCTCCTTCCCACATGTGTTAACCTACCTCATACACTTTGATCCTCGAATGCATATTGATCAAGCCTTCACACAAGTGTCCATGCATCGGTCTCACATTCAGTCTCATACCTAGCCTACGCACCAAACCTACTTCCATCATTTGCAGACATCAACTTCTGAAAAGCAATACAACAATGAAGGACGAGTTTCACATTCCAGAGGCCGAGATGGTCGAGGATGTAGACCTGAACGAATTGTTGGACAGTCTACCAATCATCAAACTAGGCCTACTGTGCCGTGGTCGGCAATCCGCTTTCCCCCTCTAGATTCCCCAGAACACCCGTCCGCCACACTGAGCTCCCGCCCGGTGCAGAGTTTCTTATTCTGGCCGACGAGATCATTGAAGACAGTGACTTAGATCTTCTCTTCGATGAAATTGAAGACGCACCCCTGCGGGCCCCGAGAACAAGCGTGGACGAAGACGAAACTTCCGATTCGGAGAAGGATCAGGATCATGAGACGTCTGAAGACAACTGGGAACCAGAAACGGCGACGACGGACCAAGGTACATTCACCGTGAGCCCCCAGTAATTCAATTCGATTAACGCCACATAGATATCGGCAATGTCTTGGCAACGAACTGGCAGACTGGGATTGTGACTGACGACGACGCGATTCCATATAAGCCCTGCCCATGTGAAAGTGACTGCAGAGGCGTTGGGTATTGAGACTGAAGTACCAACTTACCTTGAACTCATTCTCTCCCTTGTCAAGCAATCCACGCTGAAGCAGAAGCTGGTCACTTTCATCTCGCAAAAGCCAGCACAGCCGGACGTGTCCCTGGTACCCCTTGACTCGTTCGATGGTGTGCAAGACAGAAAGGACTTGGATACCCACTGCCCGAGGTTGAAGCAACGACTGGATAAGTTCTGTAAGGAGATCGAGGAAGTCTCCAGGGGCGAGGTCGACATCCCGGCGATGGCGGCACCTTCTGGCCCATTACGGTCGCAGATGACATTCGTCTGGCATTACCCAACCAGTACTTCGAGGAATTGCCGATATTGTCACGTCATGGATCCCGGTAATCCATGCCTTCGCGTACAAAAGGTACATTACGTATTCAACCTTTGATCTGCGCAATGCTGACTGCATGGTTCCAGGTCAAGATCTGGATGAACCCGTCCGTACTAACATTCGACACCATTCCATTCGCAGCAAGTACGACCCAAAGGCAAAAGTTTGACTAGAAGCAAGCTTTTTCCAACTCGAATGAGATGGAGAAGACGTGCCTGAACTTCGCCAAGTATTGCTCTCTTATATCCGAGGGTGTGGGAGAGACAAAAACTAAAACTTCGCCAAGGACCTGTTGAGCGAGAGCCGGGTAATTGTTGTGATGGGCGAGGCCCAATTCTCTGACGTTGAGGGCATTCTCAAATCCCAGGGCCTCAGGCTTAGGTCTCTCCAAGTGAACGTGGAGGAGAAAATGTTCGGAAAAGCTCCTCGGATCTTCGGGGCTGTCAACTTCTTTGGGCAAATCCAGCGGGTTATCTTATGGTCATTCCATGGGCAATTCGCCTTCAAGAACGACGGCATCGCCACCGGTGCAGTATGGGATCTGGTCTACAGCGCAGCCTGTGAAATGGCTGGTGTTGAGGTCCACCATCCTAACTACTTCCAACATCGCGCCGAGGTGACCCAAGACCGAACCAACCCAACTTGGAGAGGTTGGTAGGGGACATCACCGACCATGCGATGTGGAAGGCCCTCAAATTACGGGAGAACAACGGGTGTCCGAGACGAGGAAGCCAGCGGAGGAATTGGCAGTACTGTAACTGTCTGTCGACCAAGTTATTCCATCGAGGGCCAGCTCCCACAATAACAAAACACACATTATCTTAACACATCATTAGTTTTTTATCTCTCCCACACCCTTAGATATAAAAGAGTAACACATTAGCAAAAGAACAATTTACAATACACAAAATGACATTTTAAATCGGCCCAATGCCATGCAATACAGTAACCTTAACAAATTGCCTCTCTGGCTGCATCGCCAGAAGAGTCATCATCTTGCCTCATTAACCTTGTCCAAGACAACACCTTAGCCTCTACATCAAGGACAAATAGACCTTATGCCCCAATCTAGCTGCCCAGCACACACTCTCACCAACCACCAATCAAAGATATATCTCTCGAGACGCACAATCCAAGCTTTCATCTACAACAACGCCCGACAAGAATACACCGATCATCTCGACGTCAATATACAGTATTCCTACGGCACACTCAACAGGCTCAGCAAAACATTTCTGCCTATATTGCCTCTTGATCATTATGATTTCGGGGTGGTTATCGCTGAGCCTATTAAGGATGCCATAGGAATGCTATGTATTAACGTCGAGATGATCGGTGTATTCTTGTCTAGCGTTATTGTAGATAAAGGCTTGGAAACACATCATAGCATCATGACCAATGCAAACACAGTTGCAGTACTATAACAGAGCCATCAATGTGCTTTTTGGCTAGTGTTACTATCTTGTATGTCAGGTAGTCAGAAGACAAAGTTTGATAGAAGAAAGAAACAACAAAATTACCTCTCATCAAGCGGAACTTAAAAAGTGGCGCGGCGAAGAAGTAAGTTCTCAAGGCCGAATGGCAACCCACTGCTACAAATGATCAAGTATTTATTTTTGCCCTATTCCAATACCAAAAGGTAGATCAAGGCAGCACAATAAAAGCTAATACAATAAGATATTTAGAGGCATTATACTTAACTAATACCTTTCCTTATAGTAAGATAACGTACTTGATAAGTAAGTGAAACAGACAAGCAAGTGAAACAAAAATCCTAACCTTCCCACTAGAGATCGCAATAAAAACACCACAAACCATTTGAT
>JWIW01000097.1:1075975-1333021 GCA_000966855.1 Fusarium sp. JS1030 | reverse complement strand
CACTTGCTTGTCTGTTTCACTTACTTATTAAGTACGTTAAACTAATATACTTTATATCTTATAATAATAAACTTAACGTTACTCTTTAAAATAAATATATTTCTCCGGCCAAGTAGATAAATAAAATACCTATCTTCCTTAATTATAGTAGTTATAGCATGTAACCATCTTCTTTATCGTCAATTATTATTAATAATACTATTAAAATGACAATATAATAAGAAGTCCTTTCCTACCCTAACGATAACTATAACGACGACGTTATTACTAATTACACACGCAACATTCCGTGCAAGCCATCTAGAATAAGCTTCCAAAAGGGGCTCAAGCCAATCATTATCGAAATAAAGAGTCGCGGTCTCTTTAACCTCAAAGGACTTACTGCAGCCTCCTGCTGCAAATAATAACTAGATCTTTGCCACAGGCAAGTGTTCTCATAGCCGCGAAATGTATCAGCTACTGTCTTTATGTTGTGGTAGAGAATCGTCTCTGAACAGATACAAGACTGAAATAGTGGCAGAGAACTATTTCTTGAGGAGACCTAGAGACTGGTGCGGCGAGCCGTGTCATGTTGAACGCTACATAATACCCATCTCAAACTCAGACTGTCTTCTTCAGATTGTCACAACGTATTGGCCCAACGCCTGGCTTACTTCGCTAAACCTCCACACTAACTCTTCCACCTTTCTCACAACATTGACCTGAGACTTGGGGTGCCTTAACTGGGTGGCAAGGTAGTGAGCACGCCGTTCTTGAACGCTACTGCTTCTTGGTGGCGAGCGCAGAAAGCTCTTCCAGAGCTGCATTCACAGCGTCGTCGTTGGTGCTGGGGATCCATTTGGCGGGGATATGTTTGAGGATGGTCTGCGCCACCTCTTCCTCCATGCCGCCTTGTCGAAGCGCCGTCAGGACGGCCTGGTGGAACTGGCGCACAGCCAGGTTCCAGCTATGGAAGTGCTCATCTGAAGGCTCCAGTCGCGGGGAGGGAACAGATCTCTAATCTTGACCCTCGGGCAGCTGGCGGTTCATGGTCAGCCATCAACTAGTCAAGGCGGCAGCGAGCATTCATACCTTGCCACACCGGATTGCGATTTGCTGTCGTCGTGCCTCAACATCCTTTCTGTATCTATCTTCGTTTCGCTATAAGTACAGTTAGCACCCATATTCCAGAGGCGTCGCAAGGGCAGGGGGCGAGCGTGCCTCGGTGATGTTTGTGTTCTGCCGAAAGTAAAATGCGCGTGAGTCCTTGTGGTAATTAACAACTTCATCGAATCTCTCTCCCAGCTTCACCATGGCGCCGATGATGGACTTCTTGGTTGGTCCGGAGAAGAGCTCTTGGGAGGAGGAGTTTTGGGGGCGAGTAGTAGTAGGGTTGGCACGCATCAACTTGTCCATGTAGTTGATGGTATCCAATATGTCCTGCATATTCCCTTGGAGGAGAGACGGGGCACTTTATCAACTCGAGGTTAGTAAACATGATATGAAGGGAGGTAGCGTCTCATACCTCAAGCACCCCTTGTCATCCTCGTCGCAGCGGGCACAAAACAAGACTGATTGAGAACCCGGGCGACAGGAGAAATGCTCCCATCCTTCTGGCGCATCCTCCGTCGTCGCACAGTCGGGTTTTTTGTTGATCTCGAACTGTATCATGAGGCATGGCCAGCATGGCAGTGGTTCTGGCAGGTCGTCCATTTTTGCGGATGGGGGTGTTGTCGGAATCGCTGCGAGTGACGGCTTGATTCGGTTTGGGAAGATGAAGAAGAGAATATTTGAGAGATTAGGTCCGTGCTTGGGATAAATATTTCACTGCCCTGAGAAGAGTACCCTTTGTTAGGCTGCAGCGCTGTGCAATCGGTCAAAGGCGCGTTTGCACTCCTTTGACACTGGCAGGTTCGGTTTTTCCTTTGCCCGCTCAACTATCTACCAGATCATTCACGCCTTTATCTTTGTATACCACAAAGCGCTGATTGCGACTCTGTGCCATTTTTCTGACCATGGCTGTACAACTCTCAAGGTCTAGATACAAGTCTCATGATGGCTATGAGAACAGGGGCATCGACAAAAAGGAGTAGGACAAAGACCAGATTCAACGTTCACATAGTCAAGAGCCAATATTTCATGCAAATAAGCTCCCTATTTCTTTTAATTTGCTATCTAGTGCCTTATGCTTGTTTCTTTGTGCTTTAAACAGCCCGGTGGTTTTATCTAGCAGCTGACAATCATTCCACGAGTCGACTACCCCTAATCTTCACTTCCGACCGCCAACAAATGTGGAGGTTCTCGTCAAAGGCGGCGGCCGCGAGAACAAGTGTGGTGAATAAAACTCGAAGACTTTGGCTAAGCCGTTTCCATGTCCATAGTTTTGGAGAGCATTGAGCCTTCCCTGGCCACGTTGCTCAAGTCGGAGGTGATGGCATTTTCGGTAATGGTACCGGAGTGCCGATGCATGTGCCAAGTGAAGCGACTGCAAGATATCAATAACAGTCAACAATCAATCGCAAAATGACATTACCTTGAAGAATGAGGAAGACTACCGGCCGTCATGATCGCTGCATCCCGGTAGCATGTCCGCCGTGTTTGGATTCTTCTTGGCAAAGGTGAAGGCCGCTTCTACTGTGAGTCTTCGAGCACGACACAATAGTTTATGGCCGTGAAGGTCTTCCGGTATAATTTATATAGAAGGGGGCTGATATAGCCGTCTTTCCCGCCCTCGTGTTGGTCAACCACTTCGGCAGCCGACATCGCGTTGGATGTTCCGAAGCAGCAAAGGCAAGGCACAGCTCGGGATAGTGCATCCAGAATTCCACCTCGAGACAGGACATAGCCTCGTCTTGCTTCCAAATCCCTTCCGGCCACTTCAAGTGGTGAATCTGATGTATCAAGAGGTAGATTCATGGTCCGGCTCACCGCGTTCTGTCTCGGCAAAACGGATGTCTGTATCTGGCCAAAGGTTATCTGGTTCCCCGGCGTATACGAAGAGCATCAATATGACGAGTCATCCGCGAGAGCAGGTCTAAGCCGTCCTCTTCAAAGTATATATATAGGTTGTGCAGCGATTCTTCAACCAGTCTCCCTTGACCTCAATATATGGTATATCTGGCTCGCAGTAGTTGAGTTAAGGTTCGAGGCAGAGTCGATCTTATACCAGTAAGGATCCATGACACAGTGAGACTAGGGACCGTTTGGGATGAGACGGCCTGCACCAGGAGATTGACGGCGGTCTTTGACAACTTGACATGCAAGCTGCGGAGCTCGTCGCGTGCCCTTTTCCCTTAAGCAGAAACCTTGCCAACGTTTCTTTGAATGTGATCTGGTGGTTTCTGCCCGCGAGTTCAAACTGCTCCTTGTCGGCAGTGTCATTGTGAGCATTCTGTTCTTGGTGCGCCATGTCTTCCCCCGGATGACTAGTTTGATGATACTGGATTCACCCTCACAGTAATGCTCCTTCGACAGACAGTGGATAACTGCGACGTACGCGGTGATGAGGTCTCCCGCTGCGTCGGGCTTATTCAGATTGATCGCTTTCTCACGGAGGCCCGGTGGTTTTAATAGAGGCATGAGTAGACACAAGCTCAACTTCTCGACGTCGACCGGAGTGCGTTGGTGCAGAAAGCAGTTTCTCGTCAGCGGGCAAGAAGAGTCGCTGGATCCTGGGGGTGTCCTTAGGCATTTCCTCCTTTGCAGATAGTTTCATCATGATGTTTCATTCACCCTCGTCCGTCAGGGTGAGGCTCTCTATTTCCTCATTCTTCGGGGCAGCCATAATGCCAGAGTCGGTTTTCTGAGCGCTTCCCACGTCTGCAGTAGCCATTTCTGCTACCAGTCCGTCAATATTGAATTTGACATCGAACAACTGTGCCAGGTCGTTTTCTGCG
Source organism: Fusarium sp. JS1030 (assembly GCA_000966855.1). NCBI lineage: Eukaryota > Fungi > Ascomycota > Sordariomycetes > Hypocreales > Nectriaceae > Fusarium > Fusarium sp. JS1030. The sequence goes on along the minus strand of JWIW01000097.1, from coordinate 1,329,146 downwards.
TGGGCTTCAGCCTCTTCAGGGATCAATGCGCCTCCAGACCGGTCACTAAGTAGACGATGAAGTACTCAGTTCGGGTGTCTCCGAAGCCGGGAAAACTTAGCGTTCTATCTTCCCAGGCTCGTCTGTCTTCCATCCGTAGAAACCGACTGTGCTCTGTCCGTCTCGTCGTCTTTGAGTGGTTCCGCTGCTTGCTTGGGCTTTGTCGAACTAAATGCTAGCCAATCGGACGAGAGTATCTTTGAGATGGGTGAAAACAGTTTCTTCATTGACCTCGATTCTGGTCACCAAAGTTGATACTTGTTGGGGAGACCAGTTGGCATGACCCCTTGGCAGATGTGTGCTCCACCCCAGGGGTTAGGAGACTGATAAGGTATCACTTGGTGATTTGAGATACTACAATGGCTGGTTAGTAATGTTAATCGGCTAGGGCGACGATACCAGTGTTGTCAGGAGCGGACCTGGCGGTGGAGGCGTGGGTTGTAGGTCCTCTAGTTCCGCCGGTGATGCTGAGCATGCATCCGAGCCCCATTGCGCTGATAAGTCCAGCGATGCTGGAGTTGAGTCCCCCGTAGGGGTCGATGAAGCGAGACACCATCAACTCTGCCTTTGAGGGAACGAAGGCCATCCAGTGCCTGCTCTTGCCGCGATGCTTGCTATATCCGCCGTTGAAGAAGGCGATAGTAGCGCCATTTACTAGGCTTTTGACCTTTTTGGGTCAAACTAGTCTCCGATTTGGATATAGACCGGTTTGTGGCGCTTTTGGCAGCGCTCTTGACGGCTGTACCGTTCATCTCGTCGTAGTGTTGTATGATGAGGGTGGAGAAAGATACCATCACGATCGAGCCAGGTGATGAATGCAGCAGGCTTGCTGAAACCCAGGTAGGCAGTCGCCTAACCCACCGAATCTTACACTCCGCTCCTAGAGTTAAGTACTTTATATACAGTAAATGTGTGTCTGCCGATGCGTGCTGATTTATGTACTTCTCTCGTTTCTTGGGAGTAAGTTTGTAAGAGTCGTGCCTAAACTGAACATGTCAAACTCCAGTCCAAAAGGATATTGGAGTGGTGGTGGATTCCCCTCCATTTACTTCTTTATAGTAGTATATATTGCTGACAAGCTTCTGGGTATTTAGTGGGAGGTAGGCTATCTAATGTTTGTTTTTGTTTTGATACTTGCCCTAACTGCTACTGAAAAAGGCGATTGTAGCCTCCTTGACTTGACCCTTAACCTTTTGAGTAGTGCTAGTCTCTGACTTAGAAACGGCCTGGTTGTTCTTCTTGGCGGCGCTTTTGGCGATTGCGGCTTCTATTTCGTTGAAGTGTTGCTGAATGAGGGTATGTAGCTGGTAGTAGAGATTGATCTCTGGATGGTCGTCTTTAATGGCGTAGTTGTTAGAGTCGATAGCCTTGCCGGCGTTTCTGGGGTGATGGAGCCAGAATTTGATATCGAGGTAGGTGTATATACCTTCAGAGCACGCGGTGGAGCCAGGGCTTGGGAGCTCGCCGTCGAGGTCACGGCTAGTACGGGCTGTAGGCCACTGGATACCGAATGAATGTCCCAGGTGGTAGCCGGTATCATTGCTAGCGGGTGCGCCTGGGAGAGGATGGTGTGAGCCCGTGTCGATGCGGTCGCAGATCAGCTAAGCCCGCCGAATATGACAGAGGCACCGTGCATCGAGATAGTCTTTTCACTACCAACAGCCTCCGTCAGGTAGTGCTGTGAAGAGTGTTCTTTCGGCGAGTACCCATGATGAGGCGAAAATGAAGGCCAACTGTTGAGACACAACGAACAGGCTTCAGAGTGCCATGAAGTTGCTTCTCCGTGCGTATCATTCTATACTTTGAGGCTTGGGATCCCAAGCCTGACGTTGCAGAATACCAAGCCGTCGAGGAGCCAGGCGAATGGCTTGCGTCGAATATATGGTCCTTCCACGTGGTCAACCCTACCTGCCTGTTATGTCTAAAAGGACCAGGGTGTTTGGCACCGATGCCCTCTGAATGCTTCCTCTGCTAGCCATCAGCCTCGCCGAGCGCGGTGCGGCTAGCCCTGTGCTACCAGGCTCTTCTCCTCCCTGAGGTCATCGCTAAAGTGACTCTAGAGCTAGGCGAGAGGTCGAGAGTAGCATTAGGCGACGACGTAAAGCGTCTCATGGCCTATTCCAATCAACAGAGTGCCGCAATAAGAAGCCAGGCGGAGGTTTATTCCCCAGCGGGATAAAAAAAAAGTACGGCTAGTCCCAGACAAATGAGCCTGGAAAAGGCAGGAATATTGTGCTAAAGCAGAATCTTGACCTGTCGAAATATATATGGTTGACCGCCCCATTTCAAGAGATCTTGCTTTGGAACTGACATCCAGGGTTGTCCGCCGACGGTATCCCGTCTTGTATGCGCATCTCTGGCCAAATGCTGCTGGGCTGTGTATGTACTCCCAAATGAGGACTCTCTCGAGTTCAAGGAGGCGCCCTCTCAAAGCAAAACCATCCCGTAGTAGTACACTTCAAACCTTGCCCAGCTGTGGCTCTGTGGGTGGGCTTTAAAGTACTTGATGGGCTCCTTCTGAAACCCATTTGCCCGGTCTAGCATTCTCTTCTTGCTATCATCCACCAGCTGGTGGGACACACCGAGCAGGCTTCAGAGTTCCAGGCAATCCAGCCTGTAAAAAACAGGAATGTCGTCTAAAGGCAAGGAGTTGACTTGTCGAAATATATATTGTGGACGTTAGAAGTACAGCGGCTCGTTTAAAAGACATCGCTTCGATGTTTGCATGTCGGGCTGCCCGCCGACGGAATCACATCGTATACATGCATCTCTTCAAATGCTGCGTGAATGGGTATCTATACTCCCAACTGACGGTTCTCTCGAATTCAGGTAGGCGGCCCTTAAACAGGGATCAGCCCGCTGGGCTCTCCGCAGTTCTGGTTCACTCCTCTGATCGTGGTGATTTTGCGCCTGGCCAAATTGCTCCGTAGAGAAATGCCTCGAGATCATTGGCCAGGAATTCGCCCAAGAGCTGCTGTGTGCTCCTGTCATCTGTCTTGTCCGGTTTCGCGACACCATCGGGTACTGGATGGCTGGTTTCGTCGCTGTTATCCCCCTTGGGTCGTCCGACTTTGGTGGCGGCATCCCCCTCCGCGATCGTGACCATCGCTTGCCTATTATCCAGACACTTGATATCTCTCGTAGCGCGAGGTGCTTTTTATATAGAAACCTAGTTCAAGGGCTGTGCTCGGGTAGGCAGTCAAACAAGAATGGGGCGTAACCACAGCCATTATAGCTTTGACACTATCCCAGACTTCTCCCCGACTTAACATGTCATAGAGTGCTCCCGGCCCTGCGTGGCGCTTCACTTCTTGACTGAAGAGTCGCGTAGGACGTCGCATGCAAATATGGATGAGCATGTAATACTTCTCTAAACAGCAGAGGGGTGATCCATGAGTTCGAACGTTATTCTCCGGTATGTGCCCGTGTCCCAAGGTCCAGCAGGGTCATGGCGTGCTTCTCTTCAGGAGACCACTGGACTATCTCTGGGATATGCATATAATACTCCGGTGGGGGGGGAACCGGTTTGTAGGCCATGCGGTGTTGAGTGCCACACACGCTTTTGTGAGGTTTCGAGCTTCCAGAAATCCATCGTGCGAATCGCGCTTGTGGAGAATGTACCATGTGGCCGGCTTTTTCTAGTTGATGTGCCAGAGTCCCCAAGCTGTGTCATTGTATCGGCATTGGCGGGATACTCCACAATGGTTCCATGGTGGCAGGCATCGTGGGAGCCAAAGGCTTTGGCGATTCTCTCACCGACGACACCCCATCGTCTGGATGGGTGTGTCCTTGAGAAACTTATTGCACGAGTCTCTGGGTTATATTATATATGGTTGTTTTCGGCCGACTGTCCACTTCGTAGCTTGGTAGGTCATCAACAAACCCAAGCCGTGAGCTGAAGAAGTCTGCTATATTGTCCGGATTCTTTTTGCCCACAACACGGGGGCCCGCCGTCGTATAGACTCTCTCCCTCTGTCTACATCTTTGTCTTCATGTGCTCCAGCCTGCTGGCTTCCTACCTATCAGAGCGAGACTTCCTCTTTCTCTTCTTGACGCTGGCCGGTCGACATCTGTCTCCAAGGCTGCAACAACGCCGCCTCCGCCATGATTGTTATATAACTTGGTGTCTCTCACAACACTGGTTGTCGAGTGCTCAAGGCAGGAGCCCAGTGAAATAGCAAGCTCAAGCACAGACAGTTGTGCTGGTGTAGAAAGCCATGACTGGTAGCCATCTTGTGGCGACGAGAGCATGTTGTATATGAAGGCCTTGTCGTTATAGGAGCGTATCCACGATCAAGGCCGATATATATAACTCAGGATTGACCACAATCTTCGAGGGTGCCCACAGTGGCAACGTATGCTCGTGGAGTCTGGACATCCAACACCAGAAGTCTTTCCATCTGCTGGCCCAGCACGATAAGAAATCGCGATTTTAAGCGAGCATCGCGTACATGGCCTTAACCTCGGCCGGAGTTGCCAGATGTGTCGTCGACACAAATATATATGTCATGCGTTTTGCCGTATCATTATAGAGGCACAAAATCAGGGCTTAACGGAAAATGAGACGTGCAGCCTGTAAAGCGATGCGTATTAAGAATTGCGTAGGTCGATATCATGATATTTGCTCCTTTCCAGGGCATCTATATGCTAGAGCTTGTTGGTACGGCCAGCTGGGGGTATGGAGGTCGAGAGCGATGGTCCATATCTTGTCTTGGATTTCTTGCGGGAGCATTGGGAAGCCCTTGGGCCTGAGGATGCCCACAATTCGGCTGCTGAGCTGGGCTAGGGACGTATATAATAGTATATGGTGAACGTGGTTAATCCCCAGTAGAACCAAAGGACTGCTTTCTCATCCAGCTACCTGCCGAGCTGTCATTCTTGAGTCCCGGCAATTGTGTCCTTTGACGGAGTTCTCGATGAGGCGATCCATGTAGGTATTTTGCGTGCTTCGGCCGACCTCGATGTCGTTTAATACCTGGGGTTGATACTGGGTCCGATAGTCCTAGTGATTCAGCTAGTAGTTTCCAGATAGCTCGTGGAATCTGCAACACCGGCCGCATCGGCACGAAGAGACTCAAGATCGGCCGTTGCCTTGTCTAGATCAGTGGTTGCCTTGTTGTGGTCGCATTGACTCCCTCCACTTCCATGGTGGCACTGAGAAGTTCTCCGGCCACAAGATGCGATCGTGACCATGGCTTGCCTGGCAGCGTCGGTGGTGAACGCGGATGTTGGTTCGGTCTCGTCGGGGTGGGCCATCGCTAGCAGCTCCTGCTCTGCAGCGGGGAGGGTTTTGTCGTATTCGACAAAAGAGCGCGATCCGAGCATGCGGGTGATCATGGTACAATCCTTCACTGTGAGCGTGGGAGGAGGTGCACCGTTGGCTTTATCCTCTAGTTCCCCTTGAGGATCATGGCTCGGGTTCATGGCGTGCAGCGCCGTCTGCACGCCATTGCCCGTCCTGCGATTGCTAAGCTGGGCCAAAGGCAGCGAGGATGTATATAAAAGTAGACGGCGCACGCGGCTAGTCCCCAGTAGAACCAAGGAGCTGCTTGCTGTATCCAGCTACCAGCCGAGCTGTCATTCTCGAATGTTTGCAATTGTGCTTTTTGATCGAGTTCTGAATGACGCCATCTATTTGGGCGTTCCGTTCTGTGACATTTCGGCTGGCCATGATCCCGTTATGCGTGTCGGCTCTATACTTAGTCTGATAATCCAGAGTAATTTCCCCTTTGGCATTACACATGCCGATTTCGAACACCCTCTTGGTTGAGCTGTTAAACTCGAGGTCTAGGAACCTCAACTCCGAGCCAGGAGGTTCGTATAGGAACAGGATTGCTTCCATCTGCGCCGGCGAGGCGGTGGTTTGACGACACCGGTCCCTCTCGGAGGTAGGTACTTGTTGGGCCCTCCATGAAGCGGAAGCCCATCTTACAACGCGTCGCTATATATAGTGCCGAGAGCAAGCACGGCTCTGTACCAAACATCGTGTTTCTTGTGAGTTAGAAGAATCGAATGGGTCGATAACCTGCTCCAGACGTGGGCATGGGACGTCGTACTCGGCCACACATGAGCACTGTTGGCACTTCTCCTTTCTTGAAGGAGGCAGAAGGATGTGTATATACTTTCTACTGCGGATGCAGTGGTTGTATCGCTGTCCGACTGGCATGCCGGACAAAGCGCGCATCTAGTCGACGTCCAGCTCGCCGCTGGGCCTCCCATGTACTATAGTAGAGAGGCAGAGGTTTCAAGCCACCCATGTTCATTACCTCGGAGGTTGGAACCTCGTGGTAAAGTCTGTCTTTAAGTTGAAAGGTTCGTGAAGGGTATATAAAGCCAGTGTCTTCGACATTCGTCAAGTACCAGTCGAGCGTCTACTCTTCGGGCTGTGGCCTTGACCATGACCTTTCAAACTACTGGAAAGTGGAGCGTTTTGTAACTGGATGCAAACCCCCTAGCATCAACAGTATATAAAAAAGATCGCATAAGAAAACTATAGGATCCAAAGACTGTAGGATCTGGGTAATCCAGAAACCCAACTGGCGAGGGTATTTCTGCGATGTCGCGGATAGGGTGCATTTGCACTCTCTCAAAGTCTTCTTTCACCAGACAGGAGGAAACCGCAGACCCAATTCATCCTCTTGTGAAATCGCCTTCGTACTTGAGTCCCCATGCGCTATAGTAGGGTGGGAGAAGCTGCCCGGTCCGAGTCCCTATAACGCGGACGTCGTGATACCGGAGCGAGTAGACCTCATGACTTGGCGGTTGTGCTTTTGCCGGGTCAAGTGCATTTGAGCGATCAGCTTGCAGTCTCTAGATAGTGGCTGTTTGGTCTTTTTTGACCCATTCCATTGTTCCTGGGCTGATTATCAGGTACAAGGTCTGCAGGCTTGGACTACACAGAACAGGTCTGTGAACACTGTAGCCATGTCAAGCGCCCCAGGCCCAGCAATTTCATATCCCAAAAGTCCGATATATAAGGGAACTTCTGTAACGTCGTTGTCGACGTCTGCAGTTTGTCCATGCTGAAGTACTATACGCATTTCTGGCTGAATATCTGATTTGTTGACCAGTTTCTATATTCCCGCTCAACGGGCAACTTGATTGACCCGTTATGCTCCGCGACAATGAAAGGGTCAATAATATAGTTTATAACCCGGCTGGAGGCGTCCTTGAAGATGTAGAGCTCTAATACAGAAGGCGACGCCATGATGGACATTCTTTATAGGTGCTTGTGATGGATATCGGCGATTCTGTCGACATTCGTTGCATTGGATGGGTTCCACTATCCCCAGAGCCAGGGATCAAGCTGCAGAAGGGATTCCAAGGCCAATGGTTGCCACAGCCAGCTCGACAGACGACCAAAATGAACCTGTTGTAGTCTGAGTATCCACCAGGTCATAGGTAGCGGTGTCTGTGGGATCTTCGGTCTGTGTAGTGGTAGACTCATCATCACCCGAGGGGCGGCCAGGGATCCAGGCCGATATGATCGCCAAGAAGCTTCCACAACGCCCTCGGATTCTGTAGCATGGGAGAACGAGATTGGTCCCCCAATCAGGCTGTATCTGCTTCCATACTTCAAGTGCAGCGACGAGACTCGTCAAGGACTTTCCCAGTCCCACTTCGTCTCCAAGAAACATCCCGCGAACCGGCGACGGTCTTGATAGCCTTCGAACGTCGATCCGCCTTTTTCTGCCTTGCATCCCGGTATCCTCTCCGTATTAATATTCGGGAGAGACCACGTCTTGCTGATATGTAAAGATGGACCTCATAATTTGAACACCTTTTGTCAAGGTGTCGGCAGTCCTCCCCGCCTCAGAGATGTCGGGTTTTCTGAAACCACGATAGCAGAGCTAGCTGGCATCATGGCATCTGGCGAGCCTCCAAGGCAGTGTCCCTTGTTTCTCGAAAGGCAGTGTGGAATGGGAGATAAGGAAGCTTGTCAGGTTGAAAACCCCTAACCCTAAGAGCTTAGCTGTGTCCTATTGGCTAATGACGTGGCGGAAGCCGTGATCTTGGTACTGGCCCTCGTAGTTCGCCTTATGTGCGCCGTCCCGGAAGGAGATAACAGCCGGATGGACGTAAGGGGCGTCGACAAACTTGCTGGCTTCTTCCAGCACCAGTTGATAGCGATCGGCACTATAGAGCTTATTGTCGGGAACTGCAGGCGGAGGATGTCATCTGTGACTTTGGTGTTAGTATCCAATCTCTAGCCGGAATAGGTTATAACTCTACCAATGCTTGTGCGGTAACGTTCCGGGATAATCACTGCGCAGGGAGGCGACGCCGGCGCTGCATTGTCTGTGCCTGGCATGTAGTTAGTAGGGGGGACATCGGTTTTTACTTGTATGAGCGGGAAAGTACTTACTTGCTAGGGTATCGGCTTGCGTAGCCGGGGGCTCTTCGGCGGTGGGATCATCAGCTACAGGCCCTGGGGTCGCTTGTTAGGTAGCACTCCTCAACCCTTTTAGCCACGCACTAACTGATGCAAGAGGCTGCATAGTATATAGATGTGCTCGCGATCTTTCCATTGATCGTATATGTTCCAGGGATGGGTTCACAGGAAGACCAGCGGCCGTTTCTACGCAATGAGTCTTCGTAGAAACGTGCGTGGCGGGTCGACCCATCCGCCACCTCCGATGGTTGCGCCGACCAAGGGGCTGGCAGGTTCCATGCCTTGGAGTGGTGTTTGAATTCGAGACCAAGAAACCCTAGGCTGGTTTATATCCCCTCCCATGGTTCAGGGGATGCAGTGTCATTGCCTACAGACCCGGGGTGCTTCGGGATCTCTTGGGATTCGACAGCTCTTCAGCATGAACGGATGCCAAAAGAGCTAGAATGTATACTCTTCTAGTTTCGATTTCGACAAAGCATTGCGACCCTCCTCGTGGCGCAGAATCAGCCACAAGTCTTTGGTTTTAGTTGTCCGGAGATTCCTCCGGAAGTACATAATGATAGGGAGGCACTGGGAGTCGTCAGGAAGAACTCTATACTCCCCTTCTGACTCTAGCCATTCTCGCAACGCTGTTAAGTCGAGAGCGCTTTTGTGCCATGTCATAAATAGTGTCTTTAGACTGACTCCTTGCTCCCGAAGCTTTCCGGCTACCTGGTGAGCTGTCATTCTCAAGTCGATAGACGGCCGAGGCCCAGCCGCATCTGTTGCGTCGACTCATGATCGTGGCTAGATGTTGTCCACAGTCCAAGGAGGCTGGCATCGCAGAGGAATCGGCGGAAGAAGGTCCAACGGGCCCCAGAGTCCTCCAAGTCTCTATCTAGCTGTAGAAGATGAGAATCAAATATCTTGACGCATAAATGAAGAACCAGCGCTGCTGGCCAATATATAGGAGATGGTTCTACCGGAGGAGAGTGAGTTCGACTGCGGAAGTGCGATTTCTTCCAGAGACACGACAGTGTCTGCGTCGGATGCCAAGAGTACTGTCCAAAAACTTATATAAAAAGATGGTGATGAATGAGAAAGATAAAACTTGGGGACGGGGGGAGGTATTTATAGACAGAAAGTGAGGTCCCGGAGGACTGACTTCGCGTACTAACACAACACCAGGGTGTGCTTACCATCTACCCTCTCACGGCAAGATGGCGCGTAGATTGATCAATCAAATTGTTTCCAAGACGGAAAATTGCGCCTCTCCCCTCACCGTGTTACCGCTCGTGGATGTTGCGTTAGACAATAATGCAGTTGAAAGATAAGACGTAAGTCGTTTCTCTAGCCAATACTGACCAAAGAGTTTGGCAAATAATCACCAAACGACAAAAGTATTACTTGACACGATTGGCTATCATGCGTCTCGGCTTATTTGAGCCATTCGTGATGAAAATCTTCATCTATTTGGTGAAGGCTGGTCAAGTGTTGGGTGTCACTGCCGATGACTTACAGCTTGTTGGCCGTCGGGAGCGGTAAGCCAAGCATGTCATTTTCATGTACGACCAGCATCAACACGCAAACGAATTCACAGCCGTTACTTGAAAACTCCGCAATAGTATGCAGAGGTCTGGTAATCAAAGCACAACACGTGGCAAAACATATCTCATCCCGTGCAATCAATCCCTGCTGTCCGTCCAAGACGGTTGCTTGCGCTCCTTGCTACTCAAGCGTCGCCTAATGTTAACAAATGCATATGTGCCGGCTGCAAACCTGAAAGGAATCAAGGGTAGAAAAGGCTCTACTGAGTGCGATTTGCATCCGGCTGAATCTTACCACGAGGCACAGTAGAGAAGGTCGAACCCAGAGCCAATTCGGTAGTTCCAGTCTTACCACCAAGTCCTTGGTCATTGGCCGCGGGAGTATGCAAAGCCAAGTTGGCATTGCCAACAATTTATGCAATTGTGCTCTCCATATTCCGCATTTTGGGAGGCAGTGATTCACTGCCGGTGCATGCCTAGAGGCTCCTCCGGCATAATAGGTAGAAAAGTAGAACCACTTGACGCATTTGGCACTTCTCGTTATTACCACCCAAATAGTATGGAAAATAAGAGAATGCCAAAAACCCTCCCGAGAAGATTATATAGGGCTAAGAAGATTATCAACTAGAATATTCTATTATTCTTGATGCATTGTCCTCCAAACCCTTCTCGTCCCTCTTCCTCCTTTCCCTTCAACATTTCCACTCAGCTCTCTCACATCACACATCACACATCACCACAGCATCCACAAACCCTACCAGCCCTCTCCGGTATGCCCGTGTCCTTCTATTCATTGGTATAAAGCGTCATTCTAATTCAATATTACAGACCCACAATGAACTCGACTTCATCTCAAAAACTTGCTATGGCGAAACGTCGACTAGAACGCCGAATGAGAACTGCCTCTCGCAGGGTCCTTCTCGCATCTTACAGAAAGAAGCCCCGATGCCTGGTAGAGAAGATCAAGCGAGCAACTAAAAGGTTCATCAGGCGCATGGACGGGCACATGGAGCTACTGCAACAGATCATGAAGCTCCCTTGCTCCCGATGCGGTCACAAGGAAGTAGATCAGAAAGCCGAAGAAGCCTTCGATACCAACACCTAGGCCAATCTTTCAAACGATACGCCCCTGTTCAAAGCGAGCCTGGTCAGAAAGAACGAGAAGAAGAGGGCATTCGACTCCGATGTTGGGAACCCAAGGTCGCAAGTCGTCAGGCGACAGCGGAGGACTTAGCACCAACATTCCGCGTTTTTGAGACACTGCAGCCACCCAGTTCGCCATAACCAAATAGCGCGGTGGAGGCAGAAAATTCATATATGCTGAGGGGTATCACACTGCAACTGAGATACTATCGGCTGAACATTATTTCGTTTTGCACTGTATGACCAAGTCTCAAGGATCGCCTAAAAGCACGCTCATGTTATCCTCCAACGCCACGCTACAAGTATCATACAAAAGAACACATCTCGTACAGAGAACCAAGTAGGTATCGTTACAGTAAAGACAGAACAACCCGTGAATTACCACCGAGGCGCATAAAGGATAAGCCCCATCAAACATCCCGATATGACTCCCGTAGCCGGCACCGTGATGACCCACCCCATGTAGATCCACGCCACGAGCTTGGGGTTGATACATCTCCAGTCTCCGTTCGCAAGACCAACGCCCACCGTAGCGCCCGTGATGCATTGTGTCGTCGAAACAGGTAGAGTTAGCCTTGTCGCCATGAGGACAGTGATGGCGCTCGCAAGCTCCATGCAGAACCCGCGACTGGGCGAGATGAGCGTCAAACGGTTTCCCAGCGTGCGCATGACGTGGTATCCATAGGTCAGCAAGCCTAGGACAATGCATACGCCACCCACGACAAGGATCCAGACGGGGATGGCAATGAACTCGGGGATGTCGCCAGTCGACCAGACTTCATAGGCGGTGGTGAACGGCGCAACGGCATTGCTGACATCGTTGGCCCCATGAACAAAAGAGGCGGTGGCGGCAGTAAGGATCTGAAGGGCCGAATACATGTACTCGGCACGATTGTCATAATGAGCGGATCTCGCATGCATGTCTTCGAGATCCCAGTTGAGAATATTGTTTCGCTTCTGCATAGACACCACATCTTTCTCCAAGCCACGCAAGAGAACTCGGTTAACCTTCCATGCCATCACACTAGGATTGTTCCATTCGCCATCGGGGCGAGGAGGGATGAATTCAGAGGAGGCTCGTGGCTCGAATCGGTTCGGAGGAGTCTTTGGTGGCGACTGAGCTGGCGGGGGGAGAATCCATTGGTCATCTCGATCAAGGTCGAGTGGCTGGCCATTGGGCGTCTGGATCGACTCGAGGAGTGTTTCGGAAGCACGGATATAATCGAGTTCCTCGCGGGTGAGGTGTCCCCGGTAGTAGTCTTTAATACGAGGCTTGGTGAAGCCTATCGGCGTCGGAGGGGGCGGTGATCGGTATAGAAGCATCGGGCCCTGGAAGATATGATACCATTTAAGAGTCCAGTCTTCATGCATAATTCTTGTCCAGAGAAATGGGAGGAGAAAAAAGGCCTGGAGCAGAGTAATTCCGGTTGCAGAGGCAAAGACAGAGATGACCATGTCGCGGGTGGACAGGCTGATGGTGGGAATTCCCTTCCAAACGAGGAGCACTATCCAGTCAGCCCAGAACAAGTTAAATAACTCGAAAACATACTAGTAAGAGCTCCTACAGTGAGGTAAGTGTAGAAGGGTATCGAGTAAAAAGCTCTCTTGACAGCAGTATGTCGCGTTAAGACAAACTTCTTGGTGAAAAAGAAGAGCAGACCACCAGTGCATCCGGCGATGGCTGGGGCAATGATCCAGGCGGCAAAGATTTGAGAGACACCATGCCATCCCCAGTTGACTTTGTCGATGCCTATCGATGCTGTAGCTGCACCGACCAAGCCGCCAATGAGGGAGTGGGTCGTCGACACAGGCAGCCCGCGTCGAGTAGCAAAAGTGAGAAAGAGGGAGGAACCCATGATGGTACACATCATAACTAGAAGTAGAACACCTGGAGAGCTGTCGTAATGATGAGGGTCGACAATCTTGGTTCGGATTGTATCAGCCACTCGAGATCCTACAGACACACTACCACCAAACTCGCAAACTGCCGCTACGAGCATGGCCTGCTTCATAGTCAAGGACCTCGAAGAGACCGACGTGCCAAATGAATTGGCGACATCGTTGGCACCTATACAGTCAGCTATGACCTAGACAGCACGTCTAGGAGCGTACCAATGTTCCAGGCATCGAGGCAGGCAAAGATGATCGTCAGGGCAAAGATGTAGTCATATTGATGGAGCGCCGCCATCTCTTGGCGAGACACTCCGACGTAGAGTGAGAGGGTAGATCAGGTATAAAGTCCTAGTAAGCCTGTGTCGCCGTGTCTCCACGACGGCTGAGGCTCAATCCATGGTTGATCGTGATGTGTGAGAAACTAGGGTGAGGGGATCCACGGGACTTATAGGAACGCGGGCCCAAACTTGGAGCTGTCGAACTCCCCAAGGCCAGAAGAGTGGGCCAGCGAGGCGCGAGTTCTTCAGCGGGTAGTCTCGTAGAGTGAGAGAACCCAGGGGAGCGGTTAAAGTGTGTCAAGGTTGATAGCTCCGTAGCATCCGCTACCGCACCGGACCGTGCAACGTGCGTCAACGAATATCTCTTGGCTGTCAAAACGACAGACTGTGTGCGTCGTTGGAAGCTTATGATTCGGCGAGTAATCAAGTGTGCGGAGGTAAAATCCAGAACTCTGGATCTTGGCCTTGCCTAGCTTTTGAAGAAACAGTCGACGCAGATGAGGACGCAGGGGTCGACTAGCAACAGGCCCCGTCGAGGCCGCGCCATGACAAAGAATAAGTCGGATCCAGAAAAGAGAAGGAGATTCAGCCTTTCCGAGACCGGCCAAGACACGATCCAATGTCGTGATAAACCGGGGCTGTCATGTTGGGCGGCGGCCAAGTAGCCAATGATACTGGGCGGATCAGCCACGAGGTTGAGGATTTGGCGAGAGCCGCTTAGCCAAGACATATAAACAATTAGGCGACCACATTGTGACACGCAGCGCCTGAGAAGGTTGTGGATATCTTTATTAGTCGCCGATGCCCAGAGCGCGGATGAAATCCTTTGTCTTTGGAGATGACAAGAGATCTCTTCTGCGGTCGGCATAGACAAGACCTCTTGTCCAATATTTGGCAATGTAGAACCTCGATTCAAGTTCGTATATGTCCTTCGAGCAGACTACTTGTCTGCATCCGAGCGACAGTAGTGAAGCGTCGCATAATCCAGTGATATCACATCATCTTCGACACCGTTCACCGAGCCGCAAGCCATCTCCTGTATCTGCTACCAAGAACGCCACAACTCTTGGTCAACGCCATGATGCCAGGGCTTCAGTGACATGCTCCCGGGGTTGAGCAACGTCTTGACTCTTCAGGGACAGGCCTGCATCCCACGTGCGTTTGGGGTCGCCCGATCTGGCGACCGAGATGAGGCGCTACAGACCGTTGTTGGTGCAGCCGTTACGGGCAGAGCTTAAATGGGACGATGTTCGCGGAATGGTCAAGGCCCCGTGATTCCGCCCTCTCTTGTTGATGCCAAGTGAAGCAATCCACGTTGGATCGTGGGTGGTCGGTGTTGCAGCATCAAGCTTTCAAGTCTGCAAGCCATTCGATTCGTCTGGCTTGGATCGGGAAGCTCCAAGCTTCGGTAGGTGCCGTGCGGAAGCGACCCCCACTTTCCACTAAACCCCCACAGCCAGAAATCAATCTAACCTCGGCCCGTTTCTGCTCCGAGCGCCTCCGTCCATCTGCGTCACACATCAACTTTCGCCATCATCAGTGATATCTTGACTTTGCGCCTTCAATCTCAATTTGGAACCCAAGATCGCAATCCACAATGTCCCAACTTCTATCCCGCCGTCTGCCCCCCCTCGCCCGCCTCCCAGCCTCGTACCGACTCTCCTCCACCTTCCAACCCCGTCCCGCGCCTCCGAAGCTCCCCGCCGAGCAACAGGCCGAGTTCGAGCGCCTCCAGCGTGCTGCCGCCGTCTCCTCCGCCTTCCAACCTCAGGAAGAGCAAACCGGTGCGACAACTCCTGCTACATCGCAGGTCCGCCATACCACCACGCCTGAAAAGTCTGAAGATGTCAACCAAGGCCTATTCCGTGGCGCACCTCCCGAGTTCGAGGGCGATGTAAATCCCAAGACCGGAGAGGTCGGCGGACCCAAGAACGAGCCGCTGCGATGGGGCGGTGAGGGCGACTGGAGTTACAATGGACGAGTAACGGATTTCTAAATCCCATTCACGAGAACATGCCCAAACGACTGTACCCATACGACCAGAGCAGCGAAACGACGACTGTACAAAATGTACGATAGATGATAGAGCAAAAGGCTGACGCCATTATTAAACTCCTATATCATGTTCAATGGGGTATTCTCTAATAATACTACAAGACCTTGGTCACCTTGCCCGGCAATGCTATGACACCAACGCCTTTCATGCCCAAGTCACTGTGCCAAGCGGGTCATTGATCCGTTTTTGCCTCCTCGCCCGGCTGCTCAGCATCCTGCATATCCACGTCCTTGTTTTGCGCCTCATCCGTTGCCGTTTTGCTGCTGTCCGTGTTGTTCGTAGCTGGCGAGTTCTCCTTGTCACCATTGGTAGGATTTCCATCCTTGTCCGTTGGCTCGTTTTCGGTATCCTTTTTCCTCCAGGTACCAGATATCTCGCCTCGTAATCGTCCAGTCCGTTCCTTCTCTTGCTCTCGCTCAGACCCGTTGATATTATCGAGGCTTCCTTTGACCTCCCACATCGCCTTGCGCATCCGCTCACGTCGTGCTTTGCCTCGAAGCCGCGCCTGTGGCTGTGCCCCATTTTCCACCCACCGGACACTCTTGATCATGTAGCTGATGCCATCATGAACTGCGTGGCGATGACCGTAGTCTCCACCAAATTCTCGACTTGAAATTCCATATCGTGTTGAAGCAGCATACTTGACAAGGCGAGGTAGAATCAAGATATTGATGTGCAAGTCGCGTCGCGCGGGTATCGACATTGGGCCGCTTGGCGGAGGTGCTGTGATGAGACCCTCCGAGTCCAAGTCAACTGTCGAGTTTGAGGCCTTCTTCCGCCGTTTGTCGCCAGTTCCCTGGTCCAAATCCAAAAGTTGATTGTCAACATCTTCGGTCCATTCGCCCTTGATCCATCCGCTGTGAATGCATGCAGCAACCACATCAGAATCATCCGTGTACACATCGGTACCCCATAGATACCCTCGCGCCGTGATTTCCTCTCGCGAGATGGGCGACAAATGGATGCGCGCCACCTTTACTGTCAGGGTACAGTTCTCCTTATCTTTGATCAATTCCCATGGCAGTGGTTTCGGGTTCGAAGCAAAGGCCCGATGAGCAGGACCACTGGGAATCAACCTTCCCGCCTTCAATCCCGGTTCGTAGATAAAATCTCCGAGGTGATTTCGCGGTCGATTAGACACAGATTCCAGCACGGCTTTTGAGGATATAATCATCTTCGGCTTCGGAGGAATGACCGGTGCGGCATTCTGAGCAGACTGCTTCGGTGGTTGGTGTTGGTTTTGATGCATCGGCCGAGGAGCGTGATGATGATGAGGGATTGGAAGGCCCTTGTCTCCAACAGCGCCAGGAGTTCCCTTGAAGTTCTTGAAAGGAGTGGCACCGCTGGGCTGCGTAGGGTCGGCTGGATGGTGGTGGTGGTGGTGTGGATGGCTAGAAAGGTTAACAAACGTCGCAAGAGGTGACTGGAAGACATACTGGTGGTGATGATGATGCTGGTGCGTCTTCGGTCGCTTAGTCCGGTTTGCTGGAGTCAATCGCCCAGAGCTGTCATCATCACCCTTGCCATCCTCTTCTTTGAGCTTCCTCCTCCGGCCGCCCTTTCCCTTGCTTCCTTCTGGGCCTGACTCTGGCGTCACGTTCTCAGAGTCCTCTCGCTTAGCCAAACTTGCATTTGTGAAAGGCATGGCAGCAGATGTGATGGGGCTTGATACACCCATGACCCCGTTGCCAATACCAGCAAACATGCGACCAAATTCGCTCTTGATTCCAGGCTCTCCTGTTGGGCCTGGTTGCTGTAATTGTGCGCCCTGCACAGCTTGCGGTAGCGGCGAGATCCTACCCTTGCGGTTCATCTCCTGGATTGCCAGCAAATTACGCTGGCCGTTCGGAGCAGATGCGTCGTCGCTGTTCCGGTGCCGAGGCGATTCAAATTGTGGAGGACCATGCGCTCCGTTGTAGGCAATTGTGGGTGGCGGGGGTCCCTCCTCGCCGGGTCGCCGATGTGGAGGTTGTTGCTGCTGTTGATGCAGCATTGTCATTCGAGCCCGGTCGGGAGAGTCATAAGGTGGTGGGGGGCCGTTTGGTACGCTCTGCGCCGGCGGGGGGTGCGATGTTGGAGGGTATCGATCGGGGGGAGCAGCCTGGTAGGCGGGGCCGTGAGGCGGATACGGCGCCGTGGCAGGAGGATAATCGGGGTGCGGACGTTGATGGTCCATGGGGGCTCGGTAGCTCGGGTCGGGACCTGGGCGACCCCATTGTGCTTCTCGTGGATCTCGCTCTCGCATGTCTCTAGGGTCCCTGGCTTCTCGAGGATCGCGAGGATCTCTAACTTCTCGGGGGTCGCGTGGATCACGGGGGTCGCGAGGGTCGTGCTCTGGCGGTCGACCATACGGTAGAGGATTTCGGGGAGGTTCGCGATGCCCATAATCGCCGGGATGCATTGGATGCCTGCCTGAGTCACTTCCTGAATACGCGCGCTCCCTTCGTTCCCTCTCGCGTTGCTCTGCCTCGCCCTGGCGCTCGCGTTCTGCCCTAAATCGATCATCGTAGGGATAAGGTCGTAGGCCGGTCCTTTCGGGGTTATACTCCATGCCTGGGGGAGGAGGCCTCATCTCGTCTCGCCGACCATAGGCCTCTTCTGGCCCTGGAGGACGTCCCATCTCCATAGGTCGAGGCGGCATCCCGGGGTACGCCTTTGGCTGGCTGCTCGGTCTCGGAGGAGGTCCATGAGATAGTCGGTTGGGCTCTCTTGTGAGGTCGACTGAGGCAGAAGGATGTCTTGAGCCGTACGCGGACGGTGTGCCATAGCGAGGGACTTCGGGTGTCGAGTAGTGGTTCCCGGGCGGTGAGTTTCGAGGATCGTACGGCCGCTGGTGGTCGGGGGTCTGAGGTCGACGGAAAGGAGCATAGTCAGAAGCGGCCGAGTGCATTCGCGGCGATGCATGTAGCGGAGGCGCAAAACCTGTGCCAGAGCCAGGGGCTGCTGAGTGTGTAGGATAATGTGATGGCGGCGGTTGTGAGTCGCGAAGGGCTGGAGGCGGCCCGCCCAGCATGGATGATATCGACATGGAGCTGTTGCTGCTACCAGATCTCGCAATTGAACTCAAGGCCGGGAGCTCTCGACCCGAAGGAAAAGACATGGGAGGACCGACGGCGACGGGAGGTGCTCGCGGCGGAGGTGGTCCATAACCCATCATGCCGTGCGCCTGTGGTGGCTGCGGCGGCTTCCCTCCCGGCTGGGGAGGCGAATTTGGAGGCGGCATGGCGCGATTTAAATTCTGCAGAGACGGGAGCGACGATGAGCCCTGGGACCGCGCGACGTTGTTGTCTTGGATAAACTGGCGGGCCGATGAGGAATGAAAGGGCGTGTCCGAGGGTCGTCGCTGAAGCGGATTATGGGCGGCATACGCAGGACTCTGGGGACTCAAATTATGTGGATTCGGATGCGACGACGCGTGCGCGAGCACGTACGGAGAGGAGGAGGGGGTCGCCGAGGCTGTTGCGCTGGCCGGGGCGCTTCCAGCAGATGCAGTCGCGATGACGCCGTTGGCGGTGGAGGTTGATGATGATGTTGTTGTTGGAGGAGCGGAAGGGAAAGGAGAACGAGCGTATGGCGACGGCGAAAAGGGAAGCTTGGGCGGATGCCGTGGATCCATGGCGCCAATTTTTTAGCTCCAAAATTCCCTTCAGGTTCCGTCAAGACCTTGGGAATCCACCCAATGCCCACCCCGGAAAATCTCCCACGCCCCAAAGAAAAAAAAATACCAGAAAGCCCACTCTTTGGGAGCTGTCGGCGCACCAACGACGACGCCAGGAGCGGGCGCGCCGCTACTGGGCTGGGAGAGCCGCTGGGGAAGCTATTCCGCCAGGTACGTAGACCTAGACGCAGACACTGACGCAGAGATAAGGTACAGGCGGCCGTTGACCTTGTCTCCCACATGCGCTCGCCTCGATAGCGGGAGCGGGCGGAGGATGGATGCAGGCACACCGGTAGCAGCGAGGGTGCAGCGCGCGGGGAGCGCAAAACTCAGAGCTACAACCTTGGAAGGGCTGAGGAGAGGAGAGAGGCAGAAGCGGCGGATTCTGCGACAGCGAGGCGGCAAGTAGACAAACGCAAGGGACACACAGGCGACACGTGCCGGGCTGGGCTGGGCAACAAGCTCCAGGCGACAACGTGATACTGACGAAGATGGGGATCTCGAAAACCGTCTTGGCCGGTTCTTGCAGGAGGCAGATATCTCTACGCACGGCGAGAAACCGCACGCGATCGGAAAACACCACCACCTTGAGCTGTTCCCTCGTCCATCCGGAGACCTGCGTTGGCCGGCAGCGTGACCAAGGACAGTGGCCCAATGGATCGTGTTCTTGTTACGCTTGTGCCGGGTCTGTACAGACGATACTGTACGAATACCGTGTGCCGGTCTAACTCGTGATGGCATGGGCGCGCAGAACCCAGGACCCGCGCCCGGGATGGACAGGGATGGACAGGGATCGGTGGGCATGGGGGAGCCAGGGGAGGGGAGCGGTGGGCGCTAAGTGGGCAGTGAGACATGGATGGGCGAGTGACACACACACGATGAGCAAAGACCCTGCCGATGCGTTTGTTGCATGGCTGGCTCAAGTTCGATGGGCATGAGCTGGGGGAATGGGGAGTCGCCGCTTGTCCTACGGCAGTTTTCCATGGCCAGCGCCAACAAGACCATGGCCATTTACCCGTCCGACTCGGGCACACATGAGCTGGCGCGGAGCTGGAGCTCCAGATGAGCTGTATGGGTGCGACAAGGGCTGGAGCTCCCCCGTCTCCCAGCTCTCGGGACATCGCGTCACCCTGGAGGCCAG
Organism: Fusarium sp. JS1030; assembly: GCA_000966855.1. Taxonomy (NCBI): domain Eukaryota; kingdom Fungi; phylum Ascomycota; class Sordariomycetes; order Hypocreales; family Nectriaceae; genus Fusarium; species Fusarium sp. JS1030. Next base: position 1,309,020 of record JWIW01000097.1, on the reverse strand, counting down.
GGACATGCAAGCGCAACAGCCTCGCCGTCATGAAGCGCGATCCCGCGGTGAGACAAGAAGGCTATCGAGGATGCGACACCCTCGTCACCCCTCTGGAGCAGCTCTCTGATGGATGGCAGAAACTTCATCATGGTGAGGTACGTGCCATGAGACCAGAAAATCTCCAAAAACCTTTGGAGCTAAAATGGGCCCCAACTCCACGCCTTGTCTGCCGTGGCCATCGTCACGTCGACGAATAGGAACAGAGCGAAATGCCCTCGAGCGGCAAGGGTCATGTGTCCCACCGCTGTCCCTCTGTTTTTCCTCACATTCCCGAGACGAGACCTCTGTGCTGCCTGGGCATTGCCGACAGGTATTCCCGGCCTCATGCCACTACTCTGTGCCTAGACGCGCGCGATTCAGTTTCGCCATGCGCACTCTGGTGCACGGATGATACCCATCATGAAGGGCAGACTTGATGAATACTTGCCATTATACACATGGATGGTACAACGCTACGCTACGCCTCCCTAGTCGGGGAAACTCCCGTTCGCGGATCGGTCACTAACAACAAACGCCTCCACCCCTGTCATGTTGTCTTCCGCCATGACTTGGAGTGACGTTACCCCATATCGTTTCGTTGAGAGCTGGCATGTCGGCACCCAAACCCCTGGCCTGTTTCCATATATGGCAGCAGCGAAATGAGCCCTTGCTCTTGCTTTTTGCTCTTTTTCTTTTTCCTTTCACCGCCTGGATCAGGTTTTGTTCCAGCCACCATCTCGGTTATACCATGCACTTTATTGTAGTTGGGCCCTCAGCTTGTGATGATGCATGCAAGTAGGCAGCCTGAATGAGCATTTTGCGACACAACAATCTGCCTAAAAAAGAAAGGCCAAATCAAACAGTTTCAGACGGAAAATCAAAGTCATCTGCATCTATCCGATGCCACCCATCGTATCTTGTCCCTGGGGTGGAGAAATTACTGGTGCCGATCGCTGCAGCTCGCTGAACGGGTTCCTGTGGCTTTGTTGGCGGTGGTGGCTGACTAGAGCTGATCTACTGACGAACCATTCATCAATAGGGCTGTTGCACCAAGTGCCGACAGGGGCATTGCGAATCCTTTGGTATAAATTGATTATCTGATGCATAGTCGGCATTAATGGAGCTTTGTTTTATCGAGTTTATGCTAGGGCAAGGGCCAAGTTGATCCCAAACTCAAACAATCGGCATGAATACATATCCACATGTTATCCACCAGTTTTCCTTTGACCGTCTTTGTCTCAACTGCAAAGTGGGTTTATCTCTTTTTCATGCTTGCTGCCTGAAAGTCGGTTTTCCTAGTCGTAAAATGACAAGCAACTGTTAGTGCACTTGCATGTGTGTGTGTGATATTTCGCTTACCCTTGCCAGGCTGCCTACCCTAAAGCAAGCCGTGGATGAATATAAGATATCTAAGTCCCGCTTCCGATCGATCAACTTTTGAATCTTAGTCCATTCTCATCTTCATTCCACTTGGTATATATATACATATGCCCCAATAACAACCTGGGACATATTGCCGACTCATGTTGTGCCCTTTTTTGATCTGTTACCACGCGCATGCACTACTTATATTGTGGAGACTCATGGAGCTAAAGCCCGCTCAAGACGGGTTGCCAACACCAGACGAGTTGTAGTCGAACCAAGCGACTAAAGTACCTAATTCCAAGTATATCTTTCGTTAATTGAATCCTCGTCTCCACCAGCCAAGCACAGCTGGCCCCTCCTTGGACTCAGCATCGGCAAGCTGATAACAGCTCTGAGAAGTTTGTGGCCTTTCTTCGCCCGCTGAGAATGACCTCAAAATGAGCGAACAACACCGAAGGGTTGGATGGATCAACGCTGGCGATGCAGGCATCACCAGGTTACCAAATGCAGGCATAAGCCGGGAGGCTGATGGGGACGATTGCGCTTTGCGCCCCATTGCCCATGTTTATATAAATGCGCAATAGCACCCGCAGGAACTGGGCATTTCTATATAAGGTCCTCGAAACCGCCCGGAGAGCATATATCGGCAACGCATTCAAAGAAGAAGTCCAGCCATGAAAAGAATGACGCTCTTGCACTCGTTCTTTATTTCTAGGCTCGAAGCTCGGCATAAACAACTCGTGTTCTGGTATATTTGGTCTTTCATCAACCCGATCAACGCTCAGATACAGGGCATGATTGATGCGTGGTCCACGATGCTAATAACTATGCATCTTTCGCGTCGGGATTTGTTGGTACGACGATACCAAGTGAATAAGAGACCATCTGTACGTTGGGTTTCTGGCGACAACCGTCAGGTCGAGGCCAAACGTCCTTGGTCTTGCTCTTATAATAGCATGTCCAGGAGATGACGCCGAGATCATCAACTTGCGCAACGCCTGACCTGCGCATATCCTATGAGCTTTCTGTGCTTTGCGGCGATGGGTATTTCAAGCCCAGCAACCGCGACGATCTACGCCAGCTATAAACTTCCGCTGGAATTCCCTCCACTATATCCTACAATCATATCCACGGCTGTCTGTCACTTGCTTAAGCTGAGAGTGTATGCCCTCTCTGCACTACCTCTCGTGGATAGCCCTGAATCCTGGCGCTGGTTCCGATTCGAGATCCAGAAATCGGTCAATAACTCGAATTGTTCATAGACATCTACGTCGCTTATACTATAGAAAGAATTATGATCAGTTGAAAGGCGCTTTGGAGCCAATAGAGCTGCTGCTGGCGGCTCATTGCCAGAGAGGCAAGTTGGGCGGCTGCCTGCATGGCATCGCTCATTCACCTCCACGAGCAGCTCGCAACGAAAATTCACTGGCAGCTGGCAGCGCATTCACTGCTTCGCATTCACTGCCAGATCCAGCGCCGCCAGGCACTTATAAAAAGACCACTCCGGGCACTTCTCACTCCTCCTCCTCCTCTTTCACCTCTTCAGCCTCACACCTTCAAAGCACAACAACCCACCTCGCAAGGATGGCGTCGCGAAGACTAGGCGATTACATCGAGCGCATCCACCTGGGTGGCCAGGGCCCTTCGGGGTCGTCAGGTCGGCCCTTCAACAATGGGGCTGCTAGTAACCCTCCCCTTCTCCGTACTCATGGAGTGAATCGCATCCTCGTCTACCCCGGATCATTCAACCCTCCGCACCAGGGGCACCTCGACCTCCTACGCTACGTGTTCCAGAACGCTGGCGATGACCTTCATATCATCGGCGCAATCGTTATCATGACCGGCGATAACCGACTGAGAGACAAGCTCAGCAATGAGAAGGACCCCCTCATCCTCCCGCGCGAGCAGCGAGTTAAGCTTTGGCGCGGAGATGGCATCCCGGTTGACTGGGCATGGGTGTACGACAAGTCTGAAGCCAGCTGGGCGGACTTCCGAACAAAGCTCCTGAAGCAAGCGAACAGAGATCGCATAGACCTCAAGTTCATTCTGCTTGGTGGCCCCGACGCGATCAGTGCTGAAGGCACTTTCAACCCCGAGTATTGGAGATGCCCAGACTCAATCACCAGCGACATCTCACGACCAGTTGACTTTCGCTACCCAAACACTCTGCGACAGCTTGCTGGATGCGCCATGTGGGAGAAGCCGACCTACGATCGTGGAATGCTGGAGCGAGAGATTCGTGCCGGCCTGAAAGGTAAGCCAGAACAAGGTAAGAACACTGCGAAGACCAAAAGAACATCTCCTGACAGTTTCTGGGAAGAAATCGAACAGGCTCTGCGTCTAGCTTTCGCCAAACTCAACATTGTCTCCATCTGCCAGCGACTGCGAAAGCCCAAAGGCATTATTAGATTCGTACCCTGCAACCTCGCGCTTAGACCGAAGGAGGCGCCAAGCTCTACCCAGATTCGACAAATCATTGCGACTACACCTCGAGAATCGCTGGAAGAAACTCTCAAGGGTATCGCTCTGAACCCTCATTTGCTGGTGGAATACGTCAAGCACCGACCGCAGCCAGTCAAGATACCGGAGCTGGCCACGGAAGTGGGTGGAGAAAAGGGGCCGCAGGAGAACCAGCAAAATGTTGTTTGGTGAACATTGGAACATGAAGGAACCGTGATGGGAATCATTGAACGAAGAACATGTATAACAACGCACCATGGGAAAGTGGTGAAACAAAAGGGAACAAAAGTGTCTCAGATACATGCATGATGGGAGTAAAGTAGTCCGAAAGCTCTGATTTGAGTTGGAGTGTAATAAAGCACATTCACAAACCCCTTATTTGCGTGTTGCCAACCAGTTCTTTTGTCGATGTGTTGTTCTCTGGTATCTAAGGGTACAGAAAGAACAAAAAGAAACTCCGTGTGCTTAATGCCTGTTCGTTGTAACCTCCTCCGTAGCAACCTTCTGAACCAATTGTGATATCTCGTCGCCCTCGAAAAGGCGTTTCTGCTTAGCGGCGTCCTTTGTCTTATTGGAGTATAATTATTCGTTTGATGGAAAGCTCTCTCCCTACCCTTTGGACATTACATCCGCCAACTTCTTTGACAGCGCCTGGGTCCCTCCGCACGGCTAGTATCAGTCGTTACAATCGTCGCCTTGGCCATCAGTCTTTGCTTGCTCCGGAGCGGTGAGGGGTGTTTTGACATCAGCGATCTCGTTATGTTTCTGCTGCATGTCGGCCGTCTGCTTTCGGAGTTCCGCGACAGTTTCGTCAGATTCCTTCTCGGCAGCGATCTGGTGTAGTGTCGTGCTGCAGAGATCAACCTGCCTTTGCACATTCTGAATCGGCTGTCCAGTCACAGAGGCGACCTCGATAAGCAAGCCTTTGATAGCCTCGAGGAGCGAGTCAACCTTGTCATGAAGACTATCATCGGGCGTGTCTGCGACCACGGCAACATCGTCATCTTCGTCGTTGGGGCGCTGTACTTTCGCGGGCGGGGCTTGTCCAGGGTCACTGGCTTTGCGCTTGTTCTTGGATGTTGGCTCAGTCATTTTCCGAAATGGAGGGACTGCTCGCGACCTCGTTCGATGAGCTGTTTCGACGTTTGAAGGCGTGACGGATGCTGATGTCTGTTGTCCAGCCTCCCCAAAAGATGAAATTGTAAAGGAGCTGTCGATGCTTGGCCGTTATCTGAGTGCTCTGGCGAGCGATGTCGTATGTTTGTAAAACAAAATTGGCGTGTTTTGATGCGAGTTTGATGCTTGTATTTTCTGCTGGTTGCGTGTTGAGCGTAGATACTTCCGCCGTGAAGGAATCCGCAAGGGTCCATCTCAGTGTCAGGGCAGGAAGGAGGAGAGCAGAAGCGAGAATGGGAAGGAGAAGAAGAAAGAGAAGGGAAGGGGAAGGAAGGATTTCCTGTGGGGTCCTTCCATCTGAGCTGGACTTTGTATCTTCAGCTTTGGCCCTCTCAGGGCTCCCTCCTCTCTCTCGACTGTTCTCTGCTGTCCAGGTACTGTTCTTTGGTTTTCATGGTATATCAGCACTATTGGCTAGAGTAGTTTAGATATCGGCATCCAATGAAGTAAATGACCTACCCTTTTCTTCTTTAGGGCTAGCTTCCCGAGTTAGTTAATGGCTTGTTGATGGGTGGTGAGTGTATCGTAGTGGTTAGGATAATAGTTGATTGTTGCCCAAGAAGGCAGCAGACTCACGTCGAAAGAGTTCACAACGGAAAGGCATCGGGAAAGATCGATCAAACTCAGTCAATTATTGTCTGGGTACATGCTTGAACAATATCGGAGAAAACGAAATCAAGACGCAATGAAACAAAAACAAGGAAAACAAACGGACTGACCAAACCCTCAAATGGCTCAATCACAAAAAAACACACGCAACGCAATTCAGATCCAAAACTGATGAAATGGAGGACCCAGAGGTCCAACACGTCTCCCCGGTGCCGTGTGAAGACGGGACCTCCTTTCAGAGCCCCAGCTTCTCACGGCACGAGGGAGACCTGTCAAGATGACGGGTAAAACGATCTCTTCGGCCATATTCCTTTCCACAAGCATCGCATTTAACCTCCAAACTAGGCATCTTCTTGGCAATAGCATAATCCGCATGATGAACCCAACAGTGCCGGATTAGTGCTTTGTTGTCAGCTGCAGCGTAGCCGCAAAGATCGTAGTAGTGGCATTTGAACCTTTTCTCGTGGACATTCCATTTATGCTTGCTGTGGTGTGTTAGCGACTGAACCCGTGCTGCTCGGGAGAACCCCTACTTGAGATTTCGTCCTGCCTTCCACAGTTTCCCACAACACATCACATAAGCTGAATCTATATCTTGTAAGTTACGAAGCTAAAACAAGACGCCATGTCATAAGGCGTTGCTTACCCACTCCATCTTCATCAGAGATGCTTTCCCCAGAAGGGCTGCCCCCGTTGCCGCTGCTTTGCTGCATCCCAAACCAAGCTCCCGCTTGAGAATTAGCCTGCCCACTGACGTGGGAGTCGAGGCCAAGACTACTTGACTGGCCCCCTGACTAAGTCCTGGTGCTGGGAGAGGTTGCGGAATGTCCCCAAGCAACGGTGTTTGGAGGAGTGTCCAGCGAAAACCCATTGTTGAAGTCGAAGGAAGAGTAATTGTCAAACAGCACGCTTTCCATGGGTGCCCAGCCAAGAGCTTGATGCTGGAATGCATCGGCTCCTGGCGGAAAGATGGGAAAGGGACTATCGGAGTCTTCATCTGCCGTGGCCAAGCTGTCTAGTATGAAGCTGATCTCTGCCTAGATGTTAGCATGCAAGTCAACAGTTGGAGATACCAACTATACCTTCTTCCGGGAACGCCTGGTTAATGTCGATTTGACTGAAGTCTAGGGTCATGATGATGCCGGTGATGCTTGCAGGCGTCTAACTTGGCAATTCGATTGTCTCTTCTGGAAGGGATCAAGTGGTCAAGAATGGGATCTTGGGTAGATAAACCAACACCCAGCACAAAGCCAACAATGGTGCGCAATTGCTACTGAGACAAGAGTGTCACAATGAAGCAATTGTATCTCGACCTGAAGAATAGGAAGCTTTCCATTAGCAGGATTGAATCGCTCTTTTATACTTACATATCGGCCCCCAGTGCGCCCGCAAATCTGCCTTCAAAGCTTAACGTTGTCGGCCCCTCATTGCGCGTTGGCGATGTCTTGGATGGCTTCATCCCATCCCCGCAAAGCCCCAATTGCGAATCGCCCAGCAGCGAGCAATGTCCAAGTGTTGGAGGCAGAATTGCGTCGTTGGTCGCTGCCCGAAAGCCTCGTCGCCTTGCCGGGTTGCCTGAATTGGCCCAGATTGATGTTGGTTGCAACGGCGGATGCAGGCGTGATTGGTGATTGGTGTGCCGTGCCTGAGATGGTGGGAAGGCCCCCGAGAAAATGGGCTCAGGGGCTTGGAAATCTGTGACGTGGACAACGGTGGGCCTCCTTCTAATCTGTTCGAACATGTTCGTTGCGGGTTTGCGATGTCGCTCAGAGCCTCGTCTTGCAAGTTTGAGCAATTGCGATTGACAAGATTTGAGACTGATGGGAAGGATAAATAGCGGGCATTCCCTAGGCGGATATTAGCTGGATAAACACACTTCCAATACTACTTGTATCACTTTTACCAACTTCACAGCCTAATTGGCATCGATCAACTGAGTTCCACGCTCAAATCTACCCAATATGTCTCTGGCCATTCCTGAACAAGGTGAGATTCCATGCCTCGGCGAGCCATTGACTACCATTGACTCGCACCCCAGAGACTATCCCTCTCCAAAGCAGGGTCATCCATAAGTTCTACGAGCCATTGGTTCTCTTGAACGCTCTCAGCTTCGCAACTAGAGAGACTGCTCCCTCTGGGGGGTTTGACGCCACAATTGACGTTGATGATCTGGAGCAGCTTTACAAAGCCTTTGTCTACAAGCTGGGGCACATTTGTGACAGCAAAAAGGGAGACTACGGAGCGACCATCACCTCTTTCTGCATTCTGAAGGATCCTGAGAGACATGGTGCACCCCACTATTGGTTTGCGTCTAACGAGAGGACTCATGAGGAGCTCGAGGCTACAGTTGAGTATATGCGAAGTCTTCTTCGCAAAGCCGGCCAGCCTTATGAGGATCTTGCCCAGTGCAAAAAGGATCTGCTGTCTGACGTCTTGTGGTTTAATCGCCTGAGAGTGGTCTACTACCTCAGTCAGATGAGTAACAAAGGAACCAAATGCCTAGAATACTGTCAACGAATCGCGGATGAAGGAGGTGAGTATTCTGTTACGTGTTATACCGTGGAATCTCTGACAATTTCCTTTGACAGATGAGAAACTCGCAGAGAAACTGTCAGAGATGCTCGAACTTGTCGAATTCGACACCTCCAGCACGGCAGAGAAAGAACAGTGTCCGTATCACCTGACACACTACATTACCCAAACCGGGCTTTCTAATTTTGAGAATAGTTACAAGCCACAGTTTGAAGGTCATCAGGCATCTGGAAAGGCTTCGCGACTCACCCGAAGGCCGTCTCATGGCTGAACGTGCTCGGACAGGCCGCGACTTGGAAGTCCCAAGCCAGGAATGCTGGTCAGATCTGCAACACATGATCAATCGCACGATCGCGTACTCCGAGTCTGTTAGATTCATGCTTGCGGCGAAAATACGATGGCCCAGGCTCTTCGTGGACTTCAAGGTGTCTTACATTGAATCTAGCCAGAGAATGGAGCGGCCCTTCAGGAACAAGAGCCGAACGGCTGACAGCATTGTTGGTCGAATGACCAGAAAGGAAAACATGATCAACAAGTTTAGGGAATTTGTCAAGGATCTCCAGAAGTACAACCTCGATAAGCTCATATTGGAGGTGTACCAAGACCCGAATTTCCGGCCCATTGTGCACTCTGAGGTGCTCCTACTGGACTGTCTTGATAAGAAGGGTCTCTTGGAGCCACATTTCTTCTTCAACGAGTGGATGTACATTGGGAGCAGCAAACCGACCTGCAAGCTCTGCCACCACTACTTCAAATCGCACCACACGCCAAACGTCGGACATCGGCCCTCGCATGGGAACCTGTATCTGCATTGGCGCTTCCCCGATGTCCTCCAAAGTCAAGGTCAAAATGGCATTGAGGGAAGACAAGTGATGGTTGACAGATTGTTGCAGAAGGTGCGCAAGGAGGCATTCGACATTGTGACTAACAAGAGTTCGTCGACGTACAAGGGTGACGACTCTTTTACCTACTCGGCTGCAATGCCGGGGAGATCTACAATAGCTGGATCGGTCGCTAATCTTGACGATCTGGCGTCTATGATTGGGCATATGGACTTGAGCGACAGGGCAGGGGACTTTGATGACGACAACTGAGGAACCTGGGGCGGGGAGTTCACGGTGGATGGGATGAGTTCAGTGTAGGCAAACGAGGAATGAATGCACTGTTGAACCAATTGGGCTCTTTCGCCCAGTAATTTATGTCAAAGCTATCATTTCCTCTCTGATTAGTCGTGGTTGGGGTGGTGACTCCTCACGTGGGGTCTCGTGAGACTCATGTTGCGTCACTCGCCAGGCAGCGAGAACCAGCAATTCACTCTCAGCATCTACGCTCAAAGAACTCGGCCTCGAAGTGATAAGTATGGCTCTGGAATTCTTTGTCAAAAACTCCGCTCTTTTCAAAGAGTACAGAACTACAGATGAGCAGATTGTGGCTCTGAAGACATGCATCGAAGGGGATACAACTGTGGCCGACGCAACCGGAATATTGACGGCATATCCCTCCGACTCTCCGACGCCTCTCGAGCTGCAGCAGAGGCTAGCGGGCCTCTGGACTCTTCTAAACGACACAGCCGTGGGGCTGCCAGATGCACAGCCCACCATAATCTCCATTTTGAAGAGGATCCGAACCTTGCCGTGGAGAAAAGAGCCCAAAGGTGAGGGAGAAGAGTTTATGAGCTTTGACAACGGGTTCTATTGGCAGCACCTCACCGACTGGGCCAACAACTGGGCCGACAATTACAATCGTATGGATCGCTTGAGTTTAGTGAGATGTGCACATATTAATCATTGTTCCAGATTATGGAGCGCAATGCACAATCGAGAAATCTCAAGGCAAGGAACGACAGAGGCGAGAAGCGAATTGGATAAGCGCCAACACTTATGCTGCCCGACTTGCTACGGCCGACGACCATGCAATTGCTTCATATGGCGCAGCCCTCGATAGGGCTGGCTACATCACCATGCGTGATCTGGAGAAGAAGGAGAACGCCAGCCAGTCAGTCTATGTCGAGGCAGCCGCGCAGCTGTTTATCCATGCCGCCCGTGAGCTGTGTCGCTTGGTCGAAGGCGACCTCAGATACGAGGACATACATACTGCTTGGACTCTAGATGAACATTGGCTTTTGGGACGAAAGGAGGACCCGTCGGAAGATAAGTGGCAGAACTGGAGGGAGAAGTGGACCGAGTTGATGGGAGATGAGAACCTTTCTGCGAAGGCTCGCACAGCTGCTCGTCAGGCACTGGAAGCCATGAACTTGTTGCCAAGGTAAAACCATTAACACAAGGCAGCCGATCACTATACGAGGCATAGAGGAAAGGCGGGCCAGTGTGTAACAGGTCGTCCTGAATGAACTTTGTGTTAACATCTTCCTTCGAGCCTAGACAGTGAAGCCTCAAGACAATACGAAGGCGAACACGGACTCTATCCAACAAAGACTTCATTCCTTTATCCCTATCACGAGGTTGATCCTACAGTATCCACCACCATCTGACACCCCGGACTCCCCCCGGACAGCTACGGCGCCGGAGGTGGGTCTCGACTAGGAACCCCGGACACAGGCCGGAGCATCGGAGATTCGGCGCCCCGCACCACGTGATGGCGCCGTCGCATCGGGTTGGTCCACTCCAGCTCTTGGTATGCCCATGTCCCTTATCGACCTTCCACAACCATCGACTTCACCACGCAATCAATCATCATCTTCACATCACCAACGTTGCCTCCAACTCGGCACCGAGCATGCCCGAAGATGAGGAGCCAGTCGTTGATCGCCACCGGCTGATATTTGACGATGCCGCGTCTCCGAAGGATCAGTCCTGGTGGGACAGCTTAGCATTTAAAGTTACGGCGCCGCTCCTCATCGTCCTGACCATCTTTATGCTCGCTCCTCAACTGGAATTTCTTTTCAACCTCGGTGCCACAGATATGAGACTTTCCAAGGCACTTACCGTTTGTCCAGCTCTAGCAATGGCGCGCAACATCACCCTTCACAAGGATGAGCCCCTGATGCCGACTCCCTTGCCGAAGCCTCACGCAGCTTCAGACGGGGAGCAGATTATCCACATTTTTCAGACTTTAGGCCGTTCTACTGTATGGAAGAGCATTGCCAACATCACTTTTGAGGGCGACACGTTTGAACCTGAAGGAATGGTGCGTCTGGGTGATGATCGTTACGTGGTTAGTTCCGGCCATTGGACGGAGCGCACCGAAAGGTATGGCAAGATCATCAATGGAACGGATCGGACTGCTGGTAAAGGATTTGCGCATTTAATGGTTTACAATGGAAAAGGCGAATTAGTTGCTGATGCGACTATCACGAAAGAGGGTGAGGATGAGTATCACAATGGGGGAATCGACTTCGACGGCCAGTATATCTGGGGAAACATCGCGCAGTATCGTCCCAACAGCACGGCCTATGTGTACCGGGTAGATCCAAATACCTTGGTACCGGAGCGAGTTCTCAACTATGCGGATCATCTCGGAGGAGTGGTACACGATACCCGCGACAACCTTGTCACAGCTCTGAACTGGGGAGGACGCAATGCGTCAACATGGGACCTGAAGACTGCCAAGACGGGCTGCGATGAAAGTCCAAAGCCGAAGCGCATTGTTCGCAACCCAAGTTACTTTATCGATTACCAGGACTGCAAGTGGCTAGGCCACAGCAAGTTCTACGGCGGCAAGAGCGTGATGCTCTGTTCAGGAGTCGCAACTATCGGCGGCTACAACTTGGGCGGCATCGCGCTCGTCGACGTCGAGACGATGATTCCGCTTGCCGAAATACCCATCGAGCTGGAGAGTGACCTAGGCGTGAGGCTCACGCAAAACCCCATGGACGTCAGTGTAAAAGACGGCAAGCTGAGGCTCTATTTGATGCCAGATCAGCACAACAGCACGTTGTACATTTACGAGGCTCAACCGGATAGTCCGTTTCAATATGGCGGCGGGCGTTGATTGCTTTTTGGATAGAGAAATACCCTTAATTGATAACAGTCAAAGCGTGTTGGTGGCGCTGTGCTAGCATGGTTGCCTATTGACATGGGTGACGGGTGATGACGAGGCTCAAACAACAAACGCAGGCAGATAGGTCGCCCAAACATCACGGAATTTGGATGCCTTGGGGTTGGAGGAGCATTTATTCAGGCTCAATCCGCAGGACTACCCACCGCACCAATGTACTCTGTTTCCACTGCACAATACTTACTCACTACGACCACCCACAAAGATAGACAACAATGTCTTCTCGGAAGGACTCGTCGCGACCTCTGGAGTTCAATGGTCTCCCTCTCGAGTTACGAGATCTCGTTTGGGGATTCGCCCTTCCCGACCGGCGCGTCTTTCACGTCAAGGGTGTTTCAAGGTTGAAGCCAGTCAGTGACTTGACGAAGCGCGAGATGCGCTTTCACTTCCACATCCGCCATGCTCCTCCAGTGGTTTTGCATGTATGTCAAGAGTCCCGCGCTGTCGCTATGCGCAAGGGCTTCTTTCTCTCGCCCGCTGGAGCCGACCCCGGTGTCTGGTTCAAGCCAGAAACAGACATTCTATACTTTGACCGGAATCAACGCACAACCTTCCAGGTCAAGCCGAACCAGCCCCGGATAACGGTGTCTGGGTGGGACCGCGTTCTCAACGTCGGCATTGAATGGCGCGCCTTCTTTCGAGATACACCGCGTCCCTCACCGGGTGAGACGACAGCCAGCTACTGGAGTGCCGTCATCAAGCCATTGTACGCCTACATGCCGCATATGCAAACGGTGAATTATATCCTCCCCATACTGCGGCACAGGGGAGGCATGATGTGGGGTCGGGAGCCGTACCGGGCACAGAACTATGAGGCCATATTGGTTCCGCTCCCGGAGAGGACGCAGATTCCGTGGGAGAGTACCAGGAACAGGGGTGGGGACAGAGCGCAGCTGTTGAACGACATTAGGCATGTTACTGGGCTTTCTTCGCTGATGGTGACGTGGAAGGAAGTAAAGGAGGACATTGAGAAGGGTTTCGAGGAAGATGATGAGGCCGGAGATTCTAGTCACGGACTTAAGGGTGTTGACCGGTATCCTCCCGAGATTATTGGGTGGTGGTTACTGAGGGATGGAATTCCCCCCGAACAGGGGAACCCGCAGATCCAAGAGTTTCACACATGAGAACAAGATGGAGACAACGTGTTCATGGATTCAATGACAACTAGCTATTCCCTCAACTCGACTCGACTCCATACTCCTCGCTTCAACTCGACACATTTCATTTCATTCGCCCAACATCCAACCATGAACACACATCGTCTCCTTCTCATCAACTTAAAAGGTCAAGTGGAGAACCTCGATGTTGTTGCCCAGTGGGTCAAGAACAAAGGCAGCATAGTAGCCAGCCATGTACTGCTCTCGAATACCGGGCTTGCCATTGTCAACAGCACCAGCTTTGCTGTTACACGTTAGCATCTCAATCACCAAGTCCAATTGTATGGTCGACTTACATGGCGACCTCGTACCACTCATCAACATGGGCACGATCCTTGCCGTCAAAGGCAACGTGAATAGGAGAAGGTCGCTCCTCGAGCTTGCCGCTGTACTTTTGAAGACCGCCCTTGGCACCGCCGCCGAGCCAAAAGTCTGGCCCGGCGCCCTTGACGCCAAAGCCGCAGTAGGGGTGCCTCTCGTCACCCTCAACGACGAGTTCATAGCCCAGGGGAGCGAGGATGGCCTTGTAAAAGTCTCGCATCTCGACGTAGTGGTCGCCGACAGGGAGTCCGATGTGACTGATGCCCATTGTTGCGGTTGTTTGTTTGATGGAAGATTGAAAAGAAATTGTTTTCTATTGCAGAGAGCTGTGAATGTTGGATTGTTTGTGATGTCTCAGTCAAAGGGGCATACCGGCCCTTAAGTACCTGCTGGCCATTCACTACCTACATCAAAATTGATTTTCCTAATAAGGAATTCACGCTGATACTCGTGTTTCCCCGCGGCCAGCTGCCGCCGTGGCGCATCGGTCTTCCCCTCACGTCCGTTGTTCGTCGCAACTATCCGACCCGGACTTTGGCCCAAGTCCGCTCGGAACATCGCCTCTGCGAATGGGTTATTTACTTGCACGTGGATTCGTGCCAGAGTCGCGGACGCGGTTGGATGAGTCACGCCTTGTGGTTCCATCGCATCTGGGGCGGGAACGCGGTAGTTGTGAAAAGACCGCTGGGGTTAGCGTTGCGCAGCGGTGTAAGCCGAATGGCTGCGCTGTAGGTTATGGTTGCGGATAAGGTGGCACAGCCCTTAGCTTTCTACCCCGCCCCGGTGTTATAGCTATAACACATTGTTGCTTTAAAGGTAATAGTTATCTGTTATGATCTAATGTTATGGGGACTTGGCGCTTGGGTGAAGTTTGGTGGTAGCTCAAGTATCCCCAGGATTGAGACTTGTGGTTGACCAGACTCCCCTGTTGTGACCCCTCCAGAGGGCTATGCCACTTTATGGAACGGCGTGCTGTAGTTCACTCATGTACACCCGTTTATCAACAAGGCGATCGAAAGCAAGGCGAGCAGGTCATGTTTTTGAGAGATAACTAACATTCTACCGGTAACATCGTGATGTGCATAACCCACCAAGAATTCACGGCCATACCCTTTCAGCCCTAACATAAGCTGCATGGCAATGTTACAGTGAGGCCCGTCGAGTCGGGAGCCGGACAATCGAAAAATACCGTTGAACCGGTCAGACGAAGGATGAACTCAATGGATACATGTTTATTTATCTACGCTCCCCGCTCATACTGATTGTGAAACCCACAGCCTCAATTCTCCCTCGTCTCACCACAGCTTCATAGAGTTTGACCCCCGTCCCCCATGACTGAGACGACGCCTCAAAAGCTTGATGTGTCTGTCTGCTCTGCCGTACAGTAGCCTCGGCGACTTGTCAGATTATGAGGTCAGACCAACAAACCAATCTCTGCCTTGAAATGGCTAATGATCCCTCGGCCGAGTCGCCCAGCCAGAGAACGTGTTGTTCAACTCTTGGCTCGTTCGGTTCTGCCAGTCACCAAGCCTCCATTCCCATCTGCACAAGAGTTTAGCATTTTCCCACCAGACTGACAAGCCAATCACTTTTCACATTGCTGACGCCCCCAAAATAAACATGCGCCTGGTCAGCCCTACCGCCATTGGCTTCCAGGTGCGCTCCATGCACCCCAATTGAGTAAGTCTTTCGATGCGAAAAACGTCGTTTAATCAGACATTTTTACGCCAATTGATACCCTAAAAGAACCTTGTGCCACTGACAACTGTAGCTAACGCCCGGCTACATTGCGATCTGCATGGCCATCACCCAGAGACCGTACTGCTTCAGCTCACCTCAGCCAACAAGACGCATGGCAGACGACGATCCAATGACAGCCTGCCAGATCGTTCAGCCTGGGCGTCGTCGGCCGATGGCCCAATCTCTGGGGTGTGCGGAGTTCCGTCTAGTGCTGACCGCCCAGCGCATGTGGCCGAGAAACACCAAGACCCCGGGACATAGCTTGGGCCTCTAATACGAAATTAGACGATGCGCGGTGACGGCGTCTTAACCTACCCGCCGCTGACCCCTCTGTCTATCCTACCCTCTCGCAGGTAAGCGACATCAAGACTCCAAAAGGGTAGACGATGCTGGCCATGTGCGGCATCGCGGGTCATGATTATTGGCCTCTTGGGGTGAGCGGCGCAGCCGACTCTGCAAGCCAGCACATCCAGGCTAGAACAAAACCATGGAAGCTTGTCAGTTGTTGGCAGGGGGTGAGGATGATCTATTACTGGACGAACCTCCGCGGTGGTCCGGTTCTCTGGATACAGAGGAATTGTGGTGTACTTGGGAGGAATCTATTGAGATTACTTGACGCACCCCTCGCTTCGGCCCCTCTTGTCTGAGTATATGATGGACTCGCTATCCCGCCAGTCTGGGTCTTTCTGGGCCAGTCTCCTATAGGCATTCTAGTCTTGAGGCGTCTGCTTGTCAAGATGCTGTCCTTAGTCAGGTCTTTTGTATTCCTTCCCTTGATACCCCACTCCTTTATCGCCTCGGTGGCTGCCAATGGTCATCATGGTAGGACAAAAGAGTTTGACCTCAAGATAACATGGGAAGAGCATGCCCCGGATGGCTTCTCAAGGCAGATGCTTCTTGTCAATGGCCAGTCTCCCGGACCTGTCCTTGAGATTGATCAAGATGATTGGGTTGTTGTTCATGTACACAACTACTCCCCCGAGAACATCACCGTCCACTATCACGGTATGCTTGATAATTCAAGCCCTGTGATTAATAGGCCACTGACAATTCAGGCATTGAGATGAAGGGAACCCCTTGGTCGGACGGTGTCCCTGGAGTCACCCAGCACCCCATCGAGCCAGGATGCAGCTTCACCTACAAGTTTGAAGCTACGCAGCACGGCAGCTACTGGTACCACTCCCACTTCCGCGGCCAGATCGAAGACGGCCTGTTCGGACCCATTGTCATCCATCCCCGACCTGACGAGCCGAATCCCTTTCACCTCATCACCAAAGACGCTGACACGCTCTGCGCTCTCGAGGAGGCTGAGAAGAGCACCATTCCTCTCGTCATCTCTGATTTCGTACATTTGACTTCTGACGAGAAGTGGAAGATGACAATTGCTGCCGGTGTTGAGGACTCGTGTTATGACTCGGTCCTTATCAACGGCAAGGGACGGGTCGAGTGTCTGTCTAAGGAGGTGATTGAGGAGAACCTGAATGAGATTCAGAAGGCTTACCTGGCTGCTGTTCCAGGTGCTGAAATGACTGACAAGGCGTAAGTTTAATGAGTCGCTCGTGAGGCAGGATACTGATTCTCAGTAGATGTCTCCCTGCTTCTGCCCTCTTGGCCCTTGGTGGAGGAGGTGGTAATGAGAGTGCTCTCCTCCCTGGAACATTCTCCGGCTGCAAAGAGACCGAGGGCCAAATAGAGGTCATCAAGATCTCTGACAATGTCAATTGGATTTCCATCGACGTCGTGGGTGGAATCAACTTCATCAACGGAGTCTTTTCCATTGACGGCCACGACCTGTGGGTATATTCCATGGACGGCTCCTACATCGAGCCTCAAAAGGTCCAGGCCATCTCCGTCGCAAACGGAGACAGATACTCGGTCTTTGTCAAGGTCGACAAGGCAGGCGACTTCAAGATCCGCTTCAACGCCAACAGTGCACCGCAACTCATCACAGGCCAAGCCATACTTTCTGTTGAGGGCTACGGCTACGATCAATCTGAAGAGGCTGAGGCGTACATCAACCTCGTCGGCCTCCCCACGTCAAAGGAAGTTGTCTTCTTCAACCAGAACAAAGCCTTCCCTTACCCGCCGGATCCCATCTCGCCCACTGCCGACGTCACCTTTAACCTCAGCATGAAGATTGACGGCGCGACATACCTCTGGGCGCTCAACGACACGCGCCTGATGCCTGCAGAGCTAGACGTGAGAAAGCCCACGCTTTTCCACCCGCAGCCCTATGTTCACAACAACGTCACAATCTCGACTAAGCTGGACGAATGGGTTGACCTTGTCCTCATTGCGTCCATGGCTCCCCAGCCGCCGCATCCCATCCACAAGCACGGCACCAAGATGTACCAGATCGGAGCAGGAACGGGCGTCTTTAGATGGAGCTCGGTCGAGGAAGCCGTCAAGGAGATTCCTGACCAGTTCAACCTGGTGAACCCGCCGCGCAGAGATGCGTTCGCCTCCCTTCCGGCTGAGAAGGAGCCAACCTGGGTGGTTGTGCGATATCACGCCTCCAATCCCGGTCCTTGGCTGTTGCATTGCCATATCAATAACCACATGGTGGGTGGTATGATGATGGTGATTCAAGATGGCGTTGACCATTGGCCTATCGTTCCTGACGAGTATGCTGAAGGCCGTCAAGGACAGGGCAAGGGTCGGCATGAATGAAAACGAGCAGTTAAGGGATTTATTTCTACGTGCAAGGCACAAGCAAGACGTTAGTCTTTGCTAGTTTAGTGTATATTATTTAATTGTGGTGGTGTTTAGTCGACTCGGGTCCGTCGGGGCTCACAACACCCAATGAAGCAAATATTGCCAATAATTCTGGAACTGTATCTTCATCTCGCTTTGCCCGGCTCCAAGTGGCATCTTTATTGGTTCTTTTTAAATTCTAGAAGGTTGCTCAGCCTGCAGAGGCTGCTGCTAGGCAACACCCGCTAAACCCGGCCGAGCCTGGACTCGAGGCGGTGCCAACCACCATCAATTGCCCCGGTCTGCCTTGGAGAGCGGCCTCATGATCGATTCATATACACTCCATTCTAAAGGCAGATCGGACATGTTCCTTTTTTTTTTTTTTCAATTTTTTTTTTTTCAACAGTGAGCATTTAATGAATTACGTCCAAATCTCACGAGCTATCGTCAATGGATGGTCCAACCTCCCCACGCGACACTTCACACGAACCTTGCCCACAATGCAGGAATCCTACACTGGCCGACATCACAGGAGACGGTTACGTCTTGAACTTGGACATAAAGAAGATCTTACAGACGGCAACTCCAAAGGATGAAGGCGGATGTGACCTCTGCTCCATCATACGATGGTCGCTCAGAAACTCAGTCGCAAAGATCAAGGCCATGAACAACCCAACCATCGCCCTATACCGCAACCCCCCGTGCAACAATCCCATCCAGCAAATAGACGTGATCGTCACCGAAAAAGAACTCGAGGAATTGGCGTGGGCACACGACGTCACGGGCTTGTGGCATCTTGGGCCGCCAGATGGCAAGCCTTGGATCACTCGCGGCCGCATAATCTTATATGCAGACCATGAGCGTTGTAGGTGGCATTCACGGCTCAACTTTGCTTTAATACTTACAATGTTTAGCATATTTCAAGTTCCGAAGAGTAGAGGACAACTCCGGATCAACAGCTTGTTTCGACTTGGCCTCTCAATGGCTCTCAGACTGTCTTAGGAATCATGAAGGAAGTTGCCCATCAAATGCCATGTCGCCGCTCCCCACGAGATTAATAGACGTTGGACACTCAGATGGCTCCGAACCTCCCCGGTTGATAACAGTGACCCCCGGGCAGCGCGGCAAATACATCGCTCTTAGCTACTGTTGGGGCAAGAATCCCTTCTTCGCCCTGACGTCGGCCAACAAAGCAGATCTGGAGAAGTGCATCCCGATGGAGAAGCTCTCACGGACCATTCGCGACACCATTGTTGTCACGAGGCGACTGGGTGTACGTTACGTGTGGATCGATTCCCTCTGCATCATCCAGGGTACGAATGACGAGGCTGTTGAGGACTGGGAGCAAGAAGCTCAGCACATGGGATCCATTTTCCGTGGGGCGTTCGTCACACTCACTGCAGCGGGTTCCATCGACGCTCATCAAGGGCTACTCAACGAACGAGAGAACCTCGCGCGGTCATACCACCCGCTCCCATTAGATCGAGACAGCGGCAATATTGTATATCTTGGCCGCGAAACCACCGCGTTAGGCACAGCTCCAGCAAGTGAACCACTCAGCCGGCGGGGATGGGTCTACCAAGAATCATTTCTTTCCATCCGGGCCCTCTCATATGAGAGTAAAGAGCTTTCATGGAAATGCCGGGCCTCCAACTGCAGAGAAAGTCTCATGAAAAGCTCAAGCCTTTCCCCAGAAGCCTCAAAACGCGATGAGCCTGATAACATACGACAAAATTGGAGGTCCATGGTGGAAGACTACAGCTCAAGGAGCCTCACCTTCCCCAGCGACAAACTCCCGGCAATAGCAGGCCTTGCAAAGATGGCGCAGCAAGGTTCTCCCAACGAATACATCTTTGGTGTATGGACCGATCAACTCCTAGAGTCTCTCCTCTGGCAACACCTCGGCCACAGCATTGACGGGAAGCGCTTCCATACTTGCCAAGCTAAACGTCGAGCTCCATCATGGTCCTGGGCCTCTGTCGACGGAAGAGTTAAATTCCTTAATGGAACCAAAGCAACGTATACCCAAATAAAAGGGATAAAGGATGAGAGTATCCTGATCAAAGGGTACCTTCGGAACGTGAGGACTTTGAGGCTGGAGGTTGCTGCGAGTTACTATGGAGGGTATGACAATTACCAACCATGGGCTCGGTTACCTACAACGATGAAGACATATCTCGACAGTCTGGACGCAATACCTTCTCGACATCAGAGAAAAGAGACTAAACTTACTCCACGGGAGTTGCTCGACATCTGGCTCCTGTACCTTGGACCCAGTTGCGGACTCATTCTGGTAGAGGCACATCAGATGCAGCCCCCGCAACGCAGGCTCTTCCATACCGTTCGACAAGCGTTTCAAGAATATCGGAGTTTCGTTCGGCTGGGGTCGTTTGTTGGATATCCTATCGGGAGGGAACAGTCAGCTCGATTCCTGCTCATGTAGTTGAGTAAATGACCATATTGGTTCCAAGGTTTACCTCTCAACCACCCAGTATAGCCATCGCACAGGATTACTGTTACTCGTAATGATTATTACCATCACGAATTAGAAGAGTATAAACAACTTTGGTATAGATAGGGGCCATATTATGTAAATAGAACAAAACCATTGGCCCCATTTAGCAATGCAACCTCTAAACACATATACCTTACAAAAAATGTACCTCTTAGAACAGCCAGGTTATCACATTCTTAACCTTGGCCTTCCACCCCGTCTCTTCAATAACCTTTTCCTCAATCGTATGCGTATCCGTCACGAGGTCCATCTCCTCGAGCTTGACCACTTTGGTCTTCTTGATGAGCTTCCACGCCACGAACATGATGAGCATGACGGGCAGCTCTATGTAGAAGCTGACGAAGCTGACCCCGTCGAATTTGGGACTAAAGCAGCTCCAGCCCTGCACTAATACGAGAAAGCTGTTGAGGATGACGCAGAACCATGGGCCGTAGGGGTATGTCCAGTTTTTGAAGGGGAGGAGGTGCGTCTTGCCCTGTACCGCCATGGCGGAGCGGAAGCGGATGGATGTGATTCCGATAGAGATCCAGCTCAGCTGGTTGGACACGCCGACGATGCTGCAGGATGTTAGAGATGTAGTCAACGTCTATATTGGAGGCACTTACTTCTGAAGCCAGGTCCATAGCTGACCTGCGCCGATAAAGCTTGAACCAAAGCAGAGACCGGAAACAAAGCCCGTCACTAGGACAGCCACCCAAGGCACTTGGTTTCTGTTCAATTTTCCAAGGAATCTCGGGGCGTGACCTTCCAAAGCCAACGTATACATCAGTCTGACGCCGGCAAAGAGTGCATGGTTTCCGGCAGACAGAACGCTGGTGAGGATGACGGCGTTGATAACACTTCCAGCGGCGTGGGCGCCAGTCATCTCAAAGACAATGGTAAAGGGCGAGGTGCGAGTTTCCTTGGAGTCCAGGTCGGGGTAGGTGTAGGGGACGTTGAGGCCGATCAGGAGGATCGAGAGGAGGCTTGAGTAGAGTTAGTAGATCCAAGAACAAGATAATGGCAATACGTACTAGAACAGAATGATTCGCCAAAACACATTCTTGACCACCTTTGGGAGGTTCTTTGTGGGGTCCTTGGTCTCACCAGCCGTAATGGCGATACTCTCGGTTCCACCGTCTGTTGTTGTTAGTAACCGCATGCCAAATGATGGTGAGAGCCTTACAGGCAAATGATGCAGTGACAAAGACGGATGCAAAGCCACCAATGCCCCCGACAAAAGGAGCACCGGGAATGTGCCAGTTTTCACCTCCAATGTATCTCCCCTCAGCGTTGCCACCGCAGTTGACGACGATGCCCATGACGATAAAGACCTAGTATTGGAATCAGCACGTGTCTTGCTCAACTGATTTGTGTCTGTACTTACAACGATGGTGATGACTTTGAGCAGACTAAGCCAGTACTCGAGCTATGAGGCTGTGAGCAACGGGATCCCGTCAAAGGTCTGGAACTCGACAAACATACCTCTCCGTATGCTCGCACCGAAATGATGTTGACACCAATCAACACAACCCAAAAGATCAAACTCAGCGCCCATCCAGGAAAGTTGTCGGTCCAATATTGCAGGATGAGCTGAAGCGCGACAAGATCCGAAGCCGTAGACACAGCATCGTTGAACCAGTAATTCCAAGTAAGCGCAAACCCAAAAGCATCATCCACAAAGCGCCTATCAGCCATCAATCAGCAAACAATTTCATCTCTATCCAAACATGTCGACCCACCCTGCAAAAGTACAGAAACTGCCCGCCACGGGAATAAAGGCGGCCATCTCGCCCAGGCTCAGCATGGTGGTAAAAACAATGCAGCCCACGATGGCGTAGGCGATGAGGATCGAGGCCGGCCCGCCCGTGGCCAGCGACTTGCCCGTGCCGAGAAACAGTCCGGTCCCGATGGTGCCTCCGATGGCAATCATCTGGACCTGCCGCGCCGAGAGCGACCGGCGCAGCAGATCCGACTGCGTCGGGCCCCGGGGGCCAAGGTCGCCGGCCTGGTAGTTTTCGACGTCATCCTCGGGCGACTTGTCCTTGGAGTCTGGGGTTGGCGAGTGAAAGGGCATGCTGAATGAGTGAGTCCGGTTAGGTTTTTGGGACTGTTGAATTAAAAAACATGACACTTTGTATCAATGATATTGTATCTTGTATCAATAATATCTGGCAAAGTGCATGTATTTGAGTTCCTCAGACGCCCATCCACGGGCCGAAAGAAGCAAAGCACGAGGAATTGCGTGCTCAGAGGCAAATCCACTCTAAACGACGACAAGATGAAAAAGACTACTGACAGTGCCGTTAGGTAACAGCTTCAACAAAGGTGCCCGTGTCAGATGTGATCATCGCTCCATGCCGCTAGACAAAAAGCAGAAGGTCGCACAATTAAACTTGAGAAAAAAGATGATGGCGAGAGGCTGGTAACGTCGCAGACAAACAGCCCACTCTCGTCCACTCGCCTCCCTCCAAAAGAGACAGAGGGAACCACCATTGTTCGGCTCGCCCTTGCCGGAGTCCCTGCCTGGAAGGATTCCCAATCGGCTGGTTTAACCATGAATCTCGTAGGTAACAGATTGCTTAGACGAGCACTCAAGAGGAAGCAGGCATCTGTCAAGTATTTAAAGCATCAATGTCGCCATTCTTGTTCTCGGTGACAACATTGCCCATGGCTCTTGTTTGACTCTTTTCAACGTGAGATGTCAGTTGACGATGGCGGCGTTGAATGATCAGCAGCCAACCAGGCAACCCTGCTCCCGCCAAGAGAGAAAGCGTCGACGCTCCCGTCTTGGCTGATTCGTTTGCCAAGGCCGTCGCTCTGCCCTACAAGCAAGCTGCATCAGGCATTTGGTCGTCTCACTCCGGGTGAAGTGAGCTCAAGCATCACGTTCGATTGTCGGGGCCGCCGTTTTCCGAAGATTCGCTTAAGCCGAGAGGTTCACATGCTCAATCAATCTCCAGCGATTGCCTCAGAACCGACAACAATTTGTGTATTAATCGCGCCAGGAAAGGCTCATCTTTCGAGCTTGACAAGTGTCGCAGAAACAGTATCGTGGAGGAATAACGCTCAACAGCCCGAATTGAGATGGCAAGGTGGGTGGTTATCATACAAGTGTTGATTTTGCGACCGACTTCTCCAGCCGTTTTCGAGAGAGCACCAGCACCTCGCCCAATAACTTGTTACAAGCACGACGTTGAGCGAACATGAGGTGCCTTTCATCTCCATTCATTGTATCCCAAAACAAAATCTTGAAAGAGACTTGAGGAAGCTGCGCGAGAATGGATTTGCACAGTTAGCCCGGTGTGATGATAACAGAGCACACAAGCGTGAGGGTATTCCAACCCGAGGCATCTGGTGGTGATTGGCTGACGAGCCCGGACAGCCAGCTGAAACGACCCAAGAGACGGCCGTCAGCCGCCAAGGCCAAGGCCATTGATCGAGTTGTTCAGAAACAACACATAGACGAGTAGCGGTATCAAGTCGAGCCAATAGGATATTCCTAGCATTTATATCAGAGGCTATTCTATGTAGCTCAAATCAAACTTCCAGCCACAACACCAAAAATTCCCTGCGCCCCCAACATTTTCCGACCGGTGATGGCTCCACACAAACAGCAAGGGTTACCACTTGCCTAATCAGGAAGACTGCGACAACAAGCGTCTCTGCGCGCTTACATACAGCACCCACGCGGTGACCCTGCATCCGAGGTCTGTACTCTCCAGGCGCTAGGCGCCTCCTGACGCCCATTTTCGTTTCGACCTCTAGCCCTATGAGGCCTTGGCCTTGATCCTTGTGGTATCACGGTCCGCGAACAGCAGTTGAGCCGCTCGGCTGAGACTCTGCGGCTCGAGCTCGTGTCTCGTTGGGTGGGAATCGGTGCTGACCACCGCAAATCCGACCAGCTCAGCTCGGATTTGAGGCCTAGATTTTATCCGCCTTTCAGGTCGCTGCGGATTGAAGTATATGGTGCCAGGCAAATACGTTTATTTCTTGATCGGATAGAGGTTCGTTTTCTTCATTGCCGTCTTTCTTGACTTAAGCGCCCGTGCTACGGTTCCAGCTCAACATCACAGAAACATGGCGCTTATCAAATACTCCCCCGCCATAACACTCTTATTCCTACTACCCAAGATATATGCCTCTGGTAGCTGCTACTATCCCGACGGCTCACTGTCCCAGAGCGATGTCCCCTGCAACACTGACACCGAAGCCTCTGCGTGCTGTGCGCCGCAGTACAAGTGCCTCGACAACTGGCTCTGCCAGGCCACGCAGGAGCTGATAGCCGGTGCTGGCGCGTCTGAATATGCTCGAGGCAGCTGTACCGATCAGAACTGGGAAAGCGATGATTGTCTCGATAGATGTATACCGGAGAATCCCAGTGGCGGAGCAGATGTGAATAGGTGTGCCGGTTACACAAACCGTTTCTACTGCCGGTCGCCGGGTCTGAACGGCACGGCATGTAACAGCACAGAGAATTATTTTAGCTTTTCAGGTAGGTACTCGCTTTGTTTCATGACGGGAATGTGCCTTTGGCTGACATGCAATCCAAAGGGGATCCTTCTGCCATCACCACTATCCTCCCGTCTGAGAGTATCGTCCCCGAGCCAGCTTTAACATCAGACACAAAAGAGCACGAGACGGCAACAGCAAGCCCAGCGCTTGAAACCGAGACCGAAAGCGCAGGTGGTTCCGGCTCCAGCTCAAAAGCCGCAGTCATCGGCGGCGCTGTAGGTGGTGCGGTAGGAGGCGTCTTATTGGTCGCGCTCTTCGTATTCTGGTGTGTCCAATATCACGTACGCAAGGCCATGAGAAACAAGCAAGACGTCTACGAGGAGATCCAGCGTCACAATGCAGCCGAAACTCCGACTGGCGGGAGACGGGTAAAGAGGCCAATGGGGACTATACCAGAGGAGCCCCCTACACATATTGAAAAAGGGAGGAATCTAACAGTCTGATTAAGTCTAGGGCCAGGTTAGGATAGACTTGGACGGTAATACATGGAGTTGCTAATTCCTGAATATGGCTTTGTAATGATGGCACCAGAAGCGTACTACTAGGCTGTCTCTTTCCAATACTCACGGATCATATCATATTCACAGTGGTGAACATGCCTTGGCCGACTGTTGATCCTTTCCCTCTCGTCCATAGGGCTGTCCAGGTCTGTCATGATGGCGCCTCTGGAATTCCCAAGTGACATGCCCTGCAGATCAAGTTCCACCTCGACCCCGATTCGAATGTATCATGTCGATCTCTTCACCAGCAGCGGGGCTGCACACGCTTCCCCGGCTTTGACTGGCAGGGGTCAGTCTGGGCAGGCACAGTCTCTTCCCGGTATCCGCTGCTATGGCTACCATGGTACTGGTGCAGTGTTTGAGTGGACGTGTGATCGTCTCTCCAGTTCTCTGGGATTGTAGTGTTGGTCGCTCAGAGGGGTACCTGTGGCGCATATAAACTACAAGACTGGCCAGCTCTAGCTTCCGCAAGCCTACTGAGATGGGCATACAAGCCTCACAAGTTTCTTCCGACAGGCACAGGCAAAATTAACTAGGGAACTGCCGGCGCTAGGCTCTCCTTTCCGTGCTATTTCTTTCCGATGTTGTGGGCTTGTTCGTCCGGTCGTTTCCTGCGAAAGGCTTGGCTGAATACAAGACATGCATAACCGAACATGGTTAGAGGAGCCAGCCAACCACTGCCCTCCCTCCAAAGGCTTGCAACTAACCAAGGAACTCGGTACTCATACTGACAAGACAAGCAGCGAGGGCCCGGAAGACGTCTCTTCCTGCCAGCCACATAGGGCCACAATCGTCATGTATCTCAGTTCGCTGAAATCGGTCCGAGTATCTACAACTGTCAAGCTCTAGTATGTCTCGGAAACGCCTCCTAATACGGATGAGGAATTTCCACAATGGACGACCATCTCTCACAACACCACAAGACTGGCTGTCGTAGCATCATGGCTTAGTAGGCGACGGCCTGGCTGAGGCTAGCGATGTCTTCCAATTCAAGAGATGTGTGAGTCCTGGAACGGATCGTCGGTCATCGGTCGGGAAACCTCATGCATGGCTTGATCACATACTGATCTTGCAAGTCCAAGAGCAGCTGTTGTGAGTTGTCGATGATTCTCCCTCGCTCTAATCAAACAGAGATCCGGCTCCCCGAGTCCAAGAACTGGTATAAAGACGAAGAGAAGTCCTGGGGAAATAATGCTCATCAGGCTCTTCAGCATTTCACACTCAGCTTCCATCTTTCCTCACTCCTTCAGCCACCACTCCTCTCTTAAGAATCTATCTTGTCTCTCTTTACAATGATTGCCACCAGAATCGCCGTGTTTGCCTCTCTGATGGGCATGGGCCTGGCCCAATACAACCGCGCCTCGCCTCCATACTGGCCTGACGGGTGCAGGTCACTCGACGTCAAGCCCGAAGTTCGTGACCTTCCGCCCGTCGATATTGCAGGCCTCGCTGGCGCGTTGGGTGCCAAGCTGACCGGGGGCCAAACGATATACTATCCCTGCACCTTGTTGGGCGAGCCCTGCTCGACCTTCGCCGACTGTTCGCTGCCGCCAAAGAGCGAATGCCACAGAGATATTCAAGATCGCGCGAGGGTCTTTCCCAGGAAGGCCAGCTGCATTGACGGCTACTGCCGAGTCGTCTCAAGCAAGAAAGAATCCCCGTGCGACTGCCTCTCTGGCTGCGCCCTCAAGGACTTTGACCGCGACCTGAGCTGCATCGACGGCCGCTGCAAGGCCGCAGAGTGTGCGCCCTGCGGCGAGCCCCAGAACAACCGGGCCTGCTGCGCTCCGGGCGTGCGAGGCCATGATGGCCGCTGCTTCTGTGGCACTGGCGCTGGAGAAGGCTGCTCTACGAACCCGGAGCAGTGCGATGCTGGAGCCAACAACGACACGTGCTGCGGAAGGGGAACCGACAATGAGGGCAAGTGTTGTGCTTCGGGCTCGTGCAATGGGCCGTGCAAGCACCAGCCCAAGAAGCGATCTTTGGATTAGACACGCATCGGTTCACTTACGGTGGAAGGGGGTTTTGCTTCGCTTGACGATTTTCCCCAGCTGAGAGTTGGTAATAATTTAATATGTCTTGTTCTATGAAAGAGTATAATTGAAGTGAAGGGTTGAAAATTGCTCAGGCCAACTAACAAGCTCAATGGTTCGTTCTGCAAGATGACAGTAGTTACAGAGGCCATGATGCACCGATAGACTGGTCTTTGGACCCCACGGAAGACGCCAAGTTCATCCCCAAGACATCCTTGAATGCTTGAAACCCAGAATTAGTAGCTGTGTGAAAGCGGTCTAGTTGGGGGCATCTCGTTGGTTGCGAGAGAAATCATTACCGTAATAGGACAACAGTAGTGATACCAATTCTTGGCCCCCAAGACGTTATTGTAGGGCTGGCTTTAAGCATATCTTTAATTAGTAGACGGCCGAAGCCCCTGTCCGGTGACTTCCCCTTTGGTCCCTGACATGCATACAACAACCCTGCGCCAAGACCAGGCTGGGCAACCCATTCGAGCTCGAAGCGCCCTAAACACGGAGACGACAAGATAAAACCTCGCTTATTTTACAAAGAATCAATACTGTATAGTAAATGGGGATCTTACTTCTTTTATAATGATATTCTATATCCCATGACACAATGGTAGTCATTGAGAGATATGGCCGTGTTGAAAAAGCCCAGTGTTCTTTAACTTCAACGAGGCACCTTGGGTTGCACCAGTATCCACAGACGATGCAGCAACTCCCGAATTACACGTTTAGCTTCAGTCTCAGCCTGTCCCTGGGAGCCTCAGCCACACAATCACACCATGTCGTTGATTTGGCCAGACAAGTAGACCCCGGACAACACCATGCCGGGTCGGACTTCCACCAATACAACCATACCTGGTAGACTCTCAATGTCGTGGGGGCCGTCGGAGACATTAATGCCAGCCTGAATTGGTTCAGAGGCTCTACTTGGCATAATCTCCTTCTACTCCCTCTCTTGAGGGGTATTTCCTTCCTCTCTCTCATTCTTCTCCTACTTCTTTGCTCTTACACTCTCAATTTTCTACCTCAGGTTAGGTTTCCCTTGCAGAGCGAGCCATGGCTCCTCCTTCCATCTTCTTCCTGGCCCTTCTGGCCTCGTTATCCCTTGTTGATGCCCAAACTTGCTTCTACCCAGGCGGAAAAGAAGCCGTCGACGACATCCCATGCCGTACAGACACCGACGCCTCAGCATGCTGCGCTGCAGGCTACATGTGCATCTCGAATGGCCTGTGCCAGTCAACAGGGGAAGCCAACACAGGCAACTTTGCCCGCGGGAGCTGCACGCAGCAGGACTGGGACAGCACCGACTGCCCCAACTATTGCACCGAGGAGAGCACAGGAGGCGGCGCTGATGTGACGAGGTGCCAGGGCTACACGGACCGTTACTTTTGTCCCGCGAGTTCTAATGCCAAGGAGGCGTGTAACGACTCGGACAAGTATTTGGTGATCCAAGGTGAGCATGCTATTCCCGCGGACTAATAGCTTTTGTTGCTGATACTTGAAAGGATCTTCTACGTTCACAACTATTGGCGAGGAACAGCCTTCTACTACACAAGCCTCAGCAACGAGCGAGACGGGAGAAAGCACAACAACAGCAATTGAAAGCAAAGCAACGACGGCCAGCGAAGAAGCAACCACCAGCAGCCAATCATCGTCCCCAGCGCAGACCGAAACGGGAAATGAAGGCTCCTCGGACTCTGACACAAACTCAAACAGTGCCGTTATTGGTGGGGCCGTGGGAGGCTCTCTCGGAGGCATTCTGCTTGGAGCTGCCGGCGTCTGGTTCCTGATGCGATATCGTCGACGAAGAAAGGCTGCGGTTGAGGATGCTGTTCCCCAGTACAGGGCGCATGAGATTGAGGCTGGAGGAGGTCACGGGCAGTCTCCAATGACAAAGTACGAGATGCCGACCGAGTCGCCACCGGTGGAGCTGCCGGGCCACTCTCCGAATGTGAGGTAGAACAAGGAATGGTATTTGAGCCTTCTGAGTTTACATAGACTCTTTTTCCTTCTTGTTGGGTTATTGGTCCAAGCGAGCTCAGCCCTAGATCGGCAATGCAAAAAAACGCCTAATCTGCAGCCTAACCCGATCGCTGAACCAATGCTAGGACTCCCAATTGTGACAGCCTGCGGCGTAGGACTAGGCATCTCTGGCGGTGGCTGTGGGGAAGCCACGCTTACAACACCATCTCCATAGGAACATCAGCGATGACAGGCAACAACGCCAACAAAAAAGAATGCTTGGGCATAAACTGTCCTTTTCTTCATTTAAG
Organism: Fusarium sp. JS1030; assembly: GCA_000966855.1. Taxonomy (NCBI): domain Eukaryota; kingdom Fungi; phylum Ascomycota; class Sordariomycetes; order Hypocreales; family Nectriaceae; genus Fusarium; species Fusarium sp. JS1030. Next base: position 1,279,122 of record JWIW01000097.1, on the reverse strand, counting down.
AACACAAGTCCAGGCCTGGTTGCTGCATTGAAGATCAGGCACTTTGCTCCATCTTACTACATACGACCCTCGTTACAAATACCTACCATGCTCTCCAACATCGCCTCCAAGCTTGGCATCTCATCTTCATCATCCGCCGACACTGCTACTCCCTCTTTCAAAGTAAAACACACAGAATCTCCAAGGGCCAAGACCATGATTATGAACGTGACCTATACCAGCAACGATATCCCCATCCCGGATTCGTTCCTCACCACTCCTCCCTCCGCTCCAATAACATCTCATCCCATAGACTTTGCCTCTTCTCCGCTGCCTCAATACAAGGGCCACACCGCCATCGTCCTTGACAATGTCCTCTCCAAAGAAGAATGCAAAGAGATGCTCTCCCTAGCCGAGGCTTCCGTTCCCCGCGAGGAGGGCGCGTCAGCATGGAGACCGGCACTTGTGAGTCTCGGGCCGGGCATGGAGGCTGCTGCGCCGGGATACCGTGAAAGCGACCGCATCATCTGGAATCAGCAAAACATCGTTGACCGACTATGGGAGCGCTGCGCTCAGGTCCAAGGACTCCGCGAGATGCTCGCTGTGGTTCCGCCTCAGCCTTACATGAAAGGAGGGAAGTGGGAGTTTCGTCGATTCAACGAGCGCATGCGTTTCCTCAAGTACTCTCCTGGGCAGTACTTTAAGCGCAAGTCGTCCCTTATTCCAGTTCCGCTCCGTACCTCTAACAATGCTTAGCTCACTGCGATGGCCCCTACTATTACACCGAGGGTCCCGGCAAGGAGTTTGAGACCTTTTACACAGTCCATCTCTATCTAAACGACTCGGTCGAAAACGACCCCGAATCAGAGCTACAAGGCGGCGCGACTTCATTTCTCGAGAGAAAGGGCGACAACAGACTCGATGTGAACCCCAAGGCCGGCAGCGTGTTGATCTTCCAGCACAAGGGCCTTTACCATGAGGGAGCAAAGGTGCACAAGGGGACCAAGTACACCATGAGAACCGACATCATCTACGAGTGGGTGTCAGATGGCGAGCCCGAGGAGGAGGCCCCAAAAGGCAAGGCCCCTTGGTGGGAGTAAAGAGGAGGAAATATGAGGTAATGGGCAATGTTTGAATTAAACGCATACGCGTAATATCCTGTATTCGTATCTACCGCTGCTTGGGCATTTTCTTCTCCTCCATAGCCTCAATATCCTTCTTTTTATGGAAATGTGGCGCCAGCTCTGCTAGCCATCGAGGCTCAATAGGCATCACACTGCGCATATACTCCTTTGTCGTCTGCACAAGTTCAAAATAAACCACCATCTTTTCGGGTGGATCAATCGACATCAGCACACTGCTTGGATGGATCCACACCGTTGTGCTGTTCTTGACGGTCCTGTAGCTATCACCGCTCTTCTGCAGTCGGGCCGCGTTGGGGAAGAACCCAGCTGTGATGGCTCGCTTGATCGGTCGGAGGTTGGAGGCTCCGCATGTAGAGGGCGCAACCTCGACTCGCTCGCAGAGCTTGGCTAGCTGGTCGCGGACATCGCGCGCCCGTGTCAGAGACCGCTGCTGCAAGAAGTTCTCCTTTGACCACACCGGGGAGAAGTCGCTATCCACCCACTGATTCCAAACGTTGAGGAGGGTGATGTGGTCACCTCCGTCCTTGACCGTGAATCGATTGCGGGCACTGTCCGCGTGGATCTTCTTATCCTTTGGCCGGAAGAAGAGCGCAGAGGCCTCACCGAGCATTGACACGATGGACAGAACCTCTTCAACGCATCCCTCCTTGTCCGCAGCCAGCACGGCCTTGGCAAGCATGGGATCGGTGGGGAACTCGGCCATTTGGCGACCGAGCTTGGTCAGCTCACCACGGTGGTTCAATGCCTGCAAAGCAAACAGCTGGTTCAAAGCACCGATCAGAGCTTCTGTAGGTGGAGGATCCATGAACTCAAAGTCGAGCAGCTCGTTGATGCCGAGTGACTTGAGCTGAAGCACAACGCCGTTCAGGTTCGTCCGTTGGATCTCCGGTGTAGTTGACTCGTCCATTTCATTCATGTACGCAAACTTGGTATACAAACGGAAACACTTTCCAGGACCAACACGTCCAGCTCGACCACTTCGCTGGTTGGCAGAGGCTCGTGAGCAAGGGACAACGACGAGATTCGACATGCCGGTCGCGGGATTGTAGACGTTCTCCTTCACATAACCGGGATCAATGACATAGACAATGCCATCAATGGTCAAACTAGTCTCAGCAATGTTGGTAGCCAAAACAACCTTACGAGCTCCATCTGGTGTAGGTTCAAAGATCTTTGACTGTAGTTCTGACGGCAAATTGGCATAAATAGGACAGATGACGAGCTCCTTGATGCGACTGCCGAGTTTTTTCGCTGTTTCTGCAATTTCTTGCTCGGCGGCCTCAATCTCATCCTGACCTGTCAAGAAGATCAAGATGTCGCCCTTTCCTTGTGTCGTATGAATCTGGAAAACCGTCGTGATGGCTGCAGCCAGGTAGTTTGCTTCAGGAGCAGGCGTATAATAAATATCCACAGGGTATCGTCGACCGGGAATGTTGAAGATTGGTGCATCATCGAAATACTGTGCAAACTTCTCGGCGTTCATGGTGGCCGAAGAAATCAGCAGTTTCAGATCAGGTCGTTCTCGCGATAGATCCTTGACCAACGCCAGCAGAATATCAGTGTGTACTGTCCGTTCGTGCGCCTCGTCGATCATCAGCGCAGAGTAGCCGGCGAGATCTGGCTCCGTCATGAATTCTCGAAGCAACATACCATCAGTCATGTACTTGAGAATGGTCTTGTCGCTGGTGCAATCCTCGAATCGGATCGTATATCCAACCTCGTTGCCCACTTTGACACCCACCTCATCGGCGACACGAGCTGCTACACTCATGGCTGCCACTCGTCGAGGTTGTGTGCATCCCACCTTCATTCCCTTCTTGGTGTAGCCCGCCTCATGGAGATACTGTGGCAGCTGTGTCGTCTTCCCACTACCAGTCTCTCCCACGATGACCAGAACCTGGTACTGCTCCAAAGCGGCAAGAAATTCGTCTCGATATTGATAAATGGGCAAGCTTTTTCTCGTCTCCTGGATAGACAATGCTTTTTTCTCAGCTGCGTCAATCTGAGCTTCCAGAAATCGTTGCTCCTTGGTCAGTTTTTGATCATCGCCCGCCATTCGTGAGTCCAAGTTCCATTGGATGTACTGCGAATCGTCCATGACATAGTCGTAGTCGTCATTCTCTCTCTCAGCGCGCTGAATCTGCGCTTTAGCCTTCGTAGCTTGTTCCCGCTCCCACTCCTCATGCTCGGTAACAAACTTCTCTTGGCCGTATTCGTCCTTTTCGACATATCGCTTGTAGAGAGCCTCCTCCTTCTTCTTGCGGTCCAATTTTCCCTTCTCGGTGATGTAGTCCTCGGGCATCATATATCCATCGCGGTGGTCGTCAATCTTGAGTCGTTCCTCGGCCAGGCGCAGAATCTCCCTGTTCTTGGCAAACTCGGCCTTTTCCTTCTCCGACAGTCGCACACCACTCCTGAGTTCAGCCGTCTCCTCAGCGACCTGTTTCCGTAGGAGGGCGAGTCGTTCCGTCTCTCTCTTCTTGAGGTACTCCTGTCGCGATCGTTCTCGAATGTCGGGGAGTGCCTTGCTTCGCGCCTCGGCGTCCTCTGCCAGTTTCTTTCTCGACGACGCTTCTCCATCCCTGTCGCCGTGCTTTGACCTCTTGTCGTCCTTCTCCTTTAGGCGCTTTGCAAACGCTTCACGCTCCTCGATGTCCTTTCGCCGCGCCAGCTCTTCCTTTGCGCCATCTGATAGGTCTTCCTCATTGGGTTCATCGTGGCTCAGCTTGACTCTCTTGCTCGCTGATTCCTCGAACTCGCGGTCGCTCTCCTCCTCGGGTTCGTCCGACGGTGGCTCCTCATCTCCCCATCGATCGTCAAACTCGGCCTTGTCGTCGTGTTGGCGATACTGCTTGGGGCGGCTCTGGCGCGATGAAGATCCTCGACCGGGAGATCTCGAGCGACTGCGATCGCGACGGGACTTGGAGTGTCTGGAGGAGGATTTGTCATCTCGGTCGCGATGTCGATGCCGATGCTTTTTCTCCTTGGCGACCTTCTGAGGACCGACCTCATCGTCCTCCATAGGGAGGAAGGCGTACTTTTTGGAGCTCATGGCGATTGATTCTATCTCCCTCGTGGTATCGACTCCAGAAAAGCCGCCGGCTTTATACTCAGAACCCAAGCACAGTCCTAGACACGCGACGCAGGAGACGGAAAAGACAGCCCCAGGCAGAAGAAGCTCTGCCTGCAACCGTGCAGGTTGACATGCAGGCCCAAGAATTTGGGGAAGGATAATCCGAAGGTTGATCCGGTGCACCAATCAGCCCTGCCCGATAAGGCGCCACGACAAGGGTGGCTGATCGATAAGTCTTTCCTTGCTCCCCAAAAAGTAGCTTGCTGGAGAGCATTGATAACACGCTGGTATTTCTTAAGCGGTTTCTTTGTTCTCCGTCACTGTAAACTCGCACTCCTCCATCTTCACCCTCGCTTCTCCGTTTTCTTCATTCGCAACAGCTCGGATCGCCAGTTTATACGCTCTCTACTGAAATTCAAAGAGCCCCTTTTTTAGGGCACATAAAGCCGCAATGTTGCTCCGCGGGGCAGCCATCCTGCTGCTCCTAGCTCTAGTCCAGCTGGTTGTATGCGCCGAGGACTATTACAAGGTATGATCCCAACGGTAACTCTCATAACTCTCAGGTCTAACAAGGAAACAGATTCTCGGTGTCGGACGCAAAGCTGGGAAGAAGGAACTAAAGCAGGCATACCGGCAGCTGTCAAAGAAGTTCCACCCAGACAAGAACCCGTATGCCCCTCATGACACCTACCCTCCATGATGTTCTCCTATTTAACTTCCTTGAAGCGGTGATGATACAGCACACGACAAGTTTGTCGAGGTCTCGGAGGCCTACGATGTCCTAAGCGACGACGAGATGCGCAAAACCTACGATCAGTACGGCCACGAAGGCGTCCAGCAGCGCCGTCAAGGCGGTGGTGGTGGCGGTGGCCATGATCCCTTCGACCTCTTCAGCCGCTTCTTTGGCGGCCACGGCCACTTCGGTAGGACCTCGAGCGAGCCCCGCGGCCACAACGTCGAGGTCCGTGTCGAGATTTCCCTCCGCGACTTCTACAACGGTGCCACCTCCGAGTTTGTCTGGAACAAGCAGCACATCTGCGAGTCCTGCGAGGGCACAGGAAGCGCAGACGGCCAGGTCGATACATGTAACGTCTGCGGTGGTCATGGCGTGCGCATCGTCAAGAGACAGCTCGCCCCCGGAATGTTCCAGCAGATGCAGACAAGGTGTGACGCCTGCGGCGGCAGAGGCAAGACCATTAAGCACAAGTGTCCCGTATGCCAGGGCCAACGGGTCGAGAAGAAGCCTACAACCGTGCAGCTCAACATCCAGCGTGGAGCGGCGCGTGACTCCCGTCTGGTCTACGAGAATGAGGCTGATGAGAGCCCTGACTGGGTCCCTGGCGACCTGATCGTGTCACTGACCGAGAAGGCGCCTTCATACGACAACAACCCTGACAAGGTCGATGGTGTCTTCTTCCGTCGCAAGGGTAATGACCTCTACTGGACCGAGGTTCTCTCCCTTCGCGAGGCCTGGATGGGCGGCTGGACCCGCAACCTCACTCACCTCGACGCCCACGTCGTGCGATTAAGTCGACCTCGCGGCCAAGTCGTGCAGCCAGGCCACATCGAGACCGTGGTTGGTGAGGGCATGCCGATCTGGCACGAAGACGGCGACAGTGTATATCACAAGACCGAGTTCGGAAATCTCTATGTCGAATACACAGTGGTTCTCCCGGACCAGATGGAGAAGAAGATGGAGGGCGACTTCTGGGAGCTCTGGGAGAAGTGGCGAGCAAAGACCGGCATCGATTTACAGAAGGACAGCGGACGGCCCGAACATGCGCGGGATGAGTTATGATAACAACAGGAGTGACGTGGTGAAACGTAGATGACGGGGAGTTATATGAATTTTCAAGAGGTGGTCTCGTGTACAGTAGAGATATGAAAGGATACCAATTACATGATCATTAACACAAGCGGTTGCAAGCCTAGTGTCTAGCCCCCCTGCCCACTGTTATCATCGTCACCTCCCTTTCATACTTCTGACATCACAGCTGATAACCCGTAAGTGTCAGGAACACCTTTATACGGGGTATTTATACGCATAAAACCTCAATGAGAAGACTATAATTGCTTAAGGTTCATAAACAATCATCAGTGTTTCTATATCGGCCGTTAGATATAATAGTCGTTACATCATGTCGTTAAACTCGACCCCAAAGCAGTAACCATTGGCCTTTCCAACCAAAGAAATCGTTGCCGAGTCAATAAAGCGTATTCACAGTCATTAAGTCGTCAATCCCGACGTCTCCTTATCCTTCTGCGTCTCCTGTCGTCGTCATCACGCCCATCCTCAATCGCGTTGCTTGATTCCGCCTGCTGCAGTCCACCGAGCACAGTTCCCAGCAAGCCAAGCCACCCGCCTTTACCTCCAAGCGCACCAGTAACGCCACGAACAATCCGTTCCACTGACTCGCTGTCAGTTCCCCCAACCTGCCACGCGCCTTTGACATCCCAGTCACCCTTGTGCTTGGGTCGGTACTCAAAGTCGCCCTTCCGACTCGTCCATCCTCGCCTGCTACTCGAGCGATCATCCAGCGGTTTGCCATTTCGGTCGAATCGATCAGGTAATATCTCAACGACGTCATCTGAGCTGGAACCTTCGCCTCGAGGCTGCCTTTTACGACCAGTGTAGGAATCATCCGATGACGAAGAGGATGACGAAGAGGAGCGTCGGCGTGAACGAGAGCGTTGACTAACAGGCACAAGACCATGAAGTTGATCAAATGCCTCCTGCTCACGTTTCTCTTTCTCTTCTTTGGCTGACGCTTCAGCTTTATGTCGCCTCATTGTCATGGAACTCTTGGGTGACAACGGAATGAAAGAGACCGACTTGGCTACATGGGACTCCTCCTCAGAGTCTAGGCTATCTATTCTCAAGTCAGTTTCTGTTCGTCGATCTCCACCAATAATTGTCGTAGTACGATTGGACGCACCATCGTCTAGTCCTCGTGAGGCGTGGTTGAGGATAGGGTCACTCACATTGTCAGGCGGATAGGGACCACCTGTTGGAGGAGGCCCTGGAGGAGGCGGCGGTCCGGGGGGTCCAGGTGGCGGTGGCGGCGGGTTGTAGTGTGCGGGAGGTCCGGTGGAGAGTCCTCGAGGGGGGCCGGGAGGTGGCGGAGGGTATCCCGTATAATCTTGTGGTACATAAGGTTGAAATTCACCGGAGCGATTTGGAAACTGCGTGAAGCGGGCGGCTCCGCCAGGCGGAGGTGAGGGATCAGTAGGGTAGGGAGGGAAACCGGCACCGCCAGAGGCCATAGGCGGCGAACGTGGACGGCGATCATTGAAAGTGTCGTCTTCAAAACCTGAACACCAGTTGTCAGTCAAAACTATCGTTTCCCCTAGGGGATTGCTCACGTTTCCTAGAACGGCTTCGAGACCGGGACGGGGATCGAGCAGCTCGATCACGTCGATCTCGCTCTGCCTCCCGCTCACGTTCCCGTTCCAACTCAAGCCGGCGTTCCCTTGAGCGTTGCTCCCTCTTCTCTCGCTCCTTCTTTTCCTTGTATTCCTTAATTCCGATCGCTGCTGCGCCAGCCGCAGCCATATCCCTTAACCGACTTTTGCTTCGCTTCTTGTCGCGGTCGGACGCAGCAGACGAGACAGAACGGCTGCGGGGGCGTCGTCTACGCCGTCTGCGTCTTGCCTCCGCCTCGGATTCGTAGCCTCGTGACGCAGGGCGGGGCGGCTGCGTTGCGAGGGGATCGGTTCCGTACTCAACTACGGGGCCTAGCTCAGGATCAGTCCCGCGCTCTCTATTAATGGATCTGGCCATGGACCTGCTCCGGCTCCGGCTCCTCGAGGGTCGCCGTCGGTAGTACTCATCATCGCTGCTGCTCGCGCTGCCGTCTTCCTTCTTGTCCTTGCGGTTCTTCCACATGGAATGTGCTGCCTTGGCTGCTACAGCCGCGCCAGCAATCTCGGCGCCGCGGCGAAGTCTAGACTTGCTTCGAGAGCGGCTACGAGATCGGCTGCGCGAGCTGCTTGACCGGCTGCTGCTTCTGCCTCGGGACTTGGACCTGTTACGGAGATGCTTGGCAACACCGGCAGCCGCAACAGTGCCCAAAGCTGCCTTGGCCGCAGTCGAGAGACTGCGGCGTCGGCTCCCACGACTGGTACTCTTTGTCGTTGTCGTCGTTCGCCGGATAATAGACCGAGAACGGGAACGGGAGTAGCCATCACGATGACGGCTTCGGCCTCGGTGTGCTTCCTCCCGTTCAATCTTGTTGGATTGGTAGTACTTGGCAGCCCCAGCAGCGGCCAGAGCGACAGCAGCGATTCCGAGACCTTTTGTAAGACGGGAATGGTTATCATCATCGTCATCATGCCATCGATCCCCATAGGCGCTGCGAGCTCTTCGAAGAGCCTCAGTGCCGAGAGCGCCGAGAGCAGCTCCTGCAATGACCTTTCGCCCACGATGCTCAGGCAACTCGCCATATGGATCGCGACGACTGTTTAGAAGTGCTGTGACACCAGCGCCCGCGAGAGCGCCCTCAGCTAGGTGACGCTTGTGGTGGGGGCTCTCGCTGCGCTCGGCGCGGCGCCGCACTACTGTGCGACGGACGTAGTAATCGTCGTCATCGCTATAGTAGTCATACTCACGACGTCGGCGATCATATCGCTCGACGGCATAATCGCGATCTCTGTGGCCGGTATCTCGGCGTTCATGGCGATAATAATACTCCTCTTCCTGAGGGCGTGGTGGAGGGGGGGCTTCCCTCCTGATAATTTGACGCTGCGGTTCCTGTTCACGAATCACAACCACACCAGGATCCTGGCGTGGCGGAGGGGATACGATGACGGGAGCTGGAGTAGGGGCCTCTTGGACGATGATCTTCTGTGGTTCAGGGGCGCGCTGCCGAATGACGAGAGGAGCGGGTGGGGGCGGAGGATCATATGGAGACCAATATTCTGTCTCCTTGCGGTATCGTTCAACCTCGCAGCCGTGAGAGTCGTCAACGTGCTCCTCAACTCGCTTCTCGAGGCGGTAGTCGCCGTCGTCGCGGCGCTCGACGCGCTTCTCAATTCTGACGTCATCCTCAAAAGGTGCGCCGTTGAAATGAGAACGTCGCTCCCAATCACGGTCAAATTCCTTGGTCTCATAAACCGATCCGCGAGGGCGCTCAGCTACAGCTACAGGCGCAGCAGCCGCTGTAGGGGCAACCGAAACAGGTGCTGGCATCGGAACGGGCGGCGGAGGCGGGGGGTAAATTTCTCGCTCGGTCTCTTTCTCCAAAACGTAGGATCGCGGAGCCTGGTCTCGGCCTCGCTCCTCATAGACGCTGGTGTGAGAGGTACCACCAGCATAGGATTCAAAAGCCGAGCGAGGGCGGTCCGGGGCGTGAGAGCGACGGTCTTGCTCGACCAGATCGCCTGAAGAGCGGCCATAGTGGGAGACATGAGAGCGCCCATCGTCAAATTCGGAAGCTCGGTCGGGGCGGTCGTATCGATCAGTCCTGCTGGGTGCGACTTTGTATCGGCGGATTGTGGTTTTGCGATAACGCTCGTCGTCTGAGGACTCGTCACCCCGCTCCCACTCACGATAGACGCGAGTGTCTCTGTAGACGTCACCCATCGCGGGGATGACAGGGGGGGTTGTAGGGCTGTGCTGTGCTGTAGTGCTGTGTGATTAAAAACGAAAGAAGGCGTCGGGTTCAAGCTGGCGAGGAGGTCGATGGTATGTTAGGAAACGCCCAAAGTGCAAAAAACGGCGGAAACTAGGTTTGTATGAGGGGAAAAGGCAGACGTTGCAGGAGAGGAGAAAGCTTGGAACGATGACGGAAGAGAGATGTCGTAGTGAGATGGGCGGATGTGAGTGATGGATGTTGAGCAGGAACCGGGCAAGGAAAATAATGGCTGGGGCCGGGCTGCCCTGAGAGAACAAGCCAGGGCGGGGCGTGGGGCCTAAGCCGGCGCTGGCAAGCCTGAGGCCCAGCGGCCGGGTGGAGCCCAAAGCGCCGCGCCTCCAGTGGAGCGAGACGCTAGGTGCCTGGTTGACACCCCCTGTAAGTTGTGCCGTGGTCTGGGAAAGCCCGTCGTGGCTATGATGGCTTATGATGCTCCAGGTGTAGAGGCAGACGCGTGGGATTGGACGTCTACTTGAGATGGGTGGCAGAAGGTCTCTTGTTCTGCCCGGCTGATGAGCTGGGCGTTAAGAGCTGGCCAGGCAGGGATCCAATCAAGCCGAGAGTCGAGCAACGCATGCAACCTCCCAAAACGCAAGGGAGCTACTCTCGTTGGGCTCTCTCGGCTCTGTTGCGTGAAGATTTTCAGGTTGATTAACGAGTTAAGCTTGGAATCGACGGCGCCCAAGGAAACAAACAGGCTTCAGGCCCGAGTTCCCTTTAGATGGGGATCTACAGGCGCTACCATGGAGCAGCCTGGGTTCCGCTTGGTTGTCATCTCCGGGCACAGAGCCTCACCATCAACACAGCGCATTGGCACACCCACGACGATGTGCCGAACAAGCAAACACTCCGACTGGATTAGGTTTTGTCACAGAAGCGTCCCCGCCGTGGCTTCCAATTCTTTGTCCCTAAAGCTGTAGCTGACCCTTGCTGGCCCCTTGTTGCATCTTGTATTGGCGCCCGGTCGTGGTGATGGTCAGTTCCAGACTCTGAAGCGAGGACCAGCCTTGCCAGCGTGGCTCCTGTCTCAGCGCAAGGCCCAACAAACCTGAAAGTTGAGGGCAATTTCCATCACATGGAGTGCTCAGTTGGCCGGTGTCTGGGAGGTGCCCTCCATCCCGGGATCTAACGTCGACCGAGAGCCTGGTGACCCGACCTCTTTGCTCAATCGGCCCAAGCCAGACTCTTTCATCGACAGGGACAATTCCCGCATTCTCCAGCTCTCAAACAAACCCTAAAACGAAGAAAGGGACAAGAACCTTCCCTTGGACGTCCCGAACCGATACGAACCTTGACCTTGGCCGTGACTCGTTCCCTGGCTCTGGGCAGAGTCATGGATGAGGTGGGAAAACTTGAACTCTTTCGTCACTAACAATCCCCAGACAACCCCACCCTCCTGCTTCTCTATGCCAGTGTCGTCATAGTCTGCGGTGGACGACCCCACTTCTTGGAACCCCTGCCCCGTCATGCTGCGTCGACAGAAACCTCCGTCCTTGGTTCTAATCTTCTTTGTGAGGCGACCGGAGCCTCCACTCAAAGAAGCACAAAAGCACAAAACTCACAAAAGACCAAGGCGATAGAAAGCAACAGAAGAAAAGAAAAATTTGAGGCCATCATCTGAACCCGCCTCCGCTCTCGCTTCTCGGCAGTTTACGAGAGCGAAAAGGTCGATTACGCAGACCCTTACTTTGAGTCACCAGACTCTCTTTACCCCGTACCACATGATGAGCAGGATGACCCGGGACGCCCGAGTTTTTTTGCTGCTGCTGTGAATCACTGACAGAACCCCAGCGCAGCCTTACCGAGGAGCATCGCGCCTCCAGGGTCCCGAGATGATGGGCTTGTTCGTAGTACGACAGTCTAAAAGCGGCGTGTCCCCATGACTGGAATATTCCGTGCTTCTGTCGTCTTCCCACAATGGCAAAGCGGCGTGCTAATACGACGATAACGGGGCAAAAGTGCACCGCCTCACCTGTATTGTATGTACGAGTTGACAAGTGAGTCCCACGCATATCAAAAAAACACAGGACGCATCTCAACACAACCATAACTCTCAAATGACGAATAATTAGCAAATATTATCATAAAAGAAACTAAAGTCTTAGCTATTATATACACTTAGTCTTTTAAAGGATTTATCTCATATTCCCGTGTTTTCTGACGATAACTACCTAGTAAGTCTCGACATTTTAGGTTGTGGCTCACTAAGCCTCAACAGGATGCAAAGAGCTTACTAACCTCTGTTGGAACCAACATGCAAAAGCCGCTTGTTCCGCGATAATGGGAATTGCAAAATCTGCATGCAGCGAGTGCATGACAGTCTCCAATCATTATTCAACAACAGGTCAATGGTCAAAAGTCCCAACCGTGCACGCATGATCTTATCAATTCTTTAATATGCTGAATCCGAATCCCATGTTTTAACCCAAACTCCAGATGTACCCAGATATACACAGCCTTCAAGCCCCCAACTCCCTCTAGCTTGGCTCTCTCACCTCGCCGTTATGCAGCTCCGTTGCTAGTACATGCATCAGCTTCTTCTCGAACGCCAATCTACTCGTCAAACCCCTCCTTCGATCCCAGCACGCCCACTCCACCGCTGCTACGCCTCCGTCGGCCGATAACATCGCGCACCCAGTCGCTCAGCGTGAAGCCCCAATGTCCGGCAACAAGAACGCCGCTCACGATGTTGATGACCTTGACCAGGAATGTCAAGATACCGTCGCGGCTCTCATGGACCGTCAGCAGAATCGGCTCAATGTCGTACTTGAAGAAGATTCCTGGGATGTAGTGCTCGTTGACAGCCTTGCTCTGCTCCGTCACGGCGTATTGGTTGGTGAGAATAGACCTCGAGCCCACGCTATACACGGTAGGCACAACTGAGAGGTAGTACTGAAACTTGTGGAAGTTGTCTGGGGCAGTGTTGACGGTGCCATCGAGGGGGTTGACGAGAGACGGGTAGAAAGGTCCGTAAGACAGCTCCGAGATGATGTGCGAAAAGTTGAAGTCTGTGAATGCCTGTCAGCACACGATGCGGCTTTCCTCGTCAGCCAATGCTTACTCTTATGGTCCAGATGTTCGCCGTTGCCCATGTATCCGTGGCCTCGAGCAGTAATATGGAAATCACCCTGCACTTTATTCAGGTCCAGGCTTCCGTAGATGCGGCAGCTGTCACCACGGCCCTTGACCTTGGGGGTCTTTGCCCACTTGGCCCTCTTCTTGCCGAGCGCGACAATGTCGTGGACGTGCTCCTCGCCGAAACCCTCATCCTCATAGCCTAGCTCGCCCCATCCAGACTGAGTGTTGACCCGACCGTGCTGGTCTCGTCCAAGCTTGTGCATCCCCTTGCTGTCAACCCATTGCGACCAAAGAGTCTTGTCACGGTGGAGGCGCTTGGCGGCCATGATTCGGTCGCCCGACGCGTCCTGTACGTTAACGTGAATGTCATCACAGTTCATACGAACCACAATGTCGAGGTTGATCTGTAGCTCGCGGGAAACACCGGCCTCGACCTCAAAGTTATGAGTCTCGCTGCCGCGCCACCACCGAGCAACCTCACCCCAAATAAGCATAAACGAAATGATGGACACGGCAACTGTCCATTTTCCGCCACCAGATGTTCGCTGAATATATTGGGGTTTCGACTTGGCTATACAGGGGTCAGTGGTGGTGAATACTTGGACCAATATAGAGACCACGTACGGAATGCGTCAAAAGCGCTGACGACGCTTCCAGACTTTGCGCCAAACTGGTCGTCGTCGAGGACGTGCTTCTCGACGCCGTTCATCATGCCTCAGTATGATTTCTAGCCCTGCTAGTTTCCGTATATACAATGCGTTCGAAGAGCTGTCGTGGGGTTTTTCGAGATCGTCGTGTTCGAGCTTCGTCGCAAACCGTCAAAGAGTCCGCTCGATCGACACCAGGTGCGCCAGTGGGTTCTCAGCACCGCATGCCTTTGAAGCTGAGCAAAGAAGTGAAGTTGAAGAACTGGAAACCAATTGAGACCGGTTTCAGTGGCCGTGGAAGTATTTCGGTCGGATATCGGCCACGGATGTTGGTGGAGGAGAATTGCTCAATGTCGTCGCTCTCTCGAATGCGCTCCCCTGCTTCATTCAGAAAGGACAGCTAACTAAAAGCATCCCCTGAAGCCTCGAGCTGAGCCACTGTCAGGGTCCAGGCGCTGATTGGTGGAGAACGCTTAGGGTGGGAGAAAGTCGTGCCGAGCCGAACTTATTCCACGTGCCTGCAGTGGTTGCAGATCTAGACTTTTATCGATTGTGCTTGATGATGTGAAATGCAGCTCAATATCAGAAAAATGACCTCGAAATAGTCTCATTTGTGTGATATTGTGGATTGAATTCGTTGGTTTCGTGCGCTATTTTTCATTTTGCTTCATTGTCACTTCACCCTCTCCCTTATACTCGTATAGTTGCACCGACGCGTCAGCTTTCAACAGCAGACCTCAGGTCCTTTCAATCGTCATCAAATGGCCAAATCTTGGAACTTCTCATGCACAAACTACCTCAACATGAATGATGTCTGTCTAATAGTGTCAATGTCTTCCTCCGGCACCCACAGCCACAAAAAAACCCAGGACGACAGACGATTGAGTCGCAAGCCCGACTACTTTGACTCATCCTTTACCTCTTTCTGTTTGGCACTTGGATTCTCCTCTTCGGCAGTCATAACCTTTGCCGCAATAGGCTCAAGGCCTTCCATCTTGGTCAACTTCTTCTCGACATCGTTGTGGAACTGTTCCATATCGGCAAGACCAAAGAGTTGGTCAATCTCCTCAAGAGATAAGCCCTTGGTTTCCTTCATGAAGAAAAACGTAAACACGCTCATTCCCAAGCACAGGCTTGCAAAAACAAGAAAGGTCTTCCAACCAATGTCGTGGATAATCTTGGGTGTTACCCGCGTGACCATAAAGTTGAACAGCCACTGTGTTGCCGCTATTTCACGTTAGAATTCAGTGTCTTGTAGACTGTTTCGGCCTCTTACCTGCGAAAGCTACTCCGTAGGATCGGACATGAGTAGGGAAGATCTCTCCAGCATAGATCCATGGGCTATGAAAATCAGCGAAACTCCAGTGACAAGGGGCGGACGCCTTACCCGGGACCCCAGGAACCTGTGTAAGCGATGACATAAAGGTAAATAAGGACGCACATGGCGATGGACGCCGACGAAACGCCCTCGCCTTCCTTGGGTGGATGTGTTGCAAGAACCGAGGCCAGAATAAACATCATGGCAGACCTACGGGTGGGTGAGTACAGAAGTCGAAAAGATTTATCAAGAAACTTACATCCAGGTTCCGCCAGCAACATGGGCCCATCGTCGTCCAATCTTGTCAATTATGAACAGCAGGGATACGGCCGTGAAAACCAGTTTGACAATTCCATAAATTCCGGTGGCGAACAGAGAAGCATCCGCTCCAGACAGCCCAACGGTTTGGAAAATTTGAGGCGCATAGTACCCAATGCTGTTCGTTCCAGTGAGCTGCTGGCAGACCATGAGGGCAAAGATGAGAGCGAAGCGGTTTCGAACACCCGGCTTGAGACACTCTCTCCAAGTTGCATCTCTCTGCTTGCCTTCTTCCTCACTCAGGGATGTTTTGATTTCCACGAATTCCCGAGACACCTCGTGAGAATCGATGGGCATGTTTCGAATGTACGCCAATGATGCCAGAGCCTGTTCATCCCGACCCTTCTCCGCCAGCCAGCGAGGAGACTCCTTTAGGGGAATCAAACCAACAAAGAGAAGGAATGCAGGAATCATCTGGACGCCCAGAGGGATCCTCCATTGTGCGCTTGAAACAGACATGCCTCGCTCGATGCCATAGTTGAGCCAGTAAGCAATCGTACTGCCAAGGACAAGAAACTCCTGAAATAGTCCAGTTACTCGGCCACGAACATCTGCTGGAGCTGTCTCGGCAACAAAGACCGGTGTGATTGAGCTCATGCCACCTACACCGAGTCCAGCAATGACTCTGCCAGCGTAGAGGTAGTTCAAGTCCTTGGGGGTACCAGTCTGCAAAGCAGCGCCAAGTAAGAAAAGGACCGAGTAGGCCATGAGAGAGTATCTTCTTCCATATCGATCATTCGCGATCGCAGCCGACACAGCGCCCACGCAACAGCCAGCAGTCAAGAGGGAGACGACATTTGAGGACACCTCGGCAACTTTGCCATCTGCGAAGCCAGAAGACTCGGTTGGAAGTCCAAAGTCTTGTTTGAAACTTTGAAAAGGGAGAAGTCCTCCCATAACTCCGACATCGTATCCTGATTCATCTGTTAGCATCCATGGTTGAAATTCATTTCAATGTCTGTGGTAAGACCTACCGAACAACAGTGATCCCATATAAGACACGGTTGCGAGTATGTATACACGGTAGTTTTTGAAAAAGCCCTGAGGCTGAGACAGGGACGAATCCATGGCGACAACTGGACTGAGTTCGATGAGCCTTCAAACTATGACTCGGTTCTTGATCGATGATAAAGCTGATGATTGAAACTACTCAGCCCTTTAGAACTCATGGGTATATATGCATTCTTAGATCCCTGCCTCCCCCTTGCCAACTTTGAGCTGAGTCAAACAAACATCTTGTCTGCTAGAATTTCCCTCGGGAGCTGGTTCACATCCGAGATAGACTTCCGAAGAGACACCCATTATCCGAGATAAGACGTCGAGCTAAAGTCAAAGGATGGAGCCGTATGCAGGCAGCACTAACGTTAATACCCCGCATCTAAGATCCCCGTTGGCAAATGCTATCAAGGGACCGAGTCAAAAACCAAGACCCAGCTTGACTCGGCCCAACTAGGAATTAGGTTGAATAAAGATGAACTGATGCTGAAGATGTAAATGGAGCAATCGTCAGGCGACTTCTGGAAGCTGAGCCTATCAATCACTTAAAATAGTCGTTTTTATTTGTTTGATCAAGATGGCCAACCGTGGCAAGACATTACACTCTGAGATCTTTTGCCTCAATGATCTGAAGGAACAAGGCTCCAAGAAGCTCCCAAGAGCTTACAGGGGTGTGTAGTATTGAACCTTGTTGCCCCAGACCTCCAACTAACAGCCTCATGCCCAGAGTTCTACAATGAGGGTGCGATGGACTTGCTCACGTAAATTGCTTGATATTTCTAGTTAACCATCGTTCATTACTCACTTTTAACACTAGTGTTGTCGACAATGAGAAAGCATTCGATCGGTACAAGATCCGCCCTCGTGTCTTGAGAGATGTTTCCGACTTGGACACATCAACCGAGATCTTCGGTACCAAGGTGGCACTTCCATTCGGATTCTCGCCGGCAGCCACCCACAAGCTGGCCCATCCCGAGGGAGAAGTGGCAACTTCGAGAGCCGCGGCAGAGACTGGCATCCCCATGGCCTTGTCTGCATATGCGACCTGCTCACTGGAGGATGTGATTGCTGAAGGGAAAGGAAATCCCTACATCATGCAGTTCAGTATTCTGAAGAATCGGGCTATCTCGAAGCAGATCCTTGAGCGGGCGGAGAGTGTGTTGACACATGATTGAGAGTGTTGATCATCGCTGACTTGGTTTCCAGAGGCTGGATACAAAGCTGTTATGATGACGGTGGATGCTCCGCTCCTAGGTCGACGACTTAACGAATATCGCAACTCGTTCGGTATCCCTAAAGGCATGGGCTATCCCAATATCTTACCAGACGTCGATTTCAGTAACCTGGTAGACCAAGCCGCAGACTTGAGTTATGGTCAGTTATTTGACCATGTACCTTGACAGCAGCTTAAACTTTGCAGAGGATGCGATCAACTGGGAGCAGGCAATTGGCTGGGTCCGAAGTGTCACCAAGCTCGACATTTGGCTCAAAGGAGGTATGGATAACTTTGGACGTTGTGATTGTGAAATAGAGCACTGATCGAGAGACAGTGTACACCGCTGAAGATGTGGCCCTGGCTATCCAACACGGCGTGGACGGGGTTCTCATCTCAAACCACGGTGGTCGACAACTCGACGGTGTGCCAGCTACCCTTGACGCCCTCCGAGAGTGCGCGCCAGTTGCCAAGGGAAAGATCAAGATCGCTGTTGATGGCGGTATCCGAAGAGGAACAGACATCTTCAAGGCCATTGCCCTAGGCGCAGATTTTTGTTTCGCAGGGCGTATCCCCATCTGGGGATTGGCGGTGAGTCCTTCAGCTTCTTGTAGGAGACCCGAAAGTTAAAACAGTCACAGTACGATGGAGCCGAAGGCGTTAAGCTCGCTGTGAATCTACTTCATGAGGAGCTTAAAATTGCAATGGCTCTTGCAGGGTGAGCATCGTATGCCGTGTTGACGAAATTAAGGCTAACAAGAGATAGATGCAAAACTATCAAGGATATCAACAAGGGGCATTTGTCAATCCTACAGCAGGAGACTGGCATTCTTTCCAAGCTGTGAGACAAACGGGTTGAAAGATTGGTCTTGTACAATTCCATGTACATTTCACATAGAAGGCATTCAATAGATGGGAAATAGTTGCAGCATTTCGGGAAAAGACATGATTATGTGACGTCAAGTGTCGTTATTCTGAGGCGCACAGTGATGTTGTGAGAATTATGTCAACCGAGGAAGACCCAGTCACCCGTGTACAATCGTTCACGTAAAGATGGATTTTCTTGCCATGAACGAGTCCGCCTTTTACATCACGCTTTCAAGTTTAAGAACAGGGAAGACGTAGTGCTGGTTGCGCAAAGATAGACTTATCCAACACAGCCATGTTTGCCCAAATGCGACCCTTCACGCCACCCATGAAAAACCCAAAGAGGTAAATTTCTGGCTTTTCCAAAACCACCATGACAGAGATCGCGGATGCACGTCACCTCTTGCATGGCCCCGCCAATCCCCCGCATTTTGATGCGTGGGGGCCCATTTGCAAAGTCACGATAGCATGGGCCGAGTCATGGCCGAGTCAAATTGGTGGATTCCTCATGTTGTGGCTTATCGGATTCAATGAGCCGCAATTGAGCAGAGTCAACAGAATACAGATCTATGTCGAAGCTGTGGGCTGAGTCAAGAATATCTGTCGTGTATATAGACGCTTTGTTAACCAGGATCAATCGATTCATCAATTATCACCCCCGTCCACCTTTGATCCCCTTGTCGCATCCGTTCAAAATGAGCAACTCCGAAGTCCTCCTGATCATCACTCCCTTCACCCCAAAGCCAGAATGGCTTGCCCATCTCAAGGGAAAGTGCCCTGACGTCGAAGTCATTACCTACCCTACCGAGCTCTATGCTGTCGAAGTCCCCAAAGGAGTGCCCGCCGATGTGTGGAAGCGAACTACTACCCTCTTCACATGGAAGGCTTTCCCTCCCAAGGATTGGGTGCCGAACCTCAAGTTTGTTCAGCTTCTTAGCGCTGGATGTGCTCAGATCTTTGGTCTGCCTCTCTTTGAGGAGAGCGAGATTGCCTTCTCCACATCAAACGGCTCTCATGCGTAAGAGTAGCTTCCCTTACTTCTCTCTTATATACTGATCAGGAACAGGCCTCAAGTAGCCGAATGGGTCTTTGCTACATGGCTAGCGCACCAACACTTCAGTAGGACCCATCCTCTGACAAAACAATCCCAATCACTGACCAAGCGCAGTTCCCCGTTATCTCGATCTCCAGAAGCAAAGTAAATGGGTGGATCCTGACTCTGACGAAGATACCGAGGATTCAGTTGGACTACGAGTGTAAGTAACCGAGCCTAGTAGTAACCCTTGCCGTCTAACTGTTGTCATAGTGGTATCTTGGGTTATGGAAACATCGGGCGCCAGGTCGCAAAAATTGCAACGACCTTGGGCATGGATGTCCACGCTTATACTCTGCATGAGCGAGCCACTCCCGAGTCACGAAAAGACGATGGTTTCACGGAGACTGGCCTAGGTGATCCTGAAGGCTTGCTCCCCAGCAAGTGGTTCCACGGCAAAGATCAGCTCAATGATTTCCTCGCCTCCGACCTGGACCTGCTCGTCATCCTACTCCCCTTAACAGAGCAAACCAGAAACATGATCTCCAAAGAGCAGTTTAAGCTGCTGAGCAAGAAGAAGACCTATGTCTGCAATGCGGGACGTGGTCCCATCATCAACACGGATGATCTTATTGCTGCGCTAGATGGACAGCAGATCCGAGGAGCAGCGCTCGATGTTACGGAGCCGGAGCCTCTGCCAGAGGATTCCAAGCTTTGGAAGTATAAGAATGTGATTATCACCCCGCACTGCGCTGGAAACTCGAACCATGTTTATGAGAGAGTGTTTAAGATTCTGACATACAACTTGGAAAGGCGAGCCAAGGGACAGGAGCCGATCAACAAGGTTAGAAAGTCGCTCGGGTATTAAAAACAGGTAGTCATTAAACTCAAGTTACAATAAAATATGTCTGACCGTATCAGGCATCGTTTAAATGGGTTTGACTCTGCATGTCTTTGTGCTTTGTTTCGGCCGTTGGTGACTTAATCGGTTCTCAATTGGCGCTTGACTTACACCAGGTTCAGCGTAGTTGCTAGTTGTCGATTAGTAGCCAATTGACTGCAACTGCCTGACCCTGCAAGTTTTCAAAACATCTAGGCCAATGAAGTGCAATAAATGTCTATGAAACGTAGCAAGGAAAGATACTTTTCTTCAAGCATTGTTTAGGCTGATTCTATTCCTGAATTGGCTGACACTCTGTTGATTAGACACACGTGATGGTTCAAGGCTCCTTATCGATAAGCACAGCCCGTCACACCTCGTGTTACCAAGAAAACAAGCGAACAGTTCTGCAGGGACGGGAAAGGGCGACACGGGCGCCTTGGCTCCTTGGCATGCCAGGCCCTGGCCCGTGGATCGGATGCCAGTGCCGATAAGCGTCTTGGCAGGGCAGAAGTGGTTTTGCCCAGACCAGAAATGGACGACATGTGCTGACTTTTGGCATTGTCGCAAAGAGGCGCGCAACACCAAGAGAGCAGCAGCAACGAGGAAAACAAGACGTCGAGATGCTTCAGGGGATGGCTGACGGGCAGACCCAGATTTACCAAGCCTGCGGCATCGGGCGCACGCAGGCGCCACGGTTGCTTGGTCATTCTTGGGGGTGGGATGGGTATATGCCGTTTAAACGGGAGGACCTTGCAGGAGCATCACCTAGAGTTCCGTGATAGCCGAGCTTCCGTTGCAGACGGGATGCCCGATGAAAGCTTCGTTCATTCCATGGCCGTTCTCGCGCGCTGCCAGTACGGATACGCAGAGGCAAGGTCTTGAAACAATCATCATACATGCAGCCGTTGCTGTCTGTCAGGGCATGCGATCGTCAGCTGCAGCAGACACAAGCCTGCTCCAGCAATGTCCAGCCGTCAGCAGCCCCTGAAAAGGGCACCCAAAAGAATCACAGCTCGTATCTATGCGTAATCCAGCCCGCAAAAAATAGCGACTTGACGCCCTGATGAGACGCTTTCCCAGCTTCTAGCCCACCGCGTGGACCGCGCCGTGAGCCATTAGCCACTCATTTGGCCGTGTCACCCTCCACCAATAATTCCCTGTCCCTGTTTGTCTCCCTCCTTCTCCCTCCCTTTATTCCCACGCAAAGCCAGCCCAAGGCCCAGCCCCCCGACCCCCGTCACCCGTTCTTTCCTTGGCAACTTGGCATTGCCTTGTCCACTTCCACACTTGACTTCTTCATCAACACCACGCATTCGACATCACCGTCCTTGGTCCCTGGCGTAGCAGAACCCTCCAGTCGCTCGTCTCGGTTTATTTCTAATAATACTTGCCTTCACTTTCTTTTAGGCCTCGCTGCCTGTATTGCGTCACTTCAACTCGACCTTTCCGACCGAGCCCTCGCCGGGCGCGCCTGTCGCTCGCTTTCTACTCCCAAATACGCCATTCGTTTTTTCTGACGTCGCTCGCTTGAACACCTCACCCGAATATTGTCACGATGAAGTCTTCCTTCACCACTGGCGCTGCTGTTGCGCTTCTCGCCTCAGCAGGCCTTGTCGGCGCTCAGTCGCCCTATAGCATTGATAGCAATGGTACAAACTCACACCACTCGAGTTGATGTAGTGACTGACCGTTACCGTAGATGCCATCAAGAAGTCGGCCAAACAACTTGCTGCCGACTTGATCGAGTACTATCATGGCCTGGATCCGGGCGGTATTCCAGGAATTCTCCCCGGCCCGCCTCCCGCTGGTGACTACTACTGGTGGGAAGGAGGTGCCATGTGGGGGACGTATATGGATTACTGGAAGTGCACCGGCGACACCACCTACAACGCCAAGGTGATGCAGGCTATGCAGTTCCAGACTGGCGACCATAATGACTACCAGCCCGACAACGTCACCTTATCCCTCGGAAACGACGATCAAGGCTTCTGGGGCATGTCTGCTATGCTCGCTGCTGAACTCGCCTTCCCCGACCCTCCGGATGACAAGCCTGGCTGGCTGGCCCTTGCCCAGGCTGTCTTCAACACCCAGGCAGCTCCCGATCGACACGACAAGACTTGCAATGGTGGTCTTCGATGGCAGATTCCCCCAACCAATAACGGATATGATTACAAGAATAGTAAGCACTCCCCGGTCTATTAGAGATGAAGGTGGTTAGCTAACTTGAGTCAAGGTATTGCCAACGGTTGCTTCTTCAACTTGGGAGCCCGACTGGCTCGCTACACCGGCAATACAACATACTCAGACTGGGCCGAGAAGACATGGGAATGGGTGGAGGGCGTCGGTTTCCTTGACCCTGACTCCTACAAGATTTACGACGGTGCCCACGTCGGAAAGAACTGCACCGATATCAACAAGGCCCAGTTCTCGTACAACGCTGGCGTCTTCCTTCAGGGTGCTGCTTTCATGTACAACTACGTAAGTCGTCGTGCCACAAATGTCTTGGACCTTGTGCTCACAATTTTTAGACCGACGGAGAAAAGAAGTGGGAGACTCGTCTCACCAAGCTCGTTGATGCTACCCTCTCGAACTTCTTCCCGAACGACATCGCCGTCGAGATTGCCTGCGAAAACCATGGCACCTGCACCACCGATATGCTTTCTTTCAAGGGCTACGTCCACCGCTGGATGTCCCAGGCCACCCACCTTGCGCCTATCATCTCGGATAAGATTCTGCCCGTTCTCCAGAAGTCGGCGGCGGCGGCCATTAAGCAGTGCACAGGCGGTGACACCAAGCGCGCATGTGGCTTCAAGTGGTCAACTGGCACCTATGACGGCAAGACCGGTGCTGGCCAGCAGATGAACGTCCTTGCTGCCGTTTCATCTCTGCTCATGGAGCACACTGATCCCCCCGTCACGGCCAAGCACGGCGGAACTTCCAAGGGCAACCCTGATGCCGGTAACGGTGGAGACAACCCGACTCAGAAGACATTCAAGCCTCTCACTACTGGCGACAAGGCCGGTGCCGGCATTCTGACCTTCCTGGTCTTGTCGGTTGCGTGTGGCACATTTGGGTGGATGAGCCTGGGAAAATAAAAGAATACCCCCAGACAATCTAATGATGCCGGAAGGGGATAAGATAATATCAGTCTCCCACGTATGCGCAAACATGCTTCTTTGTAGCCTTATTTTTGAACCTGGAGGAGGACCAGTTCTGGGCGTTGGATGGAATGTACCTGATTTAGCTGGCCTGGCACGGCTGCAAATTTCCATATATCTATTTACCCCCTTGCTTTGCTTGTACTTTGCTTGTCCAGTCACATTATACCAGAGCGCTTGATCAGCATTAGAGCCAGGCTCGCAGGTCTCGGGCGTCGGGAACTCACCGCTGTTCATTCTGCAGGAGTAGAGAGGCGAGACATGGATAGCTAGACCAAATAGTAGATCCAAGTAATCGTGTAAACGCCGCTTTCTCGTTCAACGTGATACGAACTCATGCCTTGGCGAGACGCTTGGTATTGTGCCCTTGTTCATTTCCACGTGGGCGAGCCTTGGCATGATTGTCGATGGTGTTTCATCTTGGCGGCAACATCCCGGCTGAAGCTTGGCGATTGGACTAACAAAGGCTATTCTTAACCCTTGAAGCGAATGCCATGCCTCGAAATTGTTCTATGCAATGCAAGGCTTGCCGGAGTACCGAGCTCGAGTTTCATTTTCGACTTTGCTGAGGTTCAAGAATGAGATGGGAGGCTAGAAACACAGCTGTGTGTTAGTCATTACAAGGTCCAAGATTTCTATCAAGGACCTCCAGCAATATCCAGGGTAATACTTGTAAAATCTCATCATGGAGTAAGATAAGCGTCTAAATATTTTTCTTAAATTATTTATTCAGTACTTTGGTTCCATATTCGGGTCCGGGGTGGAAGTCATCGGTTTACAACCGACCCAGTATCTTTCACTCGTGGAACAGCTCCCGCCAAGGATTCCACTTACTAATGGGGCCTCGTTGGTCCAGTCTTAGCAGGAGACTACGGAGTGATAGTGACGATGGTGCGTTTCGAGATCTTGAACCAGATGCCTGGCGAGAGCCCGCTGAGCTCCGGTCGGCTCCATTGCAGTCAGGGTGAACAGGAGATACGCATATTGAGCAAACCAAACGCCCATAGTTTCAAGTTAGGTGAGTTGCAAAAGTAGGTTCCGGAAATCGATACACCGGCCGTCAGAATGGATACGGCCAGGGCCAATACGTTAGGTACCGTCTGCCGACGAGATCCGTATAGAGCCATTCCGTCATTGTCACACAAAACGATAAATACGTACCAAGCTCAGTTAGATACGGCGAGGGCCTCGCGGTCTAGGCTCGCTCGAATTACCTAACAGTTTGCCCATGCCCTGACTCTACGCCCGCAAGAGGCTGCCAAGATCTGGGGGATCTGGGACGATCTGGGTAAGCCTTGTGCATGAACCAGGGGCATTTCGAGATTGACGTGATGGTTGAGCCGCAGGTTGATTCAACGTCTACAGATGGAGAGAGAGCTGGTGAGGTGGCTGAGGGGGGATCTGAGAGGTGGTGATGCATTTCAAAGGGGACACAGAAGCAATACCTGCCTACTGGAGCACATAGGTAAGCAGAGCACATGGAACCTGAAATGCCGTCCTGGATCATGGCGAGAAGGAGCAAAGGTTCGATTGCAACGTTTGACGGAACAGGCGGGAGCAGCCGTTGCTAGCCCGCAACCAATTCATGGAAGGTACCACAAACTCTCCCAGCTCTTCACTCTTCCCGCGTCAGACGGAATTGAGTTTATTACTGCACAACCCAACAGCTCTCTCAACTTGGTCAGAACACGTTTGATGATGATTCCCATCATCAGCAAGTGGGATACTTACCCTTACCGCCGCCTGCAATGACCGAGGTTTGGTCCGCCAAGGACAAGAACGAGCATGGACACTCACGAGGCCGGCCTCCCCCTTGTTGAATCCTCACATGGACGTGAAAACTCCATTCCAATGCATGCCCAGACGCGAGAAGCAATAGCTAGCCGCCCTCGGATGACGACTACGACAGCTCAAACATCACAAGGCCAATTCCCCATTGATGATTGACCATGGTCGTCTCTCCATTCCTCAAGCTTTGAGCAAGATGCGGCTAATGGAAATGGGTCGTGGATCATCAATCCCTGCCGTGCCACTCAACTCTGGCCAATCACGTCAGAGAGACGTAGCGCTAGACTCGCTTCTGGATTTCTATGGGGTAATTTTTACATACTAAAAACTCTAGGATCCAGGAACAACGACAAGTCTGGGGTGCGCGTGACAGCGCCATTTCTCTCGGCCATCAAAACACAACACATCACACGGCACCGGACACGTTTGCCGTTAACTGCAAAGTGGCCAACAACGAGGGGCAAAGCATCAGATGGTGCTGCCGTCTAGACTTGCCCCGTCAGGAGACTATTGCGCCTTTGCAGGGCCCGGAGGGGAATACCTCTTGGGTTGGATCCTCCTCTCCTAGTCTCACGACAAAGCACGAGGCGAGCATGACGAAAGCAAGCCCCCCTCCCTTCCCTACCGATCTAAAATGCGGGGGAAAAAGAGACTGGAAAAGTCTTGCAGCGGGCCATTTGTGGGGTGAGCAAAAAGCTTTCTTGTCACTTCACGGTTGTTGGGTGACTTTGTGGCCCCCTTGCTCACGGTTGATGGTATAACTACCGTCCCATCCCATCCCATCATGACAAGTCTCACACCACACACGAGCTTAACTGCACTACCTCTTATCCTTGAAACTTGACTACAAGCATTGGCTTCTCCTTTCCTCGAGTCGGCTTTGTTCTCTTTTGCTTGAAACAATACAGAGCAATTGCACTCAACCCATACACCACTTCCTTACTTACAACTCCTCCACCGTCACAATGCCCAACTACATCGTCACCGAGCCTTCCCCCTCCACAAACGCCTACGTCCGCTCTGGCCGCGGTGGCTACGGTAACATCACCCGTACCGCTACCAGCAGCTCCAAGCAGACCACCACGCCTAACTCGCGTACCGTCGCTACAAAGGCTACTCCCTCGCGGCGCTTCTTCAGCGGCATCGGCGGAGCTGGCAATGCCCACGAGCCCAGTGAGCACCCCGGCCTCTCCCTCGACGAGGAGTATGACCGCATCGCCGCCCGTGACCAGGTCAATGCCGGTCACTGCGGCATTGGCGGCGCTGGCAACGTCTACCACCGCAAGGCCAGCGATGCCAGCTCCGACGCCAGCTCGAGCTCCTCTCTGAGCTCTAAGACTAAGCTCTGGTCCCGCGTCAGCAGCACCTTCAACCGCGACTAGTGGTCCTCATGCCTTGTCAAGCAACTCAAATAAAGAAAACACAACAAAATTCGGCGTGATGGAAACGGTGGACAATGGACGACTCAACTCTGTACGAGATACAACGATAATCAAATCAACCTAGCGATCGGCGTTTATGGGGAAATTCAACAACGGGGTGGGGGACCTCAGAGCAAATGGGAAAGCCCGAGGACATTGGGTGTTTTGTCTTTTTGGCATGAAGAAACTCGTTGGTGGTGATGGGGATTGGATCGGGCGATATGGCCTGCCCATGTTTCTTTCTCATCATCATCTAGAGGGCGTTTGTTTCTGGTGAAGATTATTATACCCCCGAGCATAGCTCTTTTATATACCACAAAAGTACCAACTACTTTTTACTGTTCAGTGCTTGATCCTCTCCATTCTTTTTAAAGCTTCCAAGGGCATCCGTGGCCTTGTTCTAGAAACGCTATTAAACAGGCTCTACGTCTCAGACGTCTTTCAACTACTTAGTCCTGCCGATAGGCCATAGTTATATACAAGAGCCCTTGGTATGTTTCATGAGCTTTCGGGACCAGATAGTTTCCGCCCTCGGCCCGTTCAACAGCACGCGTTGCAGTAGCCGCGTCTCCCTACGAGATTCCTTATGAAACCTATGGCTCTTGCTAACATCTCCCCTTGCCTATGCATTCTTCATTACTAGACTTTCTTAGAATTCCCACTATCAAACTTGACCGGCGCTTCCTTATCGATTAGTTGCAGAGGCACTACAACCTCCCTCGTCAACGCCTGCATCTTCCTTCACGACGATCACACAGGCACTATTCTCAGCTGCCATTGACTTAATGCCAGATTCAGGCATACAAATCCACAGAGTTACTAGGCTTTAAGTGCTAACCTTGTTTCCAATAATCCCTCCAAAGCTCAGCCATTAGGCAAGTGGGCGTGCACCGGAACCAACGTGCTTCCTCGTCACCTGGTAAATACTAGCTTAACCAAGGCACAATAAAGTCTAGAGCAGGACATGGATGTTTAGTTGAGGATCATCTGCAGTCAGAGTAGCTCCGCTGACAGGAGCTGCTCAAGGCATCCCCGATGAGTAAAGGACCACGAGACGGCCCGCGTCTCTAGCGTGTAGATGGGATCTATTCTTGACTTTGAGCCCGATCGGTTTCGGCATCGATGTGTTCTATAATCCTTGTCAAATATCTAAGCATCTATCGTCTTGGCGCAGGCAAAGGGACAAGATCGGGGGGAAACTTGGGGGGCGTCAACGACACGCCCCCAGCCAGCGAACCGGAGTGATCGAAATGGCTCACCAACCAGAGGAAGCTCATTATGCATATCGACGACCTACGGCAGTTGATTATAAGTGGGCTCTGACCAAAACTACTGAACCGTGGCGAGCTGAAACTCCATCGCTTAAAGGCATGGAGAGTGCAGCGGAGCTTTTTCCTCTTACAGACAACCCAAGATCAAGGTTTTTTTTTCAACAGACGACGGACACAAAGAGATTTAATACATCAGGGTATCATTAGGGCTTCCTCTATCTGGCAAAGGGTTTTGTCTACAACTGCGCTGGTGTCGCTGCACGCCTACACGTCTTGACTCTTTTTTAAATTTTCCATTCCAATGCAGGGGTTTATGTGTCGCTGATATGTTTTAGCACCTTGACAAGAGAGGGAGAAGGGGAAGAAGAAGAATATGGCGGGTTGCGGGACTGCGGCACGCGGGGATGCCGAACGAGGTCATCTCGATCATAAGGGCGACGAAGCTGAGCTGGCGGGGGAAGGGGGGGTGTTGATGCATCCTCGGCCGGCTGCTTCGTCGTGGGGCCTGCATCGTGAGGATGCGAATGTGGATGGGACGGGGTGTATGGAGTGTTTATGTGAACTTGGTGTGGATGATGTCCGGGTTCTCGTGCCAGTCGTCGATGCTCACCCACATCTGTCATGAGTTAGTATATATGGTGGAGTGAAAATGAGGGACATGGTCAACATACCTTTCGGAAGGTACTCAAGCCGGCCAGAATGCTGCCTCCAATCCATGTAGAGTACTTCCGCTCCGGTGGCGCAAAGATCTTTATCCTCATGTCCTTGACAGCCAGCCTCTGCAGCTCCGTCAAGAGGCGGTCACCGAAGCCCTTGGTCAGCGTGCTGCCTCCGGAGAGCACAATGTTGCTGTACAGCGACTTTCGGAGGTCCAGGTCGGTTCGGTTGATGGCGTCCACAACGATCTGGTGCACACCGGGGTACTCGAGGCCGATAATCTCTGGGTCGAACAGGATCTCAGGGGCCCTGAAGCGTTCCGCACCAATCTTCGTTCCTTGTTAGCTGAAGGTGCGCCAAACATAGCACATAGAATCTCACCTTGAGCTTGTGGCCGTCTGGGAGCACATATTCGGCAAACTTGCTCTCGTTGGGCTTCACACCGACCCAATCCCTCTCCTCTTTCCTCGGGTCATGCGCAACGTATGTCACGCTCTCCTTGATCAATCTTACTACTTCCTTCTCGGCACTTGTGTGGAAGATGTATCCACTCTTTCGTAGGAGCGTTTGCAAGTACTCAGTAACATCTCTGCCGGCAACGTCGATTCGACGGATGCTGCTAGGCATGGCGAAACCCTCGTAGACTGGCACTGCGTGTGAAACACCATCGCCAGAGTCAAGAACGATACCGGTTGTGCGGCCGCTGGCGTATAGTGATAATACCGCTTGAATCGATGTATGGAGGGCGGGGACGTTGAATGTCTCGAACAGGATCTGGGCGGCGGTGTCGCGGTTACTCCGAGGGTTCAGAGGAGGTTCTGTGAGTAGAACGGGGTGCTTGAATAGAATTAGTATGTGCTAGGAAGAAGCTTCCTTTATGGACAAACCTCTTCACTGAGAGTCTTCAACCCCTCACCGTATACATACTCCCAGATCCTCTCCATGTCGTCCCAGTCGGTGACGATGCCATGCTCCAGGGGATACCGAATCTTGAGCAATCCTCTCAGCTCCGTAGCAGCCTTTTGTCCAATAAACACTTCGCCCTCGAGGGCACCAGCCAGAACCCTCAGATGCTTCGGTCGGCCAACCCATGATGGAAAGAAGCACTTAGGCAGGTCGTCACCTGCGAAGCCGGCTCGGATGGTGCCTGAGCCATTGTCCAGGACTATAGGGGCATTGTGCAGGGAATCGGCCATGTTCGCGTCGGTTCTTTGTTTCGATTGTGTCTCGGGTCGCTTGCGTTGTTGTCTGTCATGAACCGTCTCAATCGCCTTTGCATACTACCACCATGGGGCACGTCCCTGAGCTTTCCCTAGCGTCGTGCTGCTGAAGCTCTCACCATACAGCACCGTCCACTTTTCGAGCATGTACTAGCAGACCGGGAACCTTGCAGAGCTTGCAAAGCTTATCGCATCCATAAACCGTCGTCAAAAGTCGCTGGAGGTCGTTGTTATCGGCCTAAACGTTGTCAAAATACCCCTGCTACCCAAGGCGCGTCCGCCAATCTTCCAGCTTCAGGAGGTGTGGCAGTTTCGTCACGTGACTTCGAGGACCCTTTACGCCTCAGGCAGGCACCATTAAAGTGCTTCGCGTACCGGCGCGTCTCCTCCACCGTGGATCGCGTCAGCGACGTGCCATATTTCCTAGGCAACTCGAACCTCTGTTGGTAAAGACCTTTTTGACGATCTTGAAGAAGCCGTTGCAGGAGATTCCTCAGCCTCGCATTTCTCATCAATGCCTGTTCAAGGCTATCTTTTCAGCTGCTGACCCTCGATATCCTCTTCTCTCGACCCAGTTACCGCGCATGGTTCCAGAATTGCTTCATCTTAGCCGCCAAGATGGTCAAGGGCAATGCAGCCGCCGCAACAGCAGCCGCCTCCGGTCCGGGGATTTACAGCGCCGTATACAGTGGAGTGAGTCTTTGCGTCTTTCTATTGAGTTGGCTTTCAGGGTCAAATCGATCATGGTTTGAGTCTGCCGAATGCTCGTGAGGTTGCTGTCAGGGGCATTGGACCTTTGTGCAACCCTCCCCGAACGCAACCAAATTGTGAGAGCATATGCTAATTGATCGTACTCCTAGATACCTGTGTATGAGTTTCAGTTCGGCGGGGACCTGAAAGAGCATGTTATGCGACGAAGGCACGACAATTGGATCAACGCGACCCATATTCTAAAGGCTGCTGGCTTCGACAAACCAGCCAGGACGAGAATTCTCGAACGAGATGTGCAGAAAGAGGTTCACGAAAAGATTCAAGGTGGATACGGAAAATATCAGGGTTGGTCACTCTCTCGGCCATACTTGTTCGCTTTCTTACATTGCTATCAGGCACCTGGATCCCTCTCGAAAACGGTCAAGCATTGGCAGAACGACACAGTGTTATCGATCGATTGCGACCCATATTTGAGTTTGTGCCCGGCGCAGACAGCCCCCCTCCTGCTCCCCGGCATACAAGCAAACCCAAAGGAACAAAATCTCGCCCTCCGCTACCAAAATGGAACAGTACGTAGAACCCCCTGCTCCGCAAGGCTGCCTTGACTGACGAGATCCAGATCCTCCACCTCCTCCGCCGCCACCAGCGCCCGTGGTGCACGACGACGGCGATACGTTAATGGGGGAAGAGGATACCCCAGACAACCTCACTGTGGCCTCGGCATCATATATGGCCGAAGACGAACGCTTCGATATTCCGAATGTGCCAGGCACGGCCCGGAAACGCAGAAGAGATGACATGCAAGATCTTACTGAGCAACAACATGCTCTGTATGGCGACGAGCTTCTCGACTACTTCCTACTCAGCAAGACGGAACAACCAGCAGTAAAGCCCGAGCCACCCCCTAACTTTCAGCCCAACTGGCCTATTGATGCAGAAGATCACACTGCACTGCATTGGGCGTCGGCAATGGGAGATGTGGACGTGGTCAAGCAGTTGAAGCGGTTCAACGCATCCCCGACGGTGAAAAATATCCGAGGCGAAACTCCCTTCATGCATTCAGTGAACTTTACCAATTGCTACGAGAAACAGACCTTTCCAGTGGTGATGAAGGAGTTATTCGAGACTTTTGATGCTCGTGACACTATGGGCTGTACAGTGATTCACCACGCGGCTGTGATGAAGAATGGTCGGGTCTTTAACTCATCCTGCTCACGGTATTACTTGGACAACATCCTGAATAAGTTGCAAGAGACTTTAGAACCGAGTGCGTTCCAACAGTTGCTGGATATCCAAGACAATGAGGGGAATACGGCACTGCACCTCGCAGCGCAACGCAACGCTAGAAAGTGCATTCGAGCATTGCTAGGGCGGAACGCCTCATCGGATATTTCGAATAATGAGGGAGTAAGAGCGGAGGACTTAATCATGGACTTGAACGCGACCAAGAAGGACCGTGGGCCGCAACGGTCATCGTCACCTTTTGCCCCCGATTCTCAACGCCATGCCTCGTTTAGAGACGCCCTGGTGGAAAAGTCTAACCGAAAGCCCCCGACGGTGTTCCATTCAGCGGCTGCCAACACGGTCCAGTCACGGATCTCACCCCTAATCATGGAAAAGTTCCAGGACTTGGCCAAGAGCTATGAGGAGGAGTGGCACGAGAAGGATGTAGCAGAGACGGAGGCGAAGCGCATACTCTCTAACACACAAGCAGAGCTGACATTGATACGTCAACAAATAGCAGACGTGGAGGCACAGCTCGAGCCTGACGAAGCGGCGTCCAAGATCATGAACGAAGCCAACTTGGCAAAGCATCAGGTGCTCTCGCTCATCACACATCAGAATCGGTTACACGTCCAGCAATCAGTAGACGCTGAGCTCAGCCGCATCAACGGTGACGGCGGCGTGCAGGAGGAGTCATACGAGGAGAGGCTGGGTCTCGCACGACAGCTCAGCCAGATGCTCACGGAGCAGCGGCAGGTAGAGATGGATTACGTGGAGGCGCTCAGCATGATGGGTACGGGAGACAAGATCGAAAAGTACAGGCGGCTACTCAAGCGGTGCTTGGACCCTAAGGACGGCGAGAGCCTTGATACAAACCTGGACAGCCTGATCGACATGATGGAGGAGGAGCGGGACGTGCATGGGATGGACGGCGTCATGGAGGCTGAGCCAATGGAATTGACGGCTGGCATGTGAAGAATATTATTGGACCGTTGATGATGGATCTGTCCCTTTGTTTTACCTGTTTTCTTTTACTATATATCCTCTGGGGGGTGTGGCGTGTAAAGTTCATGGTCTTTGTGGAGAGGCCAGTCGGTATGCTTGGGTGGTAGACTAACTGAATAACTAACTATACGACGAAATGGGTGGGTGTATTGGTATAGCGCGCGGCAGACCTGAGCGCAAGCGAGGCACCTTTTTACCAGATTCACGAAACAAACACATTCTTCTTGTTGACGTTGCACAAGGTCCCAAGCGAAGAATCGCTAGTCCCGCGTAGCCAGCCACCGATCCTCGCCTGCTGTGATGAAATCTCGCATTGGATGAGCACTGCCGAGACGGCTTCAGTCGGAAGAGGGGAAATCCGTGTTGCCGGGACAAAACAAGAGCTGCGATTCGCAGGTTAAGGATGGCGCTTTGGCGCACCAGCGGTTACTAGGCTCATGTCAGCCAGCCGCGACGCCTCGCGCGATTCTATACTTGGATTGATCTCATCAGCAGATGTGAGACAAGCAGCAACAAGGACGAATAGAGGCTGCTGGTATCCGAGACTCGGGACGGCAAGTCGTGAGATGAGTTTGCCCACTGAAAGAGGTTTGGTCGTATGCCCGCTGACGGGCATAAAAAGAAGGTACGATGGTTGATCACCTGCCCAGCAATTTAGGCTCAGCCCTACGGGGCACGGCCACATTCCAAATCCACGACAACACCAGAATACCAGAACTTGATAAAAAATGCCAAAAAAGAACTCATCCAGACGGATGAGATGCTCGTTTGAATGCGTAATCTGGGAATCGAACCCAGGGCTCCCCGACGTTACTCGAATGGCAACGGAGAATTTTACCACTAAACCAATTACGCTTTCTGATTCGATATCCGACTGTCTGGTATTGAGCCTCAAGACTCCAGGTGGCGTATGCAAAGTGGGGACTCGGACCTGCTGACCAGCCGTTTTCGTGGATCTCTTGTTGCCATCTGAAGCCAGAGCCATTCAAGATACGTACGATCCTTGTGCGTACGAGTCAAGCGAGGATGTAAGTGGACCAACTCTCCGACCGACTCCCGTCAATCCCCAATGTCTTGTCACTGTACTTCCGCCAGGAACCAGTGACGTAGTAGGATTCCTAAAGGGAAAACCCCGACACAGCAATCGGGCGTTGCGGGACCCCTGATGAGCCTGTCGTCTTGGGGCTCTTGGCTTGTCATGAGGCTGGCTGGAGGGTCGGTGCTTGCGCCGGCGCTTGACACGAGCGGTGAGATGCGATCGCGGACCGTTGGTTGGCCCCAGCGTGGGCGACGAATGTCATCGTCCACAATGGCCGGGGCGGAGGATCGAGTGAGCGCATGGAAGAATCAGATTCAGCGGCGGTATTATCGTGATTTGAGATGCCGGTTGTGTAGATCACGAGTTGACTCGTGGAAGTGGCAAGAGGCGGCGTAGATCTGCGTAAACACGCTTCAAATACGGCCGAGCAAACGCGATGTCGTTTAAGCAACACCGAGGCCCAATCACGCCCCGAACATTCTTCTCTTGCCCCGGGTTTGGCGTTGTTGCTCCGAAGAGTCGCCTTGCCAAAGCCTCTTGACAGGGACATGGAGGCGCCCATGTAAGTGTGTAAGTCGGGCCTCGTCAGCAACGCAAGCCCATCATCCCCAACACGAGGTTGGAGGCAACGGCGACACGAACCCAAAAAGGGCAGCTCCGTAGCCAAGACGGCAAAGATGAACGGGGAGAGAGCGCGCGATAATAAGAAGACTCTTATTATATCCCAGGGTCCGCGGTGGTTGGGCTCGAGAAAACTGCCAGGCCAAGGAGACCCGTGGGATATGGAGAACTCTTCCTTATCCGTAGTGCATCCTCCGTTGGTCGATGTGTGACGCACCGGGGAGAAAAGACTTGATGCTGACGGGCCAGTAACTACGGCACACGACAAGGGTGTGACTGGGGTGGTGGGGACCGGACTCGTAAGGCTGAACAAGGTGCTATTTTCGATGGGAGGGGTCGATTTTGAGGGGCATCAAAGGGAATGATGGGCTGCCACTTCGCAAGTGCGACAAAACTAGAGCGGAAGCTGCGGAATCCCGCTTGCAAGCATGCCCAAGGCTGACATGGGTCCACAGTCCTTCGGCCGACCATGGAAGATGGGGTTGAGCGGTCTTGTACACGGAGACGATTACCCGTACTGGTACATGCCGAGACTAGGATCATATCCAAGCGAGGAGTTTAGAGGATCGTTGAACGAGAGCGAAACAGACAAAACGACTGGCTGGTAGTCCGAGGCTGGGCTGGTCAAGCTGGCGCGTGGGTATCGCGCACAGTTGAGGTTACAATAAGATGCAGCCCGGTTGCATGTAGACAGACATTGATGTCAGGGACAGACATGGCGGCGTTGTACCGGAACCTCGTTCTCTTCATCGTTGGGCCCCTGAGAGCCTCAGAGCACCCACCGACTGCATGCATATGCAAAGAGAACGAGGCCCTGCTTGGCATCCTGGCATCCTTCGCGTGCTGTTGCATCCTTTGTCGTCCCCTAGCCGCAACTCATCCGTCCCCTAGTCGCATCTGCTGGTGATTGTGCTTGCATCGAGACGTTGAGGATCCGAGCAAGCATCCACACAGGACCCGATTGGGAGCTCTGAAACGCACATCTGAAAATCATTGCTCGTTGCCATGCGCATGGCCAAGTTGACAAGATGGTGTCTCAACGACACATCCCGTCCCAGCTGAAAACCCCAGAGGCACCTAACCCAGACTTCCAGGTTGGGAATCCTACATGAACTCGCATCCAGAATGCCGTCCTTGGATTCGCGCAACGCCCAACGCCCAGCTCTGTCTGTTTTGTGTGGGTAGCATCTGAGGGAGGGGGTGGCGCGTACATAGCATCTTGCCCTCGTCTTGATAGAGGCTTTTTTTCACTGTCGTGGGTTCAGGCCAACAAAGAGATTGCGTTGCAATGGAGGCGCAGTGTGGCAACCAACATGACCAGATTCGAAGCGGTCATCGTGTCCACGGATGGTGGAGACGGAGGAGAAGGCCCTAGCTTACCTTCTAGAAGGCCGACGGCTTGGCGGACCTCAGCAGGGAAAATGCACCGCTGAGTACGGAGTACGGAGTTGGCATCGGCATTACCAAGCACCCACTGTGCCCAACAGAGCCCAGACCTGTTTGGCCGTGCCCTCCCTTCGCCTCTCCAGCGTCCAGCTGGACAAGGTTACCGCCGTCGCCGATCTCCCGCATATGATTCGCTACCGAGACGCTGGGGAAGCTCTGAGACGCCAGCAGGGGAAACCGAGACATTGGCATGCACTCGGTGCGCACGACTGGCCACTTGATGGGCAATGGACACGGCATGTCGCTGCTGCATTTGTCTCGCCTCGCTTCGAAGGATTATTGGCGTTCGGGTCGGAAATTTCAGGTGCTTTGGCGACGCTTCGCCGTCGAGAGTGAAGGCTTGTGCCTTGGATTCAGGTCGTGAGGTCTGCGGCGATATAATGTTTAGTAAACTAATTAGCCTATTTTCTTCCAAGACTCGGTGCAATATTAGAAGAGATGCAGTATAGAACAGCACGAGATGACAGTTCTTGTGTTCATCCCACGCCGTAACAGCTGGTGTCCTTCTCCGGAACTGGACTGCGCCGTGGTCAAGCCATCGTCGAAGGTTCCGTCATGATGCATGGCCAAGTCACTTATGCCCCCAGGAACCATAATCAAAGCATGGCGCACTCCATGGCTTCGGTCCCGAAGGCGGATTTAATTGATTGATTGTCTTGGGTTCTTCAACAAAACAAGATGCAAACCACTCCCGTGCCATGTCAAAGTCTCAGTTCCTTGCAAGCCCCGCCCAGAAAAGGGATGGCGGCTCCTCTGTTTCGCTGTGTTGCGTCCAATCACGTGCCGCAGATGGGCTCTTTCAGCTGAGCCCTCCCCGATCATCCCACACTCAACTCACACTGGACGATCCACTGCATCCGTCCACGCGCAACAATGTCCATCAATGCCAGTGCCCCCGTTATGTGCCACGCGCCACAGAGCCAGGCGGCAACTAGTCTGAGTTGAGTACTGTCTTTCAGTGCGTCTTCTAGTTTTTCTCGTTCTGCAGGCCTAGACTTTGATGCAGATGGATCTCGGTCCGCCATGGGCATCGGCTCGTTAATCGCGCCGCCCTTACACGAGCGATGACTTCCCAACGGCAGGCAGATGCGCTTCCCTTGGATCTACTGGTCTCGATCCTCCAGGAGCTGTCAATCTTCGCCCGGGGCCGCCGGAAAGTCAGTCGACGAGCAGATTAAAGTCGACAGACTCAAACATCAGACCGCCCTGCCGCCTCAAGGGCAAGCCTCAGGATGACCCAAGGCAACCACTTTGCACCCAGAGAAATTCCAGACGCATGGATCCATCCAGACTGAACCATATTGCAAAAGGACTCAAGCTGGCTCTGCAGCGCAGCTGTTCCCCTCTAATATTAACAGCCGATGCAGAGCAGAGTTGACAAGACGCCTCGCCCCGCTCCTGACGCTCTTGTGATGTCTTGCCCTGGGCCTGGCTGGCTGAACCGTCGATTACAGTTGGCATCCAGCCAGCGACCGTTTGCCGGGCTTTTCTCTTCCGGGCGCTCGTTCTACGTACTACTGATTTCCTTTGGCCTGACTAGGCAGGGGATATCGGCACTGAACTCTAGTGATCCATGGTCTCTAGGGTCGTTGTTAGTCGTAAGGTTGCACCGATGCGCCTCATGCAGGGACATTTGATGTCTAAGGACCGCCATTACAACGCCAACCAAAAACACACCGCTCTGGGCTGGTTGATATTGCGGAACTTCCGTACAAAGTTTACTGCGATTCCAGCATCGTCGTGTTGGTCAGTCCCCTCCGGCAGTCGGCGCGAGGCCCGGTGAGAGATGTCGATGTCTCCGTTGTACCTCAGCAGAAAGGGTTCGACACTTGCAGCAAGAACTCGGATTCTGCAGAGGCTCAGAGGCTGGCCCGAATCTCATGCCGCTAACCCTGGCTCCCTTGTCTGCCCAAAAGACCACAGGGCTCCGCGCCGCCCCATCCTCTACGCGATCCTGACCAATCGCTACCCTGAAACAGACCCTGTCGAAGAACAAGCTCGCGACAAGGGTCTGTCTCTGGCCCATGGCGTCGCTAGAGTAGGGCTCACCTCAGCTGAATCCTCACTCTAGTTGCTCCCTCTGGCGTCACTCCCTCGCCAGACTGACCAGATTCGGGCCTTGGTTAGTGAACTATTCTGCAGGACTCCGATGGGTCGCCGCCAGGCCCTGGGGCTTGAAGCAGATTACAGTGCGATCGTGGGGCATCGCGGCCAGGGACGCCCAGTTATTAGTCTTCCAGATTTTTGCCTGACCTTGCCGGCTTGGCCAACGACTCTGACGCCTTCCTGTCGACGTCTCGGGCTGAAAACAGGGATCCCGATCTCTTGGACAGACTGCGGCAAACGATTCTTGGAGAGCGCCTCGGATCGTTCTGGGTCCGGCGCGACCATTTTCGGGGCCTTCCATCAACCATCCCACACCATCGACGACACGCATTGACTCTATTCGACGACCCGACTTCATGGCTGCCAGCTGGAAGTTGGTGGTTGGGAACATTTGTGCATGCGGTTTACCGAGTTGGGCTGTCCAACTTGCTTGAGACAGTCCAGTCCAGCTCGTAATGTCCTGGCAATCTCACACCCTCCCTTGGTCTACCCCCCATGTCCCGTTGATGTTTCGTCTGACAATCCTACTGTGGCTACACGTTTTGCAACGGCTCGATGAGATCATGGAAACATGTCGCGCGAATCGTTGACGGATTACTGGACGCGCAACTCATCAACTTCCTGTTGTGAGTGACTTTCTTCATCTCATCCTGGTAGAGTTGTACAGCTTCTGCCACTATCCAACCCTGGCATCCCGTCTCGAAATCCACAACTCTCCACTCGTTAGAAGCCACCCCTAAAAGCCAAACGTCCTCGAGCGTCGTACCCTCGTCCGGAGCCGAAGCCACACTCGCCTGGATTGGTGGTCTCGACGAACGAGGCTGTCTGAGGCATGCCCTTTTCGCTCCTTCGCGAACAGTCCTTGCTCAACCGTCCTGGCCTGGACTGATCAAGCCGCAGGGCGTGCGCAGTAGGGTGTCGTGTTATCCTTTGAACTTTTGCCCCGGATGTCATCGAGTGATGCGCTTGGCTTGGCTTGATACACGCATGTCGTGCTTGGTAGCAATGTCCGCTTCCCATGAGTTCATCGTATAATAGCCATATAAGATCCGTGTCCCCAACCTTGTTGCCCTGCTCAGTTACTGTCGAGGTTTCTCTTCGGACTTTGGTCTTTTCATTCGCACTCGCATTGAGCTGGATGCCGACTTCGCAACCAACTGACTCTCATCCCCCCCGTACACGACTCAAGCAGCGTCTTCACCTCGACCTAAGAGACGGATTGTCGCACCGCCTTGGCCGCGTATCCGTATCACTGTAACCCCGTCTGACGACTATCCTCTGATGTAAGTCGGACGTTACCGGCTCCAACAGATTACTTCGTCTTGGACTCTGTGGCGGACGACATTTCGCAATCAAGTCATCCAGCGGCCAGTCTATCTGATACAAGCCACCGCCGAGTTCTCGAAGCACACCCGGAGGCTTACTCAGTCTGTCAATCACACTTGGTCCATCTACCAAACAGGCGCCATCTACCGCAAAGTCTGGAGAATTGCCCTGGATCGACGCCATCCGAGCTCGCCGACAACCCTGTTCAGCCCAACCCAGCCTTCTCGACCTTCTTGGCGGAGCCCTACCATACGAGGAGCTTGTCGCAAGAGACAGGCATCCCCCCAGAAAAGTACCGTCTGACCGCAGAAGTAGAGTGACTTCCAGCTTGAAGTGGCCCCGCTGACGGCGCCAAATTGAGTTTCGTCGAATACATCAACCAGTAATTACCATGCCTGTAACAAATCGAGGCGTGGTGCAACTTACACCCGACACCACCTTGGCAACTTCAACTCGCAACTACTTGAACAACCTACCTCCCTCACTGGCGACTCTTCAAACCGGTCTCGCTCTCTTTGCTGTTGGTGTGATCGCGCGCTTCTGCGTCCTTCGGCTCTACCTATGGTTGCGAACAATTCGCGGCGTTGACCGGCAAATCCTCCCAACTAGATCTACTATCTTATCATCATCGCATCCTCAACTGTTGCAGTCGCGGCCTATCTGGACAATGGATGAGAAGGACATTACGCCGCCCACCACTCAAGAGGAGGACGTCACCGGCGCCGGCCTAAGGGGGAACAGGCTCAGGTCGGCAGACAAGAAACTCGTCATCAACCCCAACTGGCAGAGCACAGCCATCAGTGGCGGCAACGCGATGCCCATGCAACTCATGTCGCGTCCACCTCCTGCGCCGCCTCTGACGCCGCCCGAGCTGAGCACCGCCGTCTTCACCTTTGACGATCGCCCGCGACCAGGCGAGGATAGCTTCATCCACCAGCCGAATCCGGATTACATGTCGTCGACCTCAAGCGCCATCCTGCCGCCTCGCTCAGCGTCTCCTTCCATCGCCCGCCGGCGCTCATACAACAAGACGCTTCCCATCGGAGTACCCGTCCCTCAGACCTCACCGTCGCAAGGCACTTCGGATGCTGCCGATCTTACTTTTTCGCCCAGTTCCTACCCACCCACGAGTCCGTTGC
Organism: Fusarium sp. JS1030; assembly: GCA_000966855.1. NCBI lineage: Eukaryota > Fungi > Ascomycota > Sordariomycetes > Hypocreales > Nectriaceae > Fusarium > Fusarium sp. JS1030. The sequence goes on along the minus strand of JWIW01000097.1, from coordinate 1,238,807 downwards.
TGCCACCAGCCCCACCAAACGCAGGGGCCAAGGAGATCGGCGTGCAGGGCGAGATTATCGGGGTTCTGGATGCCGAGGGCGCCGGCTGGACGAGACATACTCGTGTCTATGGCGGCGGTGTTTGTCTTGCGTGTGCGGCCTCCGGCGGCAGCCATGGTGGTGGATTCTACGGTGCGACGGTGCGGCCTGAGGAGATGCGATGACGGGTCAACTCGAAACGACCTAGGCAGACTGCTGTCAGTTGATGCATATGGCGCAGATGTGATTGGTAATTGTGGCTTGGCAACGGGTCCCAGGCGTAACGACCATTTACGACTTTTCATGTTAGAGTGGACGCATTACATCGGGTGCACTTGGGGGAAGGTTTTCTCTTGTCTTCGTTTCTACAGCGGCTTGGGCCATTGTGTTGAGACGGCATGTTTCCTCTTTTCACTGTTTGCTTTTGGATACTCATTCTGCACCGTCCAGTACATAATACCCCGACGAGGTACTTTGTTGGCTATGAGGCTACAAGGAGGTGGGACTGGAGCTGTATTTCGCATTTTTACATATGTCGGAGTTTCGACTTTGACTCATGATGATATGATGATTCCTATTTCTTTCCATTCAAGCTGGTCATGTCTACATGTGAAGCCAAGGCTGAGCGTAACAATTGGGGTTTCTCGGTGCTGAATATCCGTCTGCGAATTATTTCTGCGTTTCACAGATGAGCAAATGTCTCCGCATCTCTACGGAGGCATTTCACACGCGCTTCCTCTCGTTGAGTATCCCTAGCCAGCTCTTGCTCGGAGCCTTTGGACCGGCCATCTAACATGACACCAGTCAATCAACACGTATACCCAAAGACCCTAAGCCCTATCGCCAGTTTCCACTCTACCCCTCAACCCCGTGAGGCTCTCGTCAGCCTTACAGGGGAACCAAAGGAGCCGCCCCATGCAAGTGCTTATTGTAGGACTTGCTCGGCCACATGCCAGACCAACGATGCCCGAACCTCGCCAAACAGAGGAAGCAGGCTCGGGATGTTCTGATACCTCTATGTCCGACGTCGAGCGGGGTTTGAGGAGCCGTCCGAGTTGCGCGTCATCTGCCCCTAGGTATGCATGACAAGATTGCCAACCCTATCTCACAACCAAATCAAGCCAAATAAGCGCCGTCTCACACATGCTCACGATCGACAAGCGTCGAAGCTCCTCGGCGACCCAGGCCACCTCCAAGGGGTCTCCCCGCGGGTCGGCCGCTCTCAACGGCCCAAGGTTACGTGGGTTAAATACATGGCCGAGTGACATCGTCTCGGCAGCGGCGCCTCGCAACAACTTCCCTCATCGTGAGCATGGCGGGATTTAGAGGTATGACGTGAGACGGGGCAGGGATGGGGGATGTGGTGAGCGGGTGATCACGGGTTGCTGTTGGCAGGAAGAACTGGGGGATGTCATGGGATTCCTGGGGGGTTGGCCTGGATCTGGAGGACGAGGCTGGGCGCATGTAGGGCTGGAACAGGGAATCATGATGTTGATGATGAGGTCCGTGTAGGGCTGAGGGTGGGTTGCTGGGCTGCACGGCATCATGATGATGATGGGAGCAAGAGGAACAGGTCACATGGAGCATCCAGACGATGCCGACGCTGCAAGTCCAACGGTCAGTGTTCCCCCCTCTATCATCTCTGTGGAGAAGAGACGATGATGCGTGTGATGTACATGGTTCCAGGGTTATCGAGATGTGTGTGGTGCGCCGAGACGTGCAGAAGCGGTTGGTTTTGCGCAGAGTGTATGGGACTGGGGGGCGGCCGAACAAGAGGTCGGGCCCCTTGTGTGATAGAGGGAACTTTTGTCATTATACTTCTTATGCAGTGTCTGTGGTATCTCTCAGAATGGCAATATCGCCTCTTTCGGGCGTGGTGTTGGTTGCGGTGAGCATTTGTGTGTGTCTGGGGTATGTTTGAGTTGCAAGATGAGATCGGTACAGAGACTTCTGCGACAAAAGGTACTTCGGGAACTTGCATATGGTAAAGAAGCCCATGCATGGTATGAGGTCATGGGTTAAATTGTTCATGATTTCGGGAATGATTAGCCAGTAGCCAAACTAGGGTTGCGCTGGGTTGTGAGATTTGAGATTACTTTTGGGGGCGAGCTTATTGGTAAACAGGTACGACATGCCAGATCGAGCACAAGCATAAGCTATGACTCGAAATGAGAAAATAGTCCTTCTAGAATCTATGCTAGCCTGGCCATGTTGGGCCGCTGAGGGTTCCTTTTGGGTGTTTTGACCGAGTTGTTTGTATGGGTCGATTGGAGGGGGTGGGTAATCAAGATGACACCGGAGATGGCCACGGAGATTTCCATGGGCTTGACGTTTCCCTATTGAGGAAATGTACAAGTGACATGTCAATCTGTAAAAACGTACAAGGATCGATATATAGTATCAGCTTAGGGGCGGTTCATTTACCATGTAATAAGCCAAGCGGGAGTGAGTATGTGTCAAAGCCGGCAGATGGAGGCTGGCTCTCGTAAGCATTATCTGGTAGACCAGCTTCATGATTCCATTCCCATTAACAAACCTGTATCACATCCAATATTTATAGGGACTTTGGTCCATCTGTTTAATGAGAATAAACAAAATAACTGGGGCTGGTTGTAGCCGAGATCACCTCAGCGTATGAGAGTAAGCAAACATTTGACGATCCAAGGAACAGGCCCATGACCCTATAGTGATAACAGTTTTGGTATTGGCTCTTACTTGGCACTTGTAAATATCCTGTCAAGTACATCGAATCATCTGGGTGAATAAGCTTGGCGATTCGTACCTTTGAAGTCGGGACCGACCGCAGCGTCACGCCTCATAGAGACAGACGATCTATACTTGTTACAGTAGACTACGAGACTACCTTACTAACCCAAAGGTCTCCAATATGCGTGAATGTTATGAATGAGGTTCATCTAAGACACGAATTCGGTAGTTCTCAGGCCCCATGACCTACGTCGGTTGACATCTGTCCCTGTCGCCAGCTACCCATATCCGACATCATCTCACAGCAGGGAAACCCCAAGTAACTCACCCACAGAGATTTTATTCTATCACAGCAGCTTGTCCAAGGTATTATATGATCGATTCAGTGAGGAGACATGCAACCCCAGTCTGCAGGAGGCTATGTATGTCCAACGTAGTTCGGGCCTTCACGAGCGATACGGCACTTGACGGTCACTGTGCAATAACGAAGTGTGTCCCTGCGTTAATACAGTCCCGATACTCCTATACTGCTCCTCACTCACGGCTCAATGGTCTCAGTTTACACTTTTTATGCCATTGCCCAAGGTGCAAACCTGGGAGAAGACTTTGGTGAGTATTATTGTACAACCTCATGACTGGGTTCACATACTACATGGGCAAAGGGCAGTGACCGACGAGGTAATAGCTGCCTAGATTTATAACTTTCTACATGTTTATTTATTTGTTTGTTCTTTACTTTATAGCACATATTACTTGTTTCTTTACTTTATTTGTTTCTTTACTTTATAACACCTAGCAAGAGGGATCAAAATATAACAACAGGGTATCTCAATATAAAAAAAAAAGGGAACAAAATAGGCTTCATACCCAAGCCAAAAATCTTAAAAACTCAATACAGTAGGTCATACTGCATCTCACATAACACAATGACTGACTTCTAACTCTATCCAAATTGAACGCGTTGCGGGTGGCCAAATTGAAGAGGATAAAATGCTTATAAGGGGCACCTCTCTTCCTTAGCCACTTCCAACCTCAACCTCTCACCTCAAACCAGTCAACCGGGCCTAAGGTCAGTACGTCTGATAATGACTGCTTCAAGTCACATCTGGTTACCAAGGCCACTCAAGCTAACAGAATAGCACATATTACAAAGTATCACAGTGGCGGTATCTCGGTATACAAAAGAGAGAGAGAGAAAATAGACTTCATATCCAAGCCAAAAATCTCGAAAACTCAATACGGCAGGTTTAATGCTGTATCTCGCAATGACTTCCTGTCTCAACCAACTCTATCCAAATTGAACGCGTTGCAGGTGGCCAAATTGAAGAGTATAAAATCCTTACAAGGGCTCTCTTCCTGGCCACTTCCAACCTCGACCTCTCACCTTGGCCACCTTGAGGCCCTGAAACGACGGCAGCCGGCCTAGGTCAGAGATCCGTACGTCTGACAGTCATTCCTTAAGTCTCATCTCAAGCTAACAGCAGGCGCAGTACAGTCACAATGCCTGATCAGCGTCACACATTGCAAGCTCTCAAGCCTCGCGGGGCATCTTGCGCCAGGGTCTATGAGACCGAAATGCGATACGAAACGCCGCACCTTTCGTATTTCGGTCTTATAGACCCTAGCGTAGATAAGGTCGATGATCGGCTAGGAATTCGCAAAGGTACGGCGTTTCGTATCGCATTTCGGTCTCATAGACCCTGGCGCAAGATGCCTCACGAGGTTCGATCGCTTCAAATATGTGACTCTGATCAGGCATTGTAACTGTGTATCCAAATCTCATAAGGTTGTGTTTGAGTGGTTAAGAGGAGATGTTCCCCTATTGGGCTTGACTGAGTTGGCTACAGAAGAGATAGCCCCGGCAGGAAAACTTAATCCTCTTTGGTTTATCACAAATAAATTTAAGCATTTTATAGAGTTGGTAGAGTCAGGGTGCTTATATCAGTGATGCCGTACACGATGCAGTATTTGACTGTACTCTTCTGAGTTACTGGGTTGTTAGGCTCGGGTATTGAACCTCTGTCTTTTTTTTCTTTGCTCCCTTTTTTCCATCCTTTTTCTACTGATAGCTACCGGGCTAATTCCGATCCTGATTACGGATTGCATGAAGCCATATATGAATATGCATTCATGGTTTGTTATCTGATGTCACCGTGGCATCGATGTGTACGCTGCTGTAGCTCCTTGTGCCCGGCTGATGTGACGGACGCGTATTCACAAGAGACTTTCAACGGCGCCTCTAAAACTCGCAGGATAACCCATGTTCTTTCATCCTCAGTTCTCGAGCACCGCCCCTTTCGAAAAGTTTGTCATTTTGTCTGGTTGCCTGACATGATGGTGTCCGCTATGGGTGCGGTTCGCCAAAACCACGCCTCTACGCCTGGGCAAACAGATATCGGCCCCGTGTTCAATATCTGCCTGATTTGTTGTTTTTGTAACAATCTCGGATTACGAGTGAAAGTCCGGATAGCTCGTCTCGTTTCTTCGCCACGTCGCCCCTGTACGCAGTCTCACGAGGGTCGAATACGGACGGAGGCAACGGGGTCGCCGACTTCAGAGCAACTGACATATGAGTAAGAAGCCAGAGTTGAGGCAAATTCAGCTCATGTCATCAGTTGCCAGCTCTGTGAAAGCCCCATGGTGCCAAGTCGGACTCACCGAGGAATGGATATCGGGCCTCAACCGTGAGGGCACATTTGCATAGACTCAGGAACTAAACTCAAAACCAATCCGGGGTAAACGGCACATGGACGTCTCAGAAACATTCCGAGTCGGCTGTTGGACCTGACAGCCTCTTGAGCCTCATCACCGTGATAGTCGAGATCATGACTCGGGCCATTCCAGCCCAGTTCCAACAACCGGGTCCAGATTCATGGTTGCCTGTGAGGCTGCAGTATAAACGGTAGTGTCCGCTTGTTTACCTCGGTTTATGCCATCAGGTGCCTGAACTTACCAGTCAAAATTATCGGGTGACGGATTTCCAAAGGCCAAATTACAGACAAAGTTTGGTTCAAGCTTGGTTGGCTTTTGCCAGTGGTTGACGACTCGTGGCTGGCTTACACGTGGAGCCGGCGTGGTCAACGCCATGAAGGTTATAGATAGCCATAAAACGCCCTGGCTTATTTACATTTACATAGAAACCAGGGCTTGAGTCATCACGATGAGTTTTGAGGCCGACTGAGGCATCTCGAACGGGCTGTGTAGGGTAAGCTGACTGTCGCGGCGGGTGAGCCACAGGCTAAAACACAGGCAGTAGTTATTTCGGGGATTGCCGAGGCTCCATCTGTCAGAGAGCATGGGTATTCATCTCGTTACGACGTTAATATCGAATCGATAGCTCGACGCTATGAACTGGGCCGTCGGGCATAACCGCCATGGCGGGCTGAAAGAGAGTGAGACACGGCCATCACGAGAACGGCTCTAGACCGTCGGCCACAGACACGGCAACGCTAAAATTGAACGAGAAAAGCAAAAACCCAACATCACAATATCCATCGCCGGCGGAAGATTAGAGCCGCGCCCTGAGCCACAGCCTGCTTCGCCATTGGACCCCGCCACGGCTGTAAGCGCTGTGGTGCCCCCTCGTCTGCACGAGCTTCGCGCCAGGAATGCGCTCCTGTGCGGCGGGTTTCCCTATGATAGGATAGACGCACCGCAGAGACGGTTTGGATCGTCGTACCTACACTCTGTTTGGTTGCACGGCTGTACTGTGTTGCAGTCTCTTGTGCCAGCTCAGACATCGATTGGCCGTGGCAGCAACTGCGCCGCCGGGACGCGCGGGAATGGCGGCTGGCGTTGAGCATGATAGACGCGTTGTTATCAACATGATGTAACAGAATGCGGGCGACCTGCGTTGATTACAGCAAACAGGTCCGGGGGCGAAGCTCTGGGTTTCAGGGCATGCAGGCTGTTGCCCAAGGTTGAAGAGGCGATGCGATATATCTCGGAGGGCCGACAACTCGACAGACCACACCCCTGTCGCGTGCAGGTTCGAAGCTAGGCGCCGATTTGCATGCAGTCCTCATGCTGTTGGTCTGACAATGATTTCCTCTCTCGCGGTGACCGGGCCTAGACGCCGACCACAAACACTGGATGCATTTGTCAAGCAGAGACAGGGGCGACGCAAACCCCGAGACTCGGAGGGCTGCGCATTGCTGAAAGAGTTCAACTGAGCACTTACACGACCGAGACCACACGGAACCAGCTCACATTCCCCATGTCGAGCACGCCAGCGAAATTTTCCGGTTTCCGCCCTTATTTTTCCCACATTCAGCGTATTAGCTAGGGGGAATGAGGGGAACCAAGTGAGACACATCTGCGAAGCCAAGAGACATGGAGCGGGTATCTCAGAGTCAGGGCTAAGCTAGTCTGGCTGCTGGGCCTCTTTTCTCGTTCATGTCTCTGATGCTATCTCTTTTCCGTGCGGGCATGTGCTTGGCCACTTTTGATGTCTGCATAGAGTTTGATGAGTGCCCCGAAAAGAGGAACCGGTAACTCAACTCTCAGGGTTACACCATCTACTGCAATGCATAGGCGGCGCAAAACATTAAAGAGAGTTTCCCCCGTGTACCTGCGTCTGGTTGATGCAGAGCCTGAACTAGCACTCGCTTGTTGATTTCTTCCGTGGCTAGCGTTTCGTTTCATGGCAGGGTCCGGAGCACATAACTGCTCATTCCAAAGCTTGCGCCACGTCCAAATAGCGCAGGTCGGCTATACGAAGAAGAAGCAAGTGTCATTTGGAGCTCGAGATAGGCTGCCGTTGTGAAAGTCTAATTGCCTAGCTACTGAACTGCCGAGCAAGAGGCCATTTTAGACTTGCGAGTTTCGCACGAGGGTTTGGTGATACATGCGAAACACTCAAAGCTGTGTGAGGTGAGCCCTGGAACAGTTCGGTTCGTCTGTGAATATGGCGCGTCCCATTGTGCGGCACGTGTCGCGCGACAGGCCCAGGGGCGATGGACTGAACAGGCAAGAATGGACAAGGAGGCCCGCGGTCATGAAACATCTCGGGACGTGGGGAAAATACGAAAGAAGGGGGCCCTGGGCAATCAACGACGAGGCTGCTGACCAGGGCACAGGGGAGTCCCGACGGCTGCTTACCATGATGGGACACCATGGTGCCCAGCTGGGCAGTCGAGAGCCGAAAGAAGGGGTAAGGGAGCTAGGCCTCCGTTGAGAAGACACGGGATGGTCCGTCCCCCGAGATTCAGGTCAAGGTGACTGGTTCTTGGTGTTGATGGCGAGCTAGGTCGAGCTGAGTTTGTGAGCCGAAGCTTTAATCATGATGGTTGCTGTAAGGGACGAACTTTGAGGCCGGAATACGAACGCCATCCCTGGGAGAAGCTTCAAAGAACAAGAGGCAATCTCGTCAGATTCGTCACCAAAGACCAATTTTGCTTCGTCCGATGACGGGCCCCGGCTCTGTCTGCAGGGAAAAAGCAAACACGACATGCTGTGCATGGCGGAGCCCGCCACAATCATCCTTGGGTCGATTTCGATAGGGACGATACGGGTGAGGGACCCGGGGGGCCTTCTTTGTTCCTGGCCCAGGATTGTAATTGCGACTGACGGCCATCCATCCTTGGCTCTTGTGCTGACAAGTCTGTGCAGTGCAGCCCGGGACTCGGTTCATTCCTTGGGTGAGCTGGTCAATATCTGTCAATCTCGCTGCCAGGGCTTCTCTCTCCGGTGTCTCGGTTCGATCAAATTTGTTTGTTTCGTTTCTGGATCGTTGCCGTGCTGTAGCTTTTACACGAAACTGTGAGATCCATACAACTGCGTCTGCATAACATAGCAGCATAGCAGAATCCTCTCACTTCTCTCACTGATAACGCGAGTCTGAGGTGACAAAGCCAGCACAGCCAAAGGGACTCGCAGTCAACGACAGCTCGAAAGGCGAGACAGAAACGGATGCCGATCACGCCGTTGCAAAAAGCTGCAAGGATCCATCCATCCATCACATCCACGCTTCATCCCCTGGATCGCCGGCTCTGATTGGCGGCATCTAACGCCAAAACGCATCACCCCTAGCCCCTACGCAGCTAGAGGCCCCCTAAGACCATCTTCCCCCAGCCACCCCTGGCTCCCCCTGGCAAGCCCTGGGGGGGCTGCCTCATGTCCGCCGCGGCGCCCGCAGGCGTCCCTGATTGGGGACAAGGGGTCCTCGGAACCCCTGCTTCTCTGTGAGTCGTTGTCCAACTGCGATCAAGCCCCAAGAGGCGTTTTGTTTAGCGGGCGGTTGTGGGGAGTTAGTTGCAGCTGGAGCGCATGAAAAAAATCGAAGAGCTGCTGCTCTCGGTGCGTGAAGGAGTGCCAACTGGCCATCTCCACTGGACGTCGCTTTCACGCTCTCACTGGACTGTCACGCGCTATTTGGTCCGAGACTACTGCGCGGCCAAGTAGCGGTTTGTCGACGGCTCGTTTGAGACTTCGTCATTGGCTGCCCGGGGTAGAGCGAGATTTTGCCTCCATCTTTTTTCTTCTGCTCAGTTGACGAGCGTAAGCTGAGCCAAGTCGCAAGCTCGTTCTGCCTGGGCCGTGGTGAATGCGCTGCTTTGATGAACAAGCGAGAGGATGTTTGACGGGGCGAAAGACGTCATTGATGAGCATTGAGGTAGGTAGCCCAGTGAGTCAGGCTACTGCCCCGGCATGGATTAACGCAAGCGAGCGAGCATCAAAGAAATGTCCCCGGCAGTAAGCTGTGATAAAATGAACCTGGAACCTAAAACCTGAGAGCTCAGGTCGATCTCGTACTGTGTTCAGACACTGTTTATCGCCCGCGGCGTGCCCTGCCCGCTCTTAGAACCCCCGTAGCCTCTCGTAGCGCGTTGACCACCAGGCGAGCGTGCCATAGCCGGCCCTCTTCATTCCATCCATCCTGCCGGGCGTTTTTATTTTATTTTGGGAGAGAGGGGTGCTGGTGCCAGGATGGGATTGGGACGAGACGCCCAAAAAAAGGGCCCAAGGGGCTGGCACACGCGCTCAGTGGTCCCAGTGACCCAGGGACAGTGTGTGATGCACGGTGCGGCGTCTGTCCATTCACAGCCCTCAGGGCCGCCTTCCGTTGGTCGCTGGGATTTCCATCACTGTGCGCTGGCAGGCAGGTGCAGGCTGCAGGACAGTATCGCCTCCCCTCCCATGCCATTCCCATTCCCCATCCACCCGTTCGTTCCTTCCTTTCCCCAGCACACCCGCCCGCCAAGCCAAGGGCTTTCCGCCTTCCCACGAAGCCACGCTCCTACTCGCCGCCCACTCACACCCACACGCTTGTGTGGCCCACGCTCTTCTCTCGCACTTTCCCTTCCTCCTCTTCCTCCTTCCTTCTTCTCGACTTGCACTCCACCACTTCCTTTTTCCTCCCTCCTTCCCCCTTCGCCTACTATTTTGCGCCCTTCCTTCATTTTCCTCCTTCCTCCTCCTCTCTTTTCTCCCGATCTCTCTCTCCTTCCCGCGTCGCCTCGTTTGCAACGTAGCTCAATCTCCCCGCGTTCGCGCTCGCGAGTTGGTTCGTCTCTTTGTTCTCTCGCCGCCCGCTTTCGCATCCGCAAACCAACCAAGATTTCAAACCGACAACGGAAAATTGAAAAAGACAAAAAAGAAAGAAGATCCATTTCGAGGTCCTGGAAGGCGCAATCTGCTGGTGATACCCGCCAAAGTTTTTAATAATCTTTGTATTATTCTTTCGTCGATTCTTTTGCCTTAACGCCTCGGCCGTACTCCCGTACAACACAACAGCTTAATCTCGACCCGACCATCGAACTCAGACCGCGATTCTCGGAACACAACCCTCACCAATCAGACAATCAAAAACGACCAAAAAAATCAAGAGGAGGAAGCATAGAAGGCACACCTCGACCATTCACATCTGGAGACGACATCGTTAGGAGGACGCTGTCTGTTGAACTTGTCTTGGAGAGACAATTCCCAGCTGGAGCTCGCGTGTTCTAAGTCGTGTGTATAATCACCCGACTGGGCCACTGGGAGCGTGAATCTCTTGGTCCATCGCCAACAAGTCATCTACTCACCAACGACTCTTTTGGGTTCCCGTGTGGCGGCATCGTCATCACCTGACCTCGGCCTGAGCAAGTGTTCACGCACATCTAGGGAGCAGCATCCTCTGGACTCACGCTTCCCTTCTCTCGCCGATAGACTTCGCTCTCAGGTATTTTCCTGAGCAGACGATCTCGCATTCCTCGCCACTCGACAATTTCGATCGCAGCCTGCCGCTGATCGGCCATTCGCCTTTCCAGCCCTACAGGTTCCGTCTTCGGCCCCTCTTTTCTTCTCTCGACCTCATCCGTCGATCCGATCTCCTCCTTCCACCGACCGCGTTTCTGCGTCGCACTTTCATTCATCAACATCTCGCCTGTTGTCTTGCTTGCATCGATTACACTTCATTCTAATTTCTTCGACGAGCTCGTAACTCGTCGCCCGACTGTCTCTCAACCTTTCTTTCGCGTCCCAAGTACTGTGCTTTCTTGGATTTGCGTCTTCTTTTTGGCCTCAAACGATACGACATCCTCGACATCGTTTTTGCACCGGCTAGCCGAGGTCCAACGTTCTGTTGCCTTGATCGAGATACCCCCAACGCATAATTTACTCCGCTCGATTCCAGCAAATCTACCTTCTAATCCCACTGGACTGTTTCTTAACCCGAAGAGACAGCCATCCCACGTTCATTCATTCTACTTCTCTCGAATCTCACCAATACACATCTCCGCGAACCCCGCTTTGAGCCATGGACGCAGGCGGTCTTGCTCAAATGTCTTCCAACGGTTTCGCTCCCAACGGGCTCTCCATGCCCTCTGGCGGCCTGGCTGCCCGCAGGGGTGGTCAGAACGTCAAGCCGCTCTCGTTTGATGCTATCAACCAGAGCAAGGATAAGGACCCCGGTGTTCCCACACCCCGCACCAGCCGTTCTCATCTTCTCGCCGGTCTCAGGACGGCACCCAAGTCCGCTACCGCTGCCTCGTTCGGTCCCCAGTCTCCTACTACCACCGGTCCCTCGCAGCAGTATGCCCGGAACTCCATGGCTGGAAACGCCTATGGCATGGGCCAGGACAACATCTACAACGCGCCCAAGACAGCCTTTCCCCAGTACGGTGCCCAAAACAACTTCAACTCCATGATCAGCCAGCAGTACACCGTCGATCAGGTCCTGGCTCCTCCTGAGCTCACCATTGATGAGCAGTCCCACGGAGACATGGACCCCAATCTTTACGCTCAGCTCGTAGCTACCAACATGTACCTTGCTCAGCAGCAGCAGCGTCTCCAGCAGCAGCTCATGAGTGTGCAGGCTGCTGCCCTGCAGTTCCAGCAGCTCAACCTGAGCAACCCCCAGCTTAACCAGCAACAGAGGGTTCTATTTGAGGAACAAGCGAAGCTTCGACACATTCAGCAGCAGCTTCAAGTTCAGGCTGCCCAGGCTCAGCAGCAACAACAACAGCAGCAGCAGCAACAGCAGCAGCAGATCTACTACAACCCCATGACGGGCCAGTACTTTGTTGAGCAGCAGACTGCTATCCAGATGACTTCGCCTTACAACGAGCAGCCCTCAACTCCCGGCTTCGGCGGTTTCCAGCAGCAACAGCAACAGAACACTCCTTCAGTCCAGGTTTCCCCTCCTGTCGAGTCTCAGCCTTTCTCGTTCCGCACCAACTCGCCCCCCAAGCGCTATGACTCTCCTACCGAGGTGACTCCTCTTCCTCCGCCGTCGGCCAATGCTTTCCGTCGCGGACACAAGAAGGCATCTTCCCTTGCCCCTGTTAACAGTGCGCTTGCTGCTGCCGCTCCCTCTGATGCCCCCAAGTCTGCCGGTCCTAAGACCGCTACGTTCCCCATGACCCCCTTGACCGGAGGTTACGGCCCCGGTCAGGCCCGTGCTGGAGAGCACCCTGTCCGCCAGCCCCGTGGTCCTCCTTCTCTGGACGAGCTCAAGTCGAAGCCCACTGCTAAGCACGAGGGCAGCAAGAACTTTGCCGCGCGCACCCGTCGATCTGCTGTCCACAACCTCGTCCGAGCGGGCCTTGAACGCCGCAAGGGTACTGGTAGCTCCTGCGGCAGCATGAGCCCCGTTTCCGAGACTGCCGAGGAGTCATCAACACCCATCACCGACAACGAGTCCGATTCCGGACGCAGCGGCTCTGGCAGCCTGGCCGGCGACATGGAATGCCCGAGCTCCCGGACATCTGCTAGCGGCAGCTGGGGTGCTATCGGCTCTGACCGACCCAGTTCGCGCCAGAAGGCTCGCAAGAGTGTTGACAGTGTGGCGAGCGTCTCAAGCTGCGAGGGCGAGAACAGCTCCTTTGCCAATGTGTTTAAGAACGGCGCTCTGCGAGCAGCCAAGGCACAGGAGTCGGCCGATGGCCAGCGCAAGGCACCTAGACTGGTGCTCACCAAGAGCACTCCCGCTGCTTAAGAGGTGACGCTACGGCCGATATCCCTCTCTCACTGTCACGACTTATGCGCCCGGACTTTTTCTTTTCACACGACTACTCGGACTGGCGGATTGCATTTTGATGTTTTCGTTTGGTCCTTTTTATCATGCTGGGGAGTCTTGTTACCATTCTGCATGGGGTGGATTAAAACACGTCTTTTTTCTGTCTTTGCCCGACTTTATTACCTACTGAAGTTTATAATTCGCTTCGCAGTCTCTCATTCAAACGCTTACACTTGGCCACGACATTGGGGGGGTTGCCCGGGAATTATCTTGTCTCAGCCTAGATGGACGAACGGGTTATTTTAGGGGGATTATGAGGAATCTTTATACCAATGAGGATGAGAATTTCACCGGGGAACAAGCCTGGCCTGAGACCCTCTGTGAGGTGACCAGACAGCCCCTGATGTGAGTCACGGCCGGCAGTCCCAGAAGGGACACCATGTCTGGCAAATTTGACATTTGCTTTCGCTGCATTCCTTACGGCATCCCACGTCTTTTTTCTTTTTATCTGTTGATGGTCCTGGGCTTGAGTCTCTAAGGATCTGGGGAACTTTCTTGCTGGGACGGAGGAAGTGCCGTCGACCGGCGAGAGAGGCCTAGGATCCAGGGAAGGATCAAGAGGGACAGGCAGAGAGATAGAGTGATGCATAGATAGTTTAGGAAATGGCACAATCACAAATTGAAGGCCATCAAAACATGTCTCGCCGATGCTATGTGAACACAGCCCGGGGAGGGTCTACCTTGTCTGTTGGTTCCGTTCTCCCAACATTTCGATCTGGAGCTTAAATAATGCCAAGTTCTTTGCATACTATTTCAACGAGACACAAGTCGGAATCTCGCCAAATATTTGATGATGAATTCTACAGGAAATATTCTTCAGGGTGACGAGCAGAGGTCAACAAACATAGAACTCCTATAGTCAGCATGTGGATGAGTCTGACTTCTTGCTGGTATTGTGCCATGTACTTACCGTCACTCATTAAACCCTCATTCATCACCAACGACAGACACGAGACTATAGTTCTGCGAACTGCCTATACTCTATAAGTTTTTTCTCTTTTTACCTGAGATTGGGAACAGGATTGTCTACTCATCAGGCAGTCGACTGTTCGCGGTGGTCAATGGTACCGCCCCGAGGTGTTGTCGTATGAGTTTGAATGAGACACTCAGGCCGTAGGAGTTGAGTCTCCAGTCAATCACTTCATATTGACAAATTTCACTGTCTGCTTCCATCAAATCTGGACGGCTTCCGTAGCTCAGTTGGTTAGAGCGTCGTACTAATACTTCATACCGAGTAATCTGTAATGCGAAGGTCTCAGGTTCAAGCCCTGGCGGGAGCAATTCCCAAAACCGCCATCCAGATTCTTTTTTTTGCCATTTTTGGACGCTCCTGTTGTGGTTCTTTTTACCTTGTAGGACAAGATCGCGATATCTGGTGGTGGTGTTGCAGAAGTTTGGGATGTAAGGGGGCAGGAGACAATCCAGCGTGCGTAGGAAGGTAAGAGCGACCGCCTAAATCTAAACCAAGCATCGCAGGGAAACTATCATAAAGTGAGCATACTTGAGATAATCTTTCTAGAAGAGAACGATACTTTCCTCGACTAGTAGTAGTCAATACTTATGATCAGAGTTGAGTCGAGGGAGGCGGCTAGGTTTACTTCTCTTTATATGTTGAGACCGACGGCAACGATAGAGATCCTGATATGTCAGGCAAGAATTGCTTCGTATTGATCTTTTCCCCATGCGTAGTCTTTGTATCACGGTACTCCTGCGCCTTCTTATTTATTGTGTCTATTGTGACACCATCACCATTTCTTTACTTCATGGCTTCTTCCATTGCCATGGAATTCATGCACCATCATGATCATATTTCTACTCGCATCATCTCGTTCTCATGTTCCTCCTGTTCATCATGACCACTTGATCTCCCCAGGGACTCGACTCCGTCTCTTTCCCGTAACTCCCACTCCGGCAGATTGCCCCGAAGCGCCCGTAACACTTGTTAGGCTAGCGGACGCCATGCTTCCGTCTCGGCTGCCGAGTCCGTCCCGACTGCTCGGTGTTCGATTCATGTTCTCCTTGTTGCTCATGCTGCTGTCGCTGCGGATAACCATGGGGATCTCGCCGCGCGAGCCAAGCATAGAGCTATTGATGTTGCCGCCGGAACCAACGGCTGACCGTGAGCTGGTCGCGCTGGCCAGCGATGTTCGTGGAAGGCGGCTCTTACCCGCGGCGCTGCTATGCGAGACAAACTCTCCACTGATGCGTCGGGGGATACCCGTCGGGCCGTCTCTGCTCCGCGGCCGATAGAGCATACCGTCCCGTTCCACAGCCGCCGAGCGGCGCGGACTGGCTGCCACTTCGACGTACGCATTTCCCGCGAGACTAGCACGGCTCCTATGCGTCGGTGTTTGTGGTACCGATATAGACGAGTGTAGGCCCGGGGGTGTGTAGCTTGTATTGCGCCTTGACCCTGACCGTCGTGATGAGGTCGAGCTCGGCACGGACGTGGGCACACCCTCGTGGGGTCTTCCATTGCCCTCGACGTTGGACCTCACAAGTTCGGAGGCCAGATTTCGTACCAGGACAGCCGAGTCCTTCTCCGATAGAGTCTGGATTGCACCCATGAGAGACCGGACTTGGGAACTGTTGAGCGACCTTGTCCCATCGCCACTGCCCAACCCTGGCTCGCAAGCATCCATGATGGTCCTCACCAGCCTGAGGAGGTTAAGACGTACAACCGCCTTCTTGTGACCCAGCCGTTGCGCAATACCCGCAAACATCTCGGGCTTCGCCAGCGATGCCGCGACCGACGGGCTTAAGCGCAGCAGCTTGAGTAGCGGTTCTAATAGGTTCGAATCAAAGGCGTTGAGTCTGTTCGTGCTAAAGCCGCTGATAATGGCACGTGTAAAGCTACCTTCGACGAGGTGACTTTCCACATTGGCCGTTTCCTCCTGCAGCCAGATCAGGATAGCATCAAGCGCTGTCACTTGCCAGTACTGGTCTGTAAGTAGTGATACGTAAAAGTCGAGACCTTTGTTCTGCCACAAATACCTGCGCCCCTTTGACCCTGAGTGCGCCATGTCGCAAAGGATCGGGAGAGCAAACTCTTTCGGGGGACGGTCGGTCTGCATGATGCGTAGCAGGAGGGGGATAATGCCACCAACAGCAGCATCCTCTTGACGCTCCTTACTGAGTCGACAGAGGTTGAACAGGGTGTTGAGCACTTGATTTGATATCTCGCGGAAATGTGTCTGGCCCTTCTTCATGCTGTAGCTCAGGAGGTCGATTAGAAATTCGATGGCGTCGGCCGAGTGCAGTGATTCGATCGTCGTCGAGAGCATGGAAAGGTTCTTGATAAACTTGAGCATCGTAATCTGATGGATGGGCGTCATGCGGCGTAGATCCTTCAGGACACTCTTCAACACCTGTCGATCAGCTACCACCTCCTTGACGTAGTTTTCTGCTTGGCTGAAGAGATAGAAAATGTTGACGATTCGTCCCTCGATCAGTTCACCCAGCTCATCCTCGCCCTCTTCGTCGAGGACCCTGTGCAGAACCAGTGCTAGCGGGTATAAAATCTTGCTTCTCGAGAAGATTCTACAGAAGTCGTTCTTGGGTGTTGGCCCTTGGAGCTCAAAAACGTTCCAGATGCCATTGACCCCAATAAGGACTAGGTCTCTCGTGACGTCGTAGTCTTCGTCAAGGAACTCGACGAGGACGTTAAGACCACCTGCTGATACAAACATCTGGAGTGTTAATGTAGACGTCTGATACATCTGGCGGACAAAGGCAGCTGCCTCGAGGCGAATTTCGTCCGAATACTGTCGTGCCGCAAACTTGGTGATGATGGGGATACCACCAACGAAACAGAGGTTCTCTTGGATTTCGACGTCGTCCAGGATAATCTTGAAATGTCAGCAAAACTCTTGCCAGGGAACCGGTGCCAACCTACTGCGTTGACGACCTTGAGGAGTTGCAAGATCATGTACTGTTTGCTCTTGACGGTACATGGCTCCAGGATCTCAAGAATGGGTAATAGACCATGAGCGCTGATAATTAAGTTCTTCACCTCGTTATTCTCCCAGAGCAGGCCAAGCTGTACACGGTCAGAAATGCCTCCCGAGCAAGGGCGGGCACAAGACTTACTAAATCCTCGGAAAACTCGGTCAGGGCATCCTCGCCTTCGGTCGTCTTTAATGACCTCACCAAATCCTCTACCTTCTCTGCTAACCTGGCGTGTCGGTCTCTGGCAATGTTGGCTTCCAGGTCCATCTCATCCCATCCTGGGTCCATCGATGCGAATGGATCGTCTTCATCTTCGTCATCTCCTAACCAGGAATTGCTCGACACGCGAGACATGAGCATCAGTCCACCATCCTCGGATCCCCTCTCGCTTTCCTCCTTTTCGGCTATTGATGATTCGGGCCCGAAAATGTCGCTAAAATCTTCGTCGTCATCTTCAGCGAATTTCTGGATCTCTATTGATGATCGAGTGCGCCGCATGGGCCGGTCAGGTAGAACAGATGGTCGGGATGTAGGCTTCTTCTTCATACTACCACCGATGGGATCCTGCATGGACCGTGGTAGAGTTGTAAGATCCGACGGATGGAACAGTTGTGGTGCATCGCTCTGCCGTGAGCCCTGGATAAGGTGAGTTACTGAATGATCTATCTCAACCCACGAGACTTACTCTTCTTACCGCCTGGTTCACCTTGTGAGCGAATACACTGTCATTGTCCACAAATAGATCCGAAAAGTCTTCAATACTCTGTTCCCGATACACGACGTCCGGTCTTGACGGGAGCTCAAACTTGTTAAAGTGTGATTTCGTAGGCGATCTGGTCCGGCCTGGGCCTACAGCTTTGCTCGAGCTCGACTTGTTCCGACTGTGTGATTTGGATGGCTCCATGACCTTGTTGGTCTTTTTGGGTAGAGGCCGGATCGTCTGCTCCTGAGGATCAGTATCCTGCCAGTGATTCAGCCCCTTTATCGTCATTAGTTCCCCATCGAACTCGTCGTCAAATGTGCTGCTTTCGTTTCTTCCATCGTTCACCGAGGCGAACGCCTTAAGACGATCGCTCGATAAAAGGCCACCAAAATTATCCTGAGGCTTGAGATGAGGTAGCTGTAAGGCGCTTGGAGAAATTGCCGTCGCAAAGTCGTCGTCCCAGTTGTCGTCATCTGCATAGTATAGAGTCAGCTATGAGGGGAGTGGCAAATGGATTTGCCCAAGACAATGCGTGCTGAGAGTCAAATGACCGACTCCAGTTCAATGTGAGGAGGGATCGGCGGCGAGAGTTTGCACGTACCAGCGAGTTCAGGCTTACTGAAAGCTTCAGCGCCGGGTCGGGGCTTTGCAAGAGACAAGGAACCCTTGGCGGGCGTTCCACCGAGGAAACGTGTCGAAGGGCCGCCTTCAGAACCGGTTGATGCCCGAAGGGATGATTCGGACGACTTGAGAGCCTTGTTCCACTGCTTGACTTCTTCGACGGCGTCACTGAAGTTGGCCGGTGCTCTTGACACGGGGGCTACGGTTCGGCGACATCCTGTGATCCAAGCATGGCGGAGTAGTTTGCGGGCGGTTACACGGAGGTTTGGGTCTTTTTGGAAACACTGCATCAGAAAGTCTCGGGCAGCCTAGATCGGGTCAGTAAGCGACAACAAGATCAACTAGGGGTGGACCAACCGCCGAGATGCCTTCGGGCAGTGGGGGATGATCATCGTTCACAATTGCGAATAGCGCAGGCATGGCGGCCAAGTTGTGATATGGAGGTTTGCCCTGGAGCAACTCGATAACGGTACAGCCGACACTCCAGATATCAGACGCAGAGCTCGCTCCGGACAATTGGATGATCTCGGGCGCCATCCAGTAAGGTGTGCCGACAACCTGTGCTTCTTTGTCTTGGCCACCAGCTATCGTGCTTGTGGAAACTCCGAAGTCCGCAAGCTTGACAGTTCCATCCTTGGTGGTGAGGATGTTGGCGCCCTTGATATCCCGGTGAATGACACCCTGGTCGTGGAGATAGTGCAGTCCCTGTAGAACCTGGGTCATGTAGACACCAACGAGGTTCTCAGGGAACTTGCCATAGGCTTTGCAGATTGAGTGTAGGGAACCATTCTCACAATACCTGGTCAAGTCAGTTTTCAGCGACCAAAGAATAGTTTCAGATGCCGTACTCCAGAATAATATTGAGCGCGTCAACAGACTTGACAAAGCCAATGTACTTGACAATGTTGTCGTGCTGGGGATTGTCAGCAAGTTCAAGTTCATGACACTCCCCGAGGACCGGAGCTTCTTACATGAAGATTCTTGAGCAAATCGATTTCACTCTACTCGTCAATCAAGTCTGTCAGTGTTTCTGGTATCTAGATGGCATCGTCCTGTGTCCGAAATACGGCTCGTCCGGGAACAAACCCACCTCGATCATGCGCAACTCGCTTTTGGGCAGATCCGCGAGCTTGATCTGTTTTACCGCAACCGCCTCGCCAGTACCCCAGTTGAAAGCTTTGTAGACAGATCCGAACGCGCCTTTCCCGAGGCATTCACCTAAGCGCTACAGGCACATAAGTAAACATTAGCATTTCTGCACGATCCCGGTAGCCTTTCGCTTATCCCGCTGGGTTTCCTCCATCTCATGGAAAATTTTGGCGCGGCTGATTTGAAAAGGTACGCACGTAGTCCTTGAGTCCTGGGTCTTGTAGGGCAGAGCTCTCGCGATGCTTCTCTTTGCGTGACGGTGTGCCTGGCATGGGCATCGAGGCTCGATCGCGGCTGGCCACGGCGGCACGGCCATTGGCATGGTACTGCCGCTCGGGCACCATCTCTCAGATACGCTCCGACTCGGCGACGCTCGAATATAGCGATGGGATACTAGAGATCTGCCTGCTCGAGGCGACTGGAGGCGAGCAACGGGGACGAAGAACGAGAGATTCTTGGGCCAAGCGGAGATGTCATTCCCGGCAAAGCTCGAGACAAGGGCACGGGAACGCTTCGTTTCTACATGCGAGATCGAGATCGGTGCCGACCTTTTCGTCTTAGATCGTCGGTCGTCTGGTTGAGGAAATTGCAGGGCTCAAAGCGTCGTCGAAATCGTCAACGTGATCGGGTCCAAGGGTGTCGGAGTCGTAGGAGGGGACGAAAGCAGAGGTTCGTTTCGTTTCGTGCGGCCGCTAGCAGAGAAAGGAGAGACGGGCTTGGACGAGACGCACGGAGCGAGTCCAAAGGAAGAGAGGGAAAGTCGCAAGCGTGAAGCTGCAGGCAAGAGAAGGAGAAGAGAAGAGAAGAAAAAGAGTGAGAACTGGCGGAAATTCGGCTTCGGCTGGACCAAAAGATTGATCCCCAATCATGGACCTGCGCCGCTCGAGGTGTTGTTTCTGGGCTCGCAACCCAAACCCAACTCAACTGGGGCCCGGGTACCTGTACCTGCGGTATCCTGGGCCGTCTACCTAGCGACGCACCGGGTGCCTGTAAGTCCACCTCAGCGCCCTGCAAAGCCCCGAGCCAGCCAGAGGCCGCTACAGCGCCTACTTACAGGGCTGTTGCAGCACACCCGGCATTGGAGGCGCCAGTGGGGTCGGGCTGGCCGTCCCCACTGGCTCCCTCGTGCGCACCCGGCTGTAGTTCTCCACAGTGAGGTGAGGTGAGGTGGCTTTCAGGCTGGTGACACCCAACAGCAACAGCAGAACAATGCCGACAACGAGCCTTGCTCAAAAGAAAGTAAACAATGCAGATCCCGATGGCTCTTTCAGCTCTGTTACTCGATCGTCTCTGGTTTAGAGTTGCCTGTCTTGATCTACAACGCTCCAATCCTCCCCGTTGAAACACGTTCATGCCATGCCATGCCGCTCATGCTTATGCCATGTAATGCAATGCATTCACTCACACAACTCCCGTCGTCTCGATTCAACTGCTCGTAAGGCTAGGTACAGAGAAATAAGCTCCGCTCATCTAATTGGACCGTCAAGTGCTGATGAAATGTCGCAGAATCGAGACAAAAAGAGCCGACGACGAGTCACAATTCAAAGACATCGAGTAAGCCCGTCCCCGGAAGTCAACAACGGGTTACGACATTGGAACGCCTCGCCGCAGGGGTCAATTAAAAAGAGAGTCAGAGAGACGCAAGAAATCCATGTTTGTTTATTCACGCGTGCCTCATGTTGCCCAACCCGTCATGCAAAGAGCGTTCCAACGTCCATCCGGCTTATTCTCTTTCAGCCAGCTCCTCCGACGCCTCAACTACTAGCTGTGTCCAGGATTGTTCGTAAGCGAACAACCAACTGCCAACATCCGAGTACCTATTCCCTGCTCCAGAGGCAACTGCACCGATCTATCCATCGACTACCGCCCTAGCCTCGGGCCACTAATGCGTCTCATCCCGGCTGTACAACAGAGCCAGCCTACATACGAACCTCCGATCGCCATCAACCACGCCAGGCCTGCTTCTTTTTCTCCTTCCTGCCGGGGATATCTTTGCCGATCGATTTCACCTCTTCTCGCGCGGGGCATTTGGCTGTAAGCAGTAACTCCACGCTGTGGTTATCCCCTGATCAAAGCGTCTCCCGCTTGCCCAGCCTGACGTGACGCTGGCATGACGATGTCTCGCACCAGGGGACGACGGCTCGTCAATGCGACAAGGCATCCTCGTTTCGTCCTTGCGACTTCTTACCAATCGGTTGGTAACAGTAGGTACGCGTGTATGCCTTCACAAGCCCTGCCAGACAGTCATTAGCCGGGCTATTCAAGAGCCCGCAGGCAGCATACTTTACCTTGATACCTTACATGCTCGTATTTCTCATCGATAGCAGCACTTATCGTAACCAACGACAGCACGCAGCCGTCCCGAGGACCAGGTACTTCAAGCCACCATCGTTTTGCATCGCCCAGGGCCTGCGCCATGTTGGTCCTCATCAGGTACAAGCATAACACCGCAAATCTATCCAAAACCTCCTCCTCACAGTCAGCCCAGCAGTCAAAGCAGTGAGATTTGTAGTGGTTTCGCCAAGTCGAATTGTCGCTCGCACAAGTTGCCAAAGCGCAGCTAGAGAAAATGTAAACAAGTGGTCCCTGCTATACTCCAACACCGATTAAATCCTTTCACAGCCAGTTAACCATATCCCAAGGTATCCCATACACTTATGATACAAAGAACCATTTATGATGCTTCCCCACGCTCCCAGACGCTGTTTCTGGCTCTCTTTTTGATCCATGGACATTTGTAGTCTTCTTCCAATTCATTGTACCCAGCGTAGATTGTCCACCGCTTCATTCAGTTCCATCGCCCGGTAGTGTTCGGCTGAGGCCCGCCTCGGCCCACCACTCATCCGGTATATCTTCACGTCGCGCCAAGCTGCGAACAATGCGCTGCATTCCCATCCAGTCTTCCTCTCCCAAGTTGTTTCCCGATGTTGTTGAGCCCTCTCGGTTTCGTCTTCGTCGCTCTGAACCCTGTTCGTCATCTGAGTTGCCAATAGACAAATGTCCCACCCATCCGTGACGCGAGCGGAGATGGGAGAGAGGTAACGGGCCGTCGAGCTCAGCAATAGTATCTCTGATCGGATCGTCGATGGCATTATCAGTCAACGGTCCGTCCGGAGATCTCCGCCGCCTCGAAGCCGGACCTTCAGAGTTGACTGCTCCACTATCCCTATCCCGGCTGGCGGGTCCGTCGGCCGGACCATCCAAGTTGAAATCAGGCACTCGTACGCGGACTCGGCGCATCTCTTCCCGACGTCTCTCCTCTCGGCGCCGGCGAATTCGGGCAAAATCGGGGTGCTCGTAGTCGGGTCCTTCTGTATCGGAATTATCGCAACCGGATTCACAAGCTTGATCGACTGTTGTTTCGTGGGTTGGATCAGGGGTAGTAAAGGACGTGTTGGATGAGGCACCGGCACTCTGAGATGCAACAGTCGAAGCAAAAGACGATCCGGCGCTAGGCGGTTGAGGGTCGGGCGTAAGTGTGCTCAAAAGGGTGTCCCAGACCTCAGGGCTAAGGCTCCTATCACGGTCACCCAGTCCATCCAGGCCTCTATTACGGTGCAGAGTCGCGTTGCGACGTCGTTCAGTGCTTTCCAATCCAGTGATAGGGCCACGGTTGCGAAGCTCAGGTCTTCGTCGTCGACTTAACCCGTCGGTATCAGAAGATGATCGAGGGATAGAAGGCTGCTGCACCAATGGGGGGAGCCTTGTTCGCAGCCGAATTGCATCTTCATCACGATCCTGCCTGGAGCTGATAGGCTCAACCTAGAAATGTGGTTAGTAATGACACTCTTCAACAAGAAGCATGTATATCCTGTTCTCGGCAGAATACACGATACAATAAAAACTTACAATTCGAGCGCGGGCAAATCGCGGACGAGGTTCGAACGCCCACCATCCAAGGTCGGTTTCATCATCTGGGAGTCCACTGGATGTTTCACGTTCTTGCCAGCTGCCGCTATCTCTGAACAGGGAGTTGATTTGCTCCTCTAGCTGATCTCTTCGGCGGTCATCGGCTCTAGTCATCTCCCTCAACACATCGCGAAACGGACGTGGCCGGCGTAGTCCATCAGGACCCATGATCGTTTCAACATCGGGCGGGAAGCCGGCTTCAGCAGCCCACGGCGCCAGACGGCCCTCTCCACCAGTTAATGTGCTTGGCTGTCGCAGCGAGCCATTCGTCACCCGGTCGCGGATGGAAACATGGCGGCGCATCGCGGCGCGACGCTCACGAGAGTCAGGGCGTGCATGGCGACGAATACCAGAGCGGGACGGCGACGTCACTCTGCTCTTGTCTGCAGCCTTGGGTGGCAGGTCGGACTCAACGGGGGCAATAAACAACCTGCAGGGCAAACGGTCAATCAGTATTCGTCATTCGCAAAAGGGAGTCGTCGCGGCTGCTGAGAATATTAAATCCACCAAAGCGCACATGCATGAATAACAACGAGATGCACTCACGGCCGGGACACGATCTAGGTTGCGCTGATGTGATGAAGCGATAGCGACAAGATCGATCGACCGGGGAGTCACTGCGTTGGCGCGATGGCAACGAGAACACGGGAGAAAAAACAAGGATGCGCTTACGGGAGGCCCATGGTTGCGGGAGCAGCGATTGCCGGAGAAGCGAGCGACGAAAGAAAAAATATTGACAACCAAGGTGAGAAAAAATAGGTTGTTGAACAAAAAGAAAAGAAGATCCAAGGATGACTGTTATTGATGGAAACAGGCGACTCGTAGCTTGGGGACGGCGCTGCCTAGAGCCGGAAGCGTGAAGCGTGAAGCGGGTAATTAACCGGTGGAGAGGATGAAAGAATGGAGTCGGCAAAGGGGCGCGGGGGCAAGATTCGAGAGGTGATAAAAATGGAAGGGCGAATCGGAGAGCGTGAAGGGCCTAGGGGCTTAATGGCGTCCCGTTCGCGTGCGCGTCAGCGAGGCGTGTCTCGTGTGACTGGGCCGATGGCAAATGTTAGTGAAGGTGACGAGTTTGAGATGGAGGGTCAGGAAAGACGATGGGCGAGCTATCAGATTCTAGCAGATGTGGCTTGCGCGCCAGATAACCCGAACCGGCCAGGCTCTGCCCCTCTGTGGCTAGTGAGCCCGTGGCGGCATAGACTCCGATGAGTGGGTCCACCCTTCTAGACTTCCTTGCCCAAGTAAAAATTAACGGCCCGTGATCGGCTCACTCATCTTGATACTGATGCGAATATCCAGCTCCTTGGCATCATCAACCAGTTAATACACCCAGGGTCGCATCAATTGGCGTCCCCGGAGTGTCATACGGTGCGTTGTCACTGCTGCGCCGGGTTCGGTGAGATGCCGTTCCACCTTCACCATGTCTTCCAGTCGGGAACTCCAGTTCTTGATTAACCGCATCTATCGCGCCCTGGCCACCAAGAAGAAGAAGACCGGCAGCCAACGGGATATCCGCTTAGGCCTTGATCGCATCAACCTCGTCGTGCCAGACAATCAGGAGTGGAAAGGCATCCATGTCGCCGGCACCAATGGCAAGGGCTCAATATGTGCCTATATGGCGGGGCTTTTCAAGCTCGAAGGACTCGGTTACGGGAGCTTCACATCACCAGCTTTTCCGGAAAGGCACAACGGCGTCACCATCAATGGTCAATACGTAAACCCGAGAATGTACGAGATGGAGGTGCAGCACGTGGAGGCCAAATGGAATCGACTGGCCACAGGCTGGACGTTCAAATCAGGTCTGGACCGCCAGGGTCTCTCACCATTCGAACTCGAGACAGCAACCGCCTTCCGCGTCTTCAACAAGATGCATGTGCCCTACGGCATCGTTGAGGTCGGCATGGGCGGAGCTACTGATGCCACCAATGCCATGAAAGACAAGGCTGTAACCGTCATCTCAAAGATCGGCCTCGACCACCAAGAATTTCTCGGCAACAACTTGGAAAAAATTGCCAAGGTCAAGGCCGGCATCATGAGACGGGGCATACCTTGTATTGTCGATCACACCAACCGTCCTTCTGTCATCCGCGTTCTCAGGGACCATGCCCGCCAAGTCGGGACAGATATTATTCTCACCTGGAAGGCTGAGTCCTTCCTTATGTCACTTGACAACAAGAAGTGGAAACTCGAGGACTATCAGATTCAGAACCTCCTTTGCGCGGCCCTTGCGTTTCGCACCCTGTTCCCTGAGAAGGAAATCAACCTGGATCGACTCATGGGCATAAACCCCTTCTTGCCTGGACGAATGGAGATGGTAAAGGTCGACCCTCCGGCTTCTGGTCTAGAGTCACGGGAGATTCTGGTTGATGGAGCTCATAATATGCTGGGAATTGAGGGACTTGTCAGTCATGTTGACAAGCTTATGCGGAAAAAGGGTCAGCCAGTGACCTGGGTTATGGGCATGTCTTCGAGCAAGCACAAACCCTTCCACGAAATTATTAACAAAGTCGTTCAGCCCCACGACAACTTTGCTTTCGTCGAGTTTACTCAAGGTCCCAACGATCCTCAGCCCGCACCCGCCAACTTCGGCGCTGACCATGGCAAGACCATCGTCAAATCCGCAAAGCAGGTGTACGATGGAGAACCTAACATCGCGAGTGCTCTTCCATGGGCCTGCGATAAGGCTGGCAAGAACGGGCCGGTGGTAGTAACAGGGAGCCTCTACCTTATCCGGGAGCTATTTTCCCTTGAAGGTGTCCATCGAGCACGAGAGCCGGGCACCCGGAAGCCCGGGCGAGCGCAACTATATCAATATACGGAGCTGGCGAAGGACAAGGAACTGACCGAGGAAGAGGCTCAGGAGTTTAAGCGGGCGCGGCAGCACTTTGATCTTTCAGCCATTCGAAGGAAGAACCTCGCTAATGCGAGCGAAAGTGGTGAACCCCGTGCTCCAAAACCATCGACAGAAACAGCAGAGCTGCAGCGGAAGGCTCGGCACCACAAACAACAGGAAGAAGGGTATCAAAAAACCATCACCGCCATTCAAAAGGATATCAAGCAGCTCAAGGCCGACGGCACTGAGGAGTCACACAAGATACGGCAAACCCTCTCCGCTCGGCTCAAGGATATAAGGAAGCAGGCCGCGAGGCACGAGAAAGACTTCAAGGCTACCATGCACAAGCTTGGGGGACAACGCGTGATACCCTTCAAGGAGCACCTAAATTATCGCGACATCTTTGGGCGGCCAAAGAAGGCCAAGCCCCCACCGAGGTCCCCGTTCCTTACACCAGGCGCAAAGTCAACCCCCGCCGAACACACGTCCAAAGTAACATGGGACAATCAGAAGGTCGACGAGAAAGCGGCACTAGCTCAACAAAACCAAGACAAAAAGATCTTGAGGAAGAAATTGGCAGCACAGAAGACGGAGAAAACGAAAGAAAACCAGGACCCCTTTGCGGCCAAGCTGGCTTCTGGGCGGCGGAGGTTCTGAGCAGCGGGAGTGACTGGCGCGGTATATGATTGACTATTTACATACGACTGTACTACTATAGAGCGGAAAGGTGCATCGGTCAGGAGCGTCGGATATTGAGATTGACAGGGTTCGATTGTATATTGTAACGATATGAGGAGCAGTCACTCTTGATCTGGGCATGGAGCACGTCTTGGGTTAATGATACAATCGCCACACGTTCATCTCAAGCCCAACAGCTCGCCGTGCTCTAAATGGCAACACGTTTGCCGTGTAGGACCCCTATTTACGACACTTACCTACCATCATGACTTGCGAATCACGTATGAAATGGGACCTGGAACATCACATGATCAGACCCTCATCTTTCAACCTCCGCCTTCATACTTCTGAATCCCCTCATCATCCACTCCATCATGGCTCCCACGCACCTCATCATTGTCTGCTGTCACGGAATCTGGCTGGGTGGCCCAACACTCGGCGTTGATGAAGCCGAATGGCTCATCGCTGACTTTCAGCGCGGCGAGACCCCCACGTTTATCCAGCACATCAAAGCCGGAGTAGAAGCTTTAGCCGCGGATCGTCCCAACTCCGTGTTGGTATTCTCGGGGTAAGTCCATCAAGCGGTTGAGGTTCGAACCATTGACGTCGACTACACAGGGGTCCCACGCGCAAGGAGACAAAGTTATCCGAGGCACAGAGCTATGCAAACATCGCAGCGGTGAAGCAGAACTGGGAGCTACTGCAGGGCGAGCCGTCCAGTGAAGAGATATTGGTTGAAGAGCGGGCTCTTGATTCATACCACAACGTGCTCTTTTCTTTGACGCTCTTTTACTCACGCTTTAAAGCGTGGCCGGCAAAGATGACCATCGTGAGTCAAGGATTCAAAAAGGAACGACTTGTCGATGGACACTGCACCGCCATCGGGTATCCCCTGGAACGAGTCGAGTTCATCGGCATTGACCCACCGGGTATGGTAGCTGCTGCGGCAGGGAAATCGAAGGAGGAGGACAAGGAAGAGGCTATGAAGGGTGTTGGGCTAGCCATGGGTGAGTGGAGGAGTGATCCTCATGGAAGAGGTGAGAGTTTGGCGGGAAAGAGAGCGAAGAGAAACCCATGGGCGGCAAGGCAAGATGTTTTCCCGGAGGAAGGGAGTGACTATGGTGGTCTGGTGGTCAAGGTGGAACATGCGAGCGAAGTACTAGATGAGGAGATGGCCAGGCCTTGGTGATATGTGCGTCTATCTAGACATGAATCGCTTTAGAATATACCGCGAGACTAGACCATCTATATCTAGACCATTTATAGAACACTTCTCTCTCCGTCTCTTGCTTTTATCTTGCCTCTTGGCCCTTTCTCCACCGCATCAACTAGAAACTTGACAGCATCCTCCACCATGGCAGCACTAAAGCGATGTCCAACCCCCTCGTACACTCTATCATCCAGCACCACACCTCCATCTTTATACCAACCACCTTCGCCTACCGCTTCTTTCAACACCTTCAGTAGCGGTCGGCTATTGGCGTATGGGACTAAGGCGTCCTCAGCTCCTGAGCAGAGGAGCAGCTTCTTGCCTCGCACCCGTGCATCGAGGACAGACTTGAGGCGGGCCTGCTCAGTTGCGGGGAGTGATGAAGATGGAACAGGCTGTGTTCCAAAGAGCAGCGCTTTCGGATCTCGGCCTAGACAAGTTTTGACGAGATCGTGAGGGAAGTATTTGCTTCCAATGAAGCTGGAGCCGCAGTCGAGTGCTGCGAGGCCAGCGCGGTCACTCATAAGTCCTGCACTTATCGTCAGCTTCTTTCCGGTAGCTTGCTGTCAGTATAGTCTTACCCATATAGTCCGGACATCCAACCACCACGACAGCCGCATCGATCCTATCCTCTCCAAACCAAGCCTGCCATGCACTATGCCCGCCCAGACTCCACCCCAGGCATACATGCCCATCAACTTCGCGGCCGAGATATCCAGCAACGAGGTCCATAAGTCCTCGCATGTCCGACACGCCGCCCTTGACCATGCCCATCATGTCAAGTGCATGGCTCGTATTCCCCCCGTCCCAGGCCAGGTTCGCCGACTCACTGACCAGCCGGGTCCCGTGGTTGGGCATGTCAAAGGCGAGGGCGATAAGACCTCGCTTAGAGCTTTGTCCAGCATGTGAATGCCATGCTGCGATGGTCCGGCGGGCGATATCGTGCATCCGAGCTCGAGTGCGGAGGCGTGGATGAAGGAGCCAGAGAATTGTTACCGGGACATTTGGGGGAAGCTCATCAAGACCATAGACATCGACAAGCAGGCCGGCCATGGGTATAGTCTTCATGGAGACTGCTGGAGGGGCCGGCAAGCCCTTTGTTGCGTAGGTGTCGGCCATTTCAAATTATCTACCACAAGATGGGCAATTTGAGCTTGATGA
This sequence comes from Fusarium sp. JS1030, assembly GCA_000966855.1. Classification (NCBI taxonomy): domain Eukaryota; kingdom Fungi; phylum Ascomycota; class Sordariomycetes; order Hypocreales; family Nectriaceae; genus Fusarium; species Fusarium sp. JS1030. Next base: position 1,209,373 of record JWIW01000097.1, on the reverse strand, counting down.
TTGATTCTGTCAAGGTCAAGACAGCGTTGGATTCACATCGGGATCTTCTATGCAGGTTCAAGTCGATGGGTGGGTCCAGGGTAGCCGCAGCCGGAGCCTCTTTCGGTATGTGATTATCGCAGATGCTTGCTAGATCAATTGACCCGATACGATTCTATTTCCTATCATTGTTTTTCAAATAGTTGGAGTGTTCTTGAATGGCCGGTGTCTGTAGAGGATGATGAGTATTGGTTGCGGACTATCGATTGGTAGAGAGCTTGCGACAACCTCGGTTTCTACATGAGGGGTATTGCCTGCCTATAGCACCTCAACCTGGACAACAGAGACGCAGAGTATCAACGACAAGACTCGGGGTCCTGCTTCAAGCTTATACATGTCAAACTTTGACCCAAGACGAGGGTGTGGAAACTATCTATTAGACGAACACCTCTTTGTTGATTCTTTGCATAACACCTGATTCAACTCATTATCTTCAGAATTATTAAAATTCACGCTGAGTTGCTGCAAGCAACTAACATATAGTAAAACATAAGCTAAAGTCATATCAACATCGCCATGCTGCGCAACAACCAAGAACAAAAAGATTCTGCCCAACCCTTCCAACGCCATGTACGGTGTTGCGCCGTTCCCTTTGCCCACCACCCATCCCGATCCGGGTTTCCCAGTCCCTTATGCTGCCCTTGAAAACAAAAATGTATCGGTTCCGACAAGTCGACGCCATCTCTTCTAGCTTCCTCTCGGAATCGGCCTCAGGCTGGGAGCCCTGCCCTCCGTGTTCATAGGTATAGCACCGAGTACAGCCGGTGCAGTTTGCATGCTCCTAGAAGCACTTGATCTCTTATTTAATCCACCTTCCAGTGGTCATGCTCATCAGAGCCCAAGTAGAGCTCCACACCATACAGGACCATTGTCAGTCCAATATTGGTCCATTGCCAGGTCCTACCACCAACATCACCACCCCTGAGCGTCCAGCCATCGGGGCCTTCGCTCGTCGAAAAGTGTTGTAGGAGCAAGCTGGTGTAGATCGCTATCAATATCGATGGCGAAAACCAGCTTAGAAAGCTGAGGAGTTTGCTGGCGGCCTCCGAATCCTCCCAGTCTGGCTCTTGCATCATCCCTCGAGCGCCAGATTCACGGATCGAGGGGATGATGCGTGTTGCGCAGTAGAATACTAATGAGCGATAAGTCAAGGAGATAATGACAGACGGTGTGATAGTCTGGAAGGCCGCATAGAGCAAGGCCAAGGATGAGTGGACGGCCTCAGGGAGTGAGCCCAGCATATGGAGGAAGGTGGAGTAAGATGCCATGATAATGGGCGGTAGAGGTGGAATATCAGACTCTGGGCCGTCCTGACCCTCAACCTGATCCGAGTTTTCCGAGGGTAGATAATCGGTAAAAATCTGGTAGACGCAGAGGACGATGTAGGCGAAGAGGAGTGACGACTCTATCGGGTTACCTCGACCACTGCCAATACCAAATGCGCAGAGGAAGACGGCCGTCGTCATCGCGATGCCAATCAGAGTGGCGTCAACGTTGCCGATCTGGGGGAACTGCGCGACCCTCCAGAGGAAATAGACGGCACTCGCCATGATGGAGCTGGAGAAGACCAAGAGGACGATCTGCGTCATTGTTAGCGAACATCTTGATTTGAGCCTGCCTGAAGACTTACCACCCAGGTATCGCTTCTTCCTCGGTTCACAAGCCACCTGGTGAGCTGTCCTGCGGCCTGGATGACCAGCAAGGTACAGAACCCCTCCAGAAGCTGGAACACGGGCCCTGAATACCGTAGCACATTATCCCAGCCCCCTAGCATGACCGTCTCAACCAAGCCATCTTTGCCAAATGTCCACTCCCTCCAGCTCGTAGTCTTGGAGTTGAGCAGCCCGCCCAACGTCCGTTCTACCCAGTTTGTGCTGCCTGCATCCACAGCAAACTGACCCAAAGACCAGATCAGCAGGGAAGGGATGATAATCCACTGCGACAGTCGCAAGAAGCCTGATAGGAAAAAGCGTGATCTTGACTTTTCGGGCGTGAGAATTTCTAGGCTCGAATAGACGACGTAAAAGAGGAACAGGGCTAGGCTGTAAGCCAGCCCACTGTCGCGGCCGCCGACATCGAAGGCGACTGGGATGGAGAGGACGATGCTGAGCAGGAAGATGGAGCTGAAGAACGCCCTGAATAGCCACCACATCGGAGCGACGAGATGGCAGGCGGAGGCCGCGCCGAGGGAGCGGTGGGGATCGTAGTTGTGCGTTCAGCAGCAGACGAGGGGAGGGGTGCGCATCCAAGCGCTACAGGCGGCGGTGCTGCGTGTCGTGATAGCTAAAGATTCACCCGGTGTGCGGAGTCGCTCAAGGGAAGATTCTGCACATCGGTGTCTCTTGTTCGGTCGGTCGGTCGTTTCGTCAAAGCTCGTTCGATATGGTATCTCGGCTCAAGGGTCGGTGAATAGCGAAGGAAGCGCGGAACACATGTGAGAGCGAACGCGGTCCGGTTGGGTTGGTTGAGTTGTTGTCAAGACAAGACAAGACACGACGGTGGGTTTCTGAGGTTGGCTGCCGGCCTGCCTAATTAACCGTAGTCGAAAAGAGCTTTGGTGCTCGGATGTTGCTTGGTGTTTGGCCGTGACTTCTCAACCAGGCGTTGCAAGGTGGCTAATTCAGGTAGCGGCCAATTTTTTGTTATCGCTATCTTCACGTGGCACGCGCAGGAGCTTGCAGTTGACGTTGTTCAGTGGCACTCGGCCGCTAATTTTTGGCGGGGAGGAGCTTGGGCGCTTTGTGACCTTTGGCACGTGTCACTCAAGAGGTCCTGTGCGCTTCAGAAGCCGACGGAGCAAAGGAACAGATAAACGCGACCGTGACCAAGTTTCGGGCTATTCTAGGCGTGCTTCCGAGTTCCAGGTTTCATTTGCAGGTCCAAACCAAACAGAGCCCGTTGCGATGACTTGGATAGCGTCACACCAACATGATAGGCTCTCGGTGCAGCAAGCAATCAAGGACGAACGATTTTCGGTGGGTTACAGCAGATCTGAAGTGACGACAACACGGGGATTTTGTTGAGATGCTGCTTGAAAAAGCATCAACTTCCCTGCCATCCTGCTCATCAATATGCAGCTACCGACGCAGAAATCCTGGCATCTTGCACCATGATTTCTTGATTCAGATTCAAGCCCATGACGAGCTGAGCTGCTCGTCAACGAACCCTTCTACACTTAAACCTGATTTGGCCTAGCCTCCTCGTCATGGCCAGCTGGGATGGGATCATGAGGGGTTGATTGTCGTTTGTTTCACTGAGACGAGGTTATGCCTGTATCCGTCACGGTTAGGTCCCGTGACCTGCAGCCCGACGGCGGCGAACCCTATCTCCACTTTGGCCAAGAGATTTGGCTCCGCGCCAGCGTGGAGCCTCATCAACTTACCTCCTTCATCATCCAACATCCAACATCCCGTCACTTCATCAAAATGCGCAAGGTCGCCATTTGATTACTGCTGTTTTTCTTCTGCTGTATCAACATGCCCAAATCATTTCCTGTGTCGTGTATTAGTGCTAGTGCCATAATACTCGACCTCTGACGCCAACAAACCCTCCAACAGTAATCCTTTTGCCTGCCGTTTGTGTAATTTGATCACCCTGTTCTCTATGCCTGAGATCCCAGATCTCCTCTGCTTTCACGAAGCCGATAAAGCCATGCAATATCGCAGTCATTTCCCTCTTTGTTTCCAACCCTCCAGATGAACTCTCCAACTGCCATGAGAAATCATCACCATGCAGAGTCTAGTAGCAAGTGCTGAGCTTCTGCGATGGATGGACCACATGATGCAAGTGCATAGGTAAAATGTCCTTGGATAAATATTGTCGCACGCCCTGTTTCTGCGCTGTTCATTTGATGTGTTGTGTATTGTGGCGGTGGGTGGTGATGCTGGGTCGTGGTGGTGATGGCATCAACCACCCAAAAAGTGTTGGAGTGTGTCGGGTTCATTGGGGATGGCCTCGCAACACCTCAAATCATCACGATGGGCGGATTTTGCGGGTATGAAGAGCTTCATGCAGGTTGTGCTGTTGAATTGCGCTGCCAGCTGCTCGCCAGTTGCTGCTCCAGCAGCGGCATCACCAAGGCCCTCATAGCGCACCTCGCCGACCACCCTCAACGCGCTCACCGCTCACCACGTGCCAGCCAAACCCCTCACCTGGGGGGGAATAGATCCGGGGTACCCTTATATATCAAAATCACAGCCGATTTTCTCAAGGGAGATAGAAGGCGCCGTGGTAAGCGGTCAGGTCAAACTATCTCGCCTGGAGGATTAAGGGGCTCTTTCCGAATTCGCCACGGCCATCGACGACCAAACGATTCGAGTTCGATCCCCGGTACCGACGACAAAAAAACCGACAACCCCGACGACAACCCCGACGACAAGAGACGTAGGAGCCCATCGACACGGGGCTCCGAACTCTTTTGCCATTTTGACCAATTTTTTGCTGCTAGTAGTGGATATCTAGTTGTGCACATAATGTCGTAGTTATGCTAAATTTAAATTTAAAATTTACTTGAAATTTTTTGTCTTGTAAAAATGCAATTCTACGTTGTGATATTCCCCTAACTTGGAGACGTGAGGTTGCGTGTTGGATCGAATGATGGCGCCAATTGGCTGGTTTCTAGATCGCCGAGAGATCGCCTAGCCCTTGGCACTAGCTTGGCAATAACCTCGCTCCTGTGGGTATCAAAATGGGCTCACACGACACGCATCGCGGTTGAGGCACGACCTTGAGTAATAAGCTTATTTTTGCCCACGCAACTTTGGGGGCCTGCACAATGGGGAAAGATGGGCTCCCCGAACTCCCCGTTTGATCAGAGCGAAGGAAAGAAAATACCTCGTGCCGTTGGGAATGGAGTCATTCGGTACAGTCTCATCCTTGAAAGGAATACGGAGGGCCCGAAACCTCAAGGTCATTCAGATGAGCCGGGATCCTTTTGTTCTAGCCTAAATGACGTCTTTTAAAGCTACACTGATGTAAGAGCAGTCCCGGTCGACAACTGCAGAGTAGCGCCACTCTTATTCCCGCCCTTGGGAAGCGAGTGTTCCGGACCCTCGGGGCTCTCTCTGGCTTGTCGGGAGCCTCTCTCTAGCTTGACATGCTATCGATCACATCATTGCAATTTCGCAATCCTTATTGTCAAGACCAAGCCCTGTAAGATGGACTCCCCGAGAAGGGAGCCAGAAACGGAACTCTGCGTGGGGATGCAAGACAAAGGCTTTTTACTAAAGGATTGCTTGACGTAACACAAATGTCTCTGGCGGGAAATGAGATCGAGTGACGTTAATATTTCAGAGTTTTTACAGGAGGATGGTGAGCAAACCTCAAGCCGTAAGCCTTCCCCGAATGGCCTCATGTCTTCAAAGCCCAGGCGCACTCAATGGTTGCGTCCGATCACAACGACGCCTCGTAAACTGCCCACTCGGTGCTCACGAGCTGATAAAATTGCGTGCGATCTATTGATTTCAGCTTGAGAGGTTGTCGCGCTTGACAACAAAGACATCGTTCGTTGTAGGAGTAGTTCCTCCTTGCGTGTTGGTCTCGCCCCTTCGACGCCCCGATTCTCATCACATACTCGGCCCAGGCTACGTTACTCTCGCCTCAAGACCCCACGCTCCCAGAGCGAGGTAACCCAATCGCTTGTCTGAACCACGCTCTTCAGACATGTTGGTTTGGTCCCCTGGCCCCTGCAAACATCCAGGCATCTGCGATCGACAAGACGGGGATCCCGGTGGATTGGCATTTTACGCGATGATGCGATTCCCGCTGCTGATTACTGGCTGACATGCAGCTCAAGCCTGGGTCGTCGGGGTTTTGACAGGCCAACACCGGATGTTCGGCACATGGCGCGGAGCGCAGCGGGACGGAGTGGAGGGCGGTGGGGACCCTCCGCCGTTCCGGGTGGATGACGGCGGTTCGTCGTGCTGGGAGGTCGGCCAACGCCCTGGGGTGTCAGCATGAGGGTTTGCGATTTTCCTGTGTGATGGCCTGCGTCTGATCGTCTTAGCGCAAGCTCTGCTGGTGAATTGGACCGATATGGAAGGTGTGCGACGGGGGGCGTTTGGCCGTTGAGCAGTACGCGACTCGGGCGAAATGGCGACGTGAGGATCCTACCGTAAAGTTGGACCTTGCGCAACCAACCGCAGAAACCCTGCCATCAGAGGGTAACGGCTAGCTCTGTTTCTTTAAAACGCAGCCTGATCCCCCGTTACATTTCGTAATTGCGATTGAGATTGTGTCAGCTCGTCTTACTTCCTCGGGCCGTGGCCATCTTGTTGACTCCTTTGGTGAATTCTTTTGATCTGTTCCCTGTCCTTGGATGGTTAGGATCACCGGTGTTTGAATCCCTCACCTCAAAGACAATCGACATTTCTGACGACTCATCCGGAACCTGGAAATCGTCCACAATGGCCGAAAAGACAGATTATAATTCGGGTCCCGATAGCCCTGATCCGGAGCGTCGCCCCTCACAACTCCAGACTCCCTCGTCACGATGGGCGTCCCTCTTCGGAGGCCCTGGCACGACTGTCGGTCCTCGAATCGCAGAGCTGCCCGACTTTGTCAAGCGAGAGGTCTCAGACTCTGAAGACTCCAGCTCCGCCATCCTCAACAAGCAGCTCGCGGCCGAAGAAGGAGAGCAAATTCAGTACCGAACCTGCTCGTGGCAAAAGACAGCTGGTCTGCTCTTCAGCGAATACATTTGTCTCGCCATCATGAGTTTCCCTTGGTCATATAGCGTCCTTGGCCTTGTGCCTGGTCTGATCCTGACGGTTGTCGTTGCCCTTATTGTGCTTTATACCAGTCTTGTGCTATGGGAGTTTTGCCTGCGCCATCCCGAACTGCGCGACGTTTGCGACATTGGACAGATGCTGTTTTGGGGCAAGGAATGGGCTTGGTGGGCGACCGCTGTGTGTTTCATCCTGAACAATACCTTTATCCAGGGTCTGCACGTTCTGGTTGGTGCCAAGTACCTCAACACCATGACTGCTGCCGATGACGTTGGTAGCTGCCGCACAGTCATGTTCTCCGTTATTGTTACCATCATCTGCTGGTTTGCTTCGTTGCCCCGAACATTCGATATGATGTCCAAGCTGGGCACTGCGTCAGCGTTTTTCACCTTCATTTCTGTCCTGCTGGCGGCTATTTTCGCGGCCATTCAAGACCATCCGGCTGGATACGATCTCGCCACCCTTGGCAACCCGATTGTTACTGCCGTTCCGGTCAAGGGAACGACGTTTGTCAATGGAATGTCGGCCTTCCTCAACATTAGCTACACCTTCATTGGCCAGATCACCCTTCCTAGCTTCATTGCTGAGATGCGCGAACCTCGGTGAGTATCATGCGAGATTATCGTCTGAAAATCGATCAACGAAACTAACAGGAAAATAGGGACTTCCCCAAGGCTCTCTGGGCTTGCACGATCGCCGAGATTATCGTTTTCAGCATCGTTGGAGCCATTGTGTATGCTTATACGGGCAATCAGTATGTGACGGCGCCTGCTTTTGGCTCGCTGGAGCCCGTGTACAAGAAGGCGGCATTCTCGTTCATGATCCCGACTATCATTTTCTTGGGCTGCCTGTATGCCTCAGTGTCGGCTCGCTTCGTCTTCTTCCGTCTTTTCCGCAACTCGAAGCACATGAACAGCCACACTGTTGTCGGTTGGGGCTCTTGGGCCGGAATCCTCCTCACCACTTGGATCTTTGCTTTTATCATCGCCATGGTTATCCCCTTCTTCAACTCTTGTAAGTGCCATGCATTCTTATTGTCGCATTTTCTGTATTGGTACTAATGCGATTTCGTAGTGCTCTCTGTCATGTCGTCCCTGTTTGATAGCTGGTTTGGCTTCATCTTCTGGGGCGTGGCCTATTTCCGGATGCGCGGCGCGGATAAGAAGGTCGGACGTCACCACAGTTTCATCACTGACTTGACCGCGAATATCGTCAACATTATCTTGATCGGAATTGGCATCGCGTTCTTGACGGTCGGCACATATGCCAGTGTCCAGGGCATCATTGACCAATTTGAAGCTGGAACAGTGGCGGGCGTGTTTTCGTGCGCGACCAATGGTATTTGAGCGAGAGGAGGTGCATCTGTCTGGTTAAACAGTAGATCATCGCCTAAGTTGGGGAAATGATGGAGTTGTAGATAGAGTTGATGAATCGTTTGAACCTTGATACCCTCAGCTGATAAGGTGATGCATGAGCAGTTGGCTATAGTGCATGCCCTTCTGGGTCGCCAGAGCCATGATGCCCGTCTTTTGGACAAGAATTAACGTAATGAAACGAGAAATTCCAATGATCTAGATGGTTGAAGACGACAATCGTGAGAAGTGATGGATGAAGGAAGGTTGAAGATTTGAGCCTCAGGCTTGGTCGAGGCCTAGACCAACCAAGCCTCTTGCCAAGAACGCCCAAAATTGTTTGCTGGCGGTGCACGTTCCCACTCTTAAAAGCTGGGTGGATGCTGACCTATTGCCATCGCCGCGAGATCATGACAGATCAGAATTGATAGAGGGCAATTGAATTGCCTTGGATGCCTGAGGAAAACATGTCTGGATCTCTCTGGCTTGAGTTTCCCATTGCCATATTGGTGACTATCTTTCTTGGACTGACTACCCGTCCAGAATTCGCAGCAGATTGCCTATGTTGGCCTATGTCTTATAAATTCGACTCTGGCGGTGTCTTTTGAAGCTTTCGAAGGTGCGATTTCACATGAAGTACATTTACCAGTAGACCACGGCCATGTCTATTTTGGCACACTGAATAAGATCATTCAAAGCCATCTTGAGCGGGCAATTCTCGATGATCATCTCTAGTATTCGTATTCGTACCTTTGAGCTGAGCCATTGACTATCTGCCGGATATCAATCCTCTCTCTCTGCCCTTGATCCTCAACCAAACCCTAGTCCATCGGACGAATGAACCACCACAAAACTCGCAATTACGAAATCTGACCCAAATACTAAAACCAAGAAGCAAGGGATGTTCCAACAAATACCGAAGAATCGTATGGTCGTCCATGCTCATCCGCGGGACTGGACGGCTCCGGATGGCACCACTCGCACCACTTTGAGCTTTCCCCCGCCCTGCTCCGAAATCTCGGTGCTCTCAACGCCTAATTCTTAGTATCTCAGGGGCCCTCTGAGCGCTGGCACGCCGCTCAATCCGGTCCTCCCATTGGCTTCCGCCGCAAATCTGCCCCGCCTTTGACCCCTCAAAAACGGTCCCCTGAATTTGGCAACTGCCCGCCAATTCCAATTCTGGCCCCTAGATTTTCACCGCCTTCCACGTCGCCCCCTTGATCAGAGCTTCTGGGCTCATTGATTGACCTTCCCTGCCCCTTGTCCCGCCGCGCCGCAGTCGAGAAAAAAAGCCCTTGGGAGGGGAGGCAAAGATAGGTCTCACATTCTTTTTTATTTCTCGAATTTCCACTCCTTTGGTCTCGTCTCGTCTTCCTCTTCCCTTCGCAATTGCTTTCCTTGCTTGGACGAGAATCAGACAGAGTCGGATACCGTCGCAATGTCTGCGGCCAACGCCTCCACCGTTACTTCGAGGGCCAAGGGCGACAGCCCGACCCCGGCTCCCGCGGGCGAGCATGACGACGCTGCCCAGAAGAACAACGACTTCTTCTGGACGTATACCGAGGAGCCTCATCGAACTCGTCGTCTGGCCATCATCAAAGCCCATCCTGAGGTTCGTCTTATCCTAATTGGCTCCACTGTCTCGGACCTCGAAAGCTGACTTGACCCCATCTACAGATCACCAAGCTCTGTGGCCCCGAGCCTCTCACGAAATGGGTCGTTCTCGGTGTCGTCTCTCTCCAGGTCTTCTGGGCCTGGATGCTTCAGTCGACCCCGTTCTTCTCTTGGAAGTTCTGGGCCGTGGCCTACGTCTTTGGCGCAACTGCCAACCAGAACCTCTTCCTTGCCATCCACGAGATCTCTCACAACCTGGCTTTCAAGAGTCCTCGCGCCAACCGCCTGATCGCTATCTTCGCCAACCTGCCGATTGGCATCCCGTATAGCGCTTCTTTCCGAGTACGTACAATGTTCTTGCGATCAAGACCAGCGACCGGTGCTAACTCTCTTCCAGCCCTACCATCTGACCCACCACAAGTCTCTTGGTGTCGATGGTCTCGATACTGATCTCCCGACCGCCTTCGAGGCTTTCGTTCTCGACTCTATCCTCGGAAAGGCCTTCTTCTGCACCTTCCAGATCTTCTTCTACGCCCTCCGTCCTATGGCCGTCTACCGTGTTCCCCTGACTCCGGTTCACTACCTCAACATCGCTGTCCAGCTCGGTTTTGACGCCCTCCTCTACAAATACGCCGGTCTGAACGCTATCCTCTACCTCCTTCTCTCCTCCTTCCTTGCTGGTAGTCTTCACCCTCTGGCCGGCCACTTCATCGCCGAGCACTACGTCTACGAGACCGTCACTCCCTCCGCGCGGGACCCCGAGAACCGCATCCCCGTCCCCGAGACCTTCTCCTACTATGGGCCCCTTAACTGGTTCACCTACAACGTCGGCCTGCACAACGAGCACCACGACTTCCCCGCTGTGCCCTGGACTCGCCTCCATGCTGTGCGCGACATCGCCCACGAGTTCTATGATGACCTGCCTCGTCATGAGAGCTGGTGCTACGCCATCTGGCGCTTCATCTGGGACGAGAACGTTGGCATGACCTGCCGCGTCAAGCGCAAGAACGGTGGCCGTCTTGTTGGTGGTGGCGTCAACTGGAAGGAGTCCGAGATTCAGGCCTAAAGCCTTCTCCTGTGAATGGGGGAGTGTGTTGGGGTGATATAGTACAAATGAAATTTCCGCGTCTTGATTGATTTTGCTTCGAATTGGCATGAAAGAAAAGCGCATGTCTCTGTGTTTTGGTTTTGACTGGGGCTGGCCACGAGTCGGCGCAATAGATGAGAAGCATCAGCAGAGCACAGTTCATTGCGCATGGCGTTTGGGTTGAGATGTACGATTTTTTAATGACGTTCTTCCGGACAGCTGGGTTCAGTATTATGACAAGTACATAGAACAAGTGAAATATTAGATCTCCCTTACGCAAAAGAATGACAGCCTTGTGGAGGTTGGGATGCGAAATTGTCAGAGTGCAGGCTTAAACAACAAATTGACGCCCAGGTTCAGCGAATGCGATTAACAAGATAATAAGTAAGAGACACAAGAAAAACATCGAGAGCCGTGAGCGGCTCAAGCTAGAGTATACAACCAAGCTGCTTCAGAAGCAGCTCGCATCCGTTTTTCTTCCCCGGCTGAGCATCAACCATTTGCGGCAATCATCCCCTCGCGTTAGCCAATTGAGACACCATCGCTCTTTATGGCCTCATCCTTCTCCTTTCCCTTCGCCCTCATCTAGCCTGAGGTATGGATGTACCAGGCTGCCGCCCTTGTTGTATAATATGCTCGTATAGTCAGTCCCACCATGATTCCAGCTCTACCTTCTCTGCGCGTTGGAGATGCCCTCCGTCGTCGTAAGTCTGTTGGACTGAGTCCTCGTGAGCGTCATCAGGCCTGTCTAGGAGCTTCCTCGTATAAAAAGACCCTGGGGTGGCCGCCTTCTAGCTATGTCTAGAAGAAGAAGTAGGCGAGCAGGAAGCTGATCAAGCAGAGGATAGCTGCCATCTGCACTGGCACGCCCTCGACGGTCTGGGTCACGGCTTGTGCGGTCTGGGCGAGAGGTCGCTTATCGTCGTCGCTCGAGGTTGACTTGACATTGCGCTGGCGGAGGCCACTATCCTTAAGAGTGACGAGCTGAGCCTCGGCCTGGGCAAGCTTAGCCTTGAGCTCCTCGTAGGTCAGCTCCGCAGCCTCCTTAACGGCCGTCGTGGCCTGGGAAATTGTGCTTTTGGCCTCGGGCTCCTCATGTAGCTTCTCATCTTGAACGGGGGCTTCTTCGGTCTGGTAGGGGGGTGGGGCCGCAGCGGAGGGAGACTCTTCCTTGATGACAGGGGAAGAATATTGGCGTGAGACGTCGGGAGTGTCAGTGGCCTGATTAAATGCATGGTTAGTTGTCAAATCCCACAAATTTGGTTTGCCATGACTTACGCCGTTAGCAATGGCATGCCTGTTGGGTGTAGCAACTGGGTGGTTGGCGGATTGGTCGAGCTCGGCATTCTCCGCTAGCCAGTTGACTCGAATCTTGCGCTCCACGAGCGTGCCTTTGTCGGAAGTCTCCAGCTGGCGACTGCGGTTAGCTTTCGAAAATGTTGTATTTAGAAGTTGCAAGGCCCATACCACGTTGGCGATACTAGCAAACTCTTTGTCGGCCGTGATAGGAGCCGACTGGACGAGGAACTTGTCTCGGCATCGCGCATCCGGCGGAGGGTCCTGCTTCATGGCCTGGAGCAGAACTAGGTGTTTGTCAGTTGAATGCCGACCAGGTATACACGTGATCGGGCTTACCGGCGACATCGAAGCTCTGGCCGGCCTCGATGCGGCCCGCATTTGGTCGAACGCAGTATCTATTCAGGAGTTGTTAGGATGGTGGTTCGAGGGGCTCAGAGAGGGGCATGCGTACTGCTTAGGGGCAGTGGTTTTGACCTGAACATCTATTAGCAAGCTTGTCGCATAGAGATGACGACACGACGTACCTTGAAGGCGACAGGAGTCGAGTTGGGGTTCTTGAGGGTGAGGGTCTGCGCAACCTCGGAGGTGAAGGGGCCTGGCGTTCAAGTTAGTCCCAAAGGCATGTGATGCCGATTGTCGCAGGTCACATACGTCTGAAAGACAGCTCGAAGGGCTCGATATCGACCGACATGGTGGCTCAGGATTGTTTCTCGGGGTTCTGGCTTCGGTGTTGGGGTATCGCGAGATGCGCTCCGGGGGGTCCTCGCTCGATACGGCGGTAACAAGTGGAAACGTGGCAACGGGGAGGAAAGTCGTCGAGGGCCGAGGGCTGAGGTCGGAGGGAAGGAGGGATAAGGGCGATAAGAGGCTGCGCGGGGTCGATATGGCCACTTGGGCTTGGTCGCGTGAAGGCGGACAGAAAATTGGTGACGAGATTAATATGGAGGTGAAGGAGAAAGGATGGGATGGCGTTGGTGTCGCTCACGACGTAATTGCTTCTGTCCACTCACTGAGAGCCAACTTGCCCTTTTCCCTTCCCAGTTGGTTGCTACGCTACGTAGGGGGCGCACAGACCACTATGGAACCCAAGGGACTTTGACGGTGGAACTGCCCGTGGAACTGGCCATCGAAAAAACTGGGAAGAGGTTCCTTGTCTCTGGGACCTCGGGATGACGGGAGAGCATCGCGGCATGCATGGATTGATAAGCAGCCAACAAGACCATGGATTTGGGCAAGAGAGGGAGCATCACTGGCGATGTTGTTTGCATTTCTTCAAGATTCAGGCAGGCATGCTGGCCAAGCCTTTCAGTCCACCTCTGGCATCACTCTGTCACTTGGACAAGCATGCTTGCTTGATCATCACGCAAACATCCAATCAGCGGGGCCTAGATATCAACCACTTTGACCGTCAGTTCTTGCTCATGGCTGTGGCTGCATGCAACAGCCGCGTTCACCAACGTTGTTGTCAAAGATGGCGGCGGTTTGACGCCTCCACGTCGTGACCCTTGAGGCCACAGACCCTCGACCAGCACCCAGAAGGCCATCAAGATGCATGCCAGAAACCCGCCGTCTCCCATCATGACCCTGTTGTATACCCTGTCTGCACCGGTATAAGTCATTTCCTCCACCCCGGCTCCGATGTGAATGTGCCCAAAGACAACCATTCGAGGGCGCACACGACAAATCTCTTTTAACAGCTGAGGGCATCCTTTGCCTTTATTGTCGAGATGTCCCTTGGGTGGCCCATGCGTGAGGAGGATGTCAGTGTCATCTGGCACAGCCCCAGCCCAGACCTGGCGGATCGGAGGATACTGAAAGGCCCATGTCCCGCACCACTCGGTCAGCGGCGAGCCATATATCTTGAGTCTGCGACCATTTGCAAACTTGAGCGTCGTCGAAGAGTTGTGCAAGTATATGATGTCCCCCCAGCTCAGGTCACTCCGCGCCGTGCCCTTGTCCTCGCAGATGCGGTCAGGAAACTGTCGCACATAATCGGGGTCCAGCAGCTTATCGTGGTTCCCGCCGATGACGACCTTGTATTTGTGCGGTGAGGTCTTGAGCCAGTCCAGCTGTGCTTGCAGCTCCTCGAACGTGCCCTTGTCCGTCAGGTCGCCTGCATGCAGAAGGACATCGCCGTCGGGGAGCTCAGGCTGGGTGCAGTGCGTGTCTGACACGCACACGACGGTGATGGGCTGCGAGTCGGAGTGGGAGCATGCAGGCTCATGCTCTATAGCGTGTCGGCGACTCTGGAGCCAGAATGCCAGCTGCGTTGATGGATCGCGGCGGAATTTCTGCCAGGCTGTCGGACGGTAGTATGCTGCCATCTACGCATCCATTTCTGGACCGTACAATGGGTGCTAGCGGTTGAGTGCGAGTGCAGTGGATTGTGAAGTTGTCAGGTGGATGTTGTAGGCCCGCGGGTCCTGGAGTTGCCGGCACAGTCAGGTAAGCAGAAGCCGTCTCATCAGCGTTCGCCGGGCGAGACACAGCATAACTAATTCTCTTACTTCCTAGATCCAGCGGAGGTCCTAGATTAAAATGATTCACCCGGCCAAGACTCGCCAGATTCCTGCCGTTGCAGAAGGGGGGATCCCTAGACTAACTAGGACTTGGCTTAGGCACATAAGCCGCCAGAGGCGAGCGCCATCTGCAGGACGACCCTCGTATCGACCAACACGAGGCGGTGCCACCACTCAGCTAAGGCAGTCCTCGCTCTTCATGTCATGCCTTTCCCACAGAACAAGTCCTGCGGCTGAGTATTTCTAGAACAACGGCCTTGACCGGCAGCAAAGGTGTGCAACCATGTCGTAACGAAGCTGCCCTATATTTATACGAGCCGATCGCTCGGGTCAGGTGTGCCGGAGTGTATACACTTATAGATCTTGATACGACAACGCAGATCATCTTCTTGGCGGATTAAATACTCTTCATCAGTCCAACATCTCAAACAATCCATACCGTGCATCGCCACTCTTCCATCATGGGTTGCAATCATTCCCGATATGAGCGTGAGATGGAATCTCGTCCCATCCGCCCCGTCACTATATCCGATCCGATGGGCGGGCCCGTCATGATCCCCCCAATGTTCCGTGATGCCTCGGGGCGACCCATTCAGCACGAGTCTTCGGACCTGAGCCGGCGACAGATCCTCGAAGCCTTCCAACACATGGCCGAGTACCTGGATGAATGCGGCGTGAGCACAAGTGTTGTGGTAGTTGGCGGCGCAGTCAACACAGTCTACCTCCGCTCAAGACAGTCAACTCACGACGTTGACTTCTTCCTTGACGACCCAGCGTCAAAAGACTACATCTCCCTCCACAATGCCGCCAAGTTCGCCAACACTGAAACAGGGGGTCGTCTGGGAGAGGAGTGGTTCAACAACTCGACGCAACTCTTCATGGCTCGAGATGTACAAACAGCCCTCGTTCGAGAAGCAAAGCGACAAAATGAGCTGGTCTTTGAGAAGCATGGAAACAACGGCGGTCTAAAGGTCTATGCTGCACCCTGGCAATACGCGCTGTGCAGCAAGCTCAACCGCCTATGCGACATCAACCCCCGATCCTACGACATGGCAGACGCAGTCGTCTATCTCTACCGATATCTCTGCACCACTGGCCAGGGCTACGTCAATGCCCAAATCATGTACGAATGGTGTCGATGGTATAATCAGAATATTTCGAAGGAGATTTTGAAGCAACTGGATGAGAACTTTTGTCGGAGTTATGGTTATAAACCAATCGCACGGAGTTGAGTGGTGGAAGTCGAGTTTTCCTACAACCATCAGTATGCCATGTTACGATAGAATGACCTTGAAATGATACCCTAGACTTAGCCTTTAATAATCTTAATTAATTATCTCGGAATTTGGAATGCTGCTGAGACACTACGCAAAGTGAACATGCGGATGCCAGACAAGGATGTTCTTGTCTGCAAACTCCTTTGATGCTTCGGCACAGTCGAAGCTTTTTAGAGGAACAAAGTCTCGTTCTTGGTTATCCCAATGTGGGATAATCAGAACTTCGTCAAGTTGCGGAACCTTGTCCGTCCACAGGGGCGCGCTCTCGAACTTTCGCTCTTGTGCTCTCCACTGGTCAAGCATGTCCTGATTGAAGACGGGAGGAGCTTCTCTCGGAAGACCCATTTCTATCCTCTTGTTGAATGCCAGGCATAGTAACGCAGGAATGCATGCGAGACAGGCATACCTATCCGGGTCCGGATCACACGGGTCAGGGATATCGACTACAGCCCAGTCTGCGTGATACCAGAAGGCCTCGATCTCATTGCGAAGTTCGAGATGCTGATCCAGAACAAGATGTTCATATATACGATATAGAGCATAGATAGGAGAGTCCTCCTTGGGGTCTACTCGGCGATTGAGCAGAGGTAGCTCATAGTGTGTTCGGTGTGTAAGCAACTCTCGGGGAGGAGGGGGGCGGTCATCAGAAGATTCTGAAGTTGTTGGTGCTGAGACTGAACTCTCAAGGTCCCCGGTCTATAAGTATTAGCCTGTATTTCGTAACGAAAGTCTAAGTTTCCGAAGGGAAACACACTAGGCGACGTTTGATAGTCGTGAGCCAAGGAGGTAAAGTCATAGTGCGGATGAGGCGGGTGTCATGAAGCGGATACAACACCCACCACCAGCTCGGCAACGCAAGCTAAGTAACCGTAAACCGCCACCGTATGCAGAGAAAATCAGCACATTCCGCGAAAACATAAACAAAGGATGCATCAAAGAAATAAGGGATGCTGATTTTAACAAACCGGGAGGTGAGTTCCAGGCAGAACAGAGCTACTGTAACAACAGCGCTTAGCCGTAGTAACGCCGGCATATCCACTGGCGGGCACGTCACCGAGGCACCGGCTGAATGACGTCCCTCTGGAGCTGAGGCTACCTAAGCTCCGGTCATGCAAAGGCTCAAGGTCCACACCTACATCTCACAGAATCAGCCTTTGATCAAAGGCTGTCCTCAATTCGATTCACTGCAGGACACTGAACCTTCACTAATATTGTTATTGGCATAGACAGCCAGCTTCCACCTTCTCTTCCATCCATCTGCTTCAGCTCGCCTCACCTTATTGCCCCTCATTCTCGACCCCACCATCGACGCCATCACCACACAACACCGCCAACATGCCTTCCGATCTTGATACCCTGCTCGACATGGGCTTTGACAAGGAGCGTGCTGAAATCGCTGTCAAGAAGTCCGGTGGCCGTACGCTTGTCCCCCAGTACCTCCCCCTCTTCCCGTCACCGACTAACCCGCATTTAGTACAGGGCGCCCTCCAGTGGCTCGAAGACAACCAGGACAAGCCCTTGGACGAGATCAAGGCTGCTGCCGCTAGCAAGGAAGAAGACGAGGACGATGATACCGAGGCCAAGATCGCCGAGCTTGAGACGGGCCAGGCCAAGTCTCTCGTCTGTAATGAGTGCGGCAAACGCTTCAAGAACCATGATCTGGCCAGCTATCACGCAACCAAGACGTGAGTTGGCTGCTATCCTACACACATACCTGCCCGTGCTAACATGGGTTTCAGCGAGCACACCGACTTCTCAGAGTCAACGGAGGAGATCGCCCCTTTGACCGAAGAAGAAAAAAAGGCCAAGCTCACGGAGCTCCGCGAAAGGCTCGCAGCCAAGAGGGCTGCCCAAGCTCTGAATGACAAGGAGGACCATAAGCGCAACGAGGTATACCAAGATCACATCTTCTTAAACCGAGGAACAAGTCTAACTGTACCAGAAAATCCGCCAAAAGTCTACCAAGGAGAGCCAGGAGGCCAAGGAGGAGCTCGCGCGCAAGCAACAAATCAAGGAAGCCGCCCAAAAGCGCCAGGAGAAGCTCGAGGACATGGAGGCCAAGAAGCGCATCAAGGCCAAGATCGAAGCCGACAAGGCCGAGCGTCGCCGCAAGGCAGAGGAAGCCAAGGCAGCACGTGAGGGAAGAGCTCCTCAAGCCGAAGCTGCGACTGCTGTCGGCGGTGCAGCCGCCGCTGCCGCTGCGCCTAAGCCAAAGGCCAACCACAACGAGGCCCGACTCCGCCTTCAAACCGATGGAGGCAACATCACCAAGACGCTTCCCGCAGAGACAACACTGTTTGAGCTAGCGCAGCAGTTGGAGAGTGAGACGGGCAACCCAGTCACGAGCTTCACGACTACATTCCCGAGACAGACCTTCCAGGGCAGTGTCGACTTGTCCAAGACTCTCAAGGAAGCAGGGCTAGTTCCGTCATCGGTTCTGATTGTGAAATAGATTCCAGAATAGGAGGTGTAAAAGAAACATTCATGGCGCGGCGTTGGTTAGGGATGATGGGTGAGTCAGGGGACGACCGGATACTACGAAGGAACCAAACCAGTTAGGCAGAAAAGGCAGCAAGAGGAGCACAATGACTCTAACCCGGTTCACGGGTTCACCCAATACTTTGGCGCAACGTTCACGTTTCCAGAAACCCATGTTGAACTCAAACCACCCATGGCGGGACTTTTTATTTCAGAGCCGTTGAATTGACCAATTCTCCCTCCGCGTAAACTCCGTTGAGCGCGTTCATCATCTCTTCGTATGAAGGAAGCCACTCGGTCCAGGGCGCAGGATATAGTGCCCTCTCTCCATCCTGTATGATCGATCGATTGGAAACCCCGAAGCCATGCAGTCGAAGTACAAAGAACAAGGAAACAGTCGTAGCGGCGTGACTTTTTAGTCGAACAGACCGAAGCCCATGTCCTCGTCAGACTCCTCAGGCTCTGTAATGGTTGTCAGCAATCCGCGGAGTCACAACGTAAAGGTGAGTCGGGGCATTGTAACGTACCCTCCTCCTTCTTCTCCTCCTCAGCAGGAGCAGCGGCGTCACCACCAGCAGCGCCGCCAGCACCGCCAGCGGCGGGGGCGGCACCACCTCCGGAACCGACGTTCACGAGGAGGTCCTTGACATCCTTGCCCTCGAGAGCCTATACACACAAAAATTCCCAGGTCAGAAAATCCAAGTTTCCGGTTGTCGCGCATTAATCGGGTCGTACCTTGGCGAAGATGGAGGTCCAGATGGGCTCAACCTCCTCGACCTTGGCGGCCTTGATGAGGGTCTGGAGCTTGTCGGCCTAGAGTCGTGATGACGAGTTAGCCTTCATGCGCACACACACAAATTCGAGGGCGCCGCGGGGCATCGCGAATTTGGACGGCGGCCGGCGGGAGGGAAAAAACGTACGGTGATCTCAACACCGTCGTCGGCGAGGATCAGGGCCGCATAGGACGAAGCGAGCTCGGCGGTAGACATTGTGAATTGATTTTGACGTGCGGGTGGGAGAATTGAAAGTCTGCACGGAGTCGAGATCGATTGTGGTTTGAGGTCGAATATCCCAAATGGAGGCTTACCACAGAAAATTACCCTGGTCGAATTTCTCGGGTCTGGAGGGTTTCAAGACCTAATGTGGAGGGGTGAATAGATTTTCCGGTCTCCGTGCCTGCCTGATGCTGCCTTGCGGGCTGGTGATTGGCGGCCGACAAACGAGCCAATAAGAGCGCAGATGAGCGAGCCCAGCAAGGCTCCTTCCTTGCGACGCATGTACCCCACCTTAACTGGAACCAGGGCGCCCCACCATTCTTAGCCACTATCGCAGAGGTTCGGGCGCAGTGCCGTAGTGCATGGAGGGGCCTTTCTTTAAGTGACAACATCCCTGGCCAACAAGCGTGACATTCATACTTTCGTACGTAAAACGCTGTGGTTTCGTTTCCCGAGGACTGTCAGTTTTCAGCTCTAGTCGCCGGCCCTCTTCGTCTCTTTCCACCTCTATCCGACCCTACTCTTATCTGCTGGAGCTGTATCTCTTCCTGATCCCGCCTGACAAAGCGAGCTACCGTCCTCTAGTTCATCGCGATCTCCCCACTGAAGCCCAACTCATCCTCCTACCTGGCTGGACCTCCGACCCCGCCGCCACCCTCATCGTCTTTCGTCACTCCACGGAAGCTCGGAGAACCTGCGCAAAACAAGAACACGTTGCCTAAGCTTTGCATCAACGAAACTGCCAAGGACTTGGATCTTCATCCCCTCCAGGAGCTTACACATCCCCCAAGCTCCTAGAGAACAGCTGCCATCATGGACACTCCAGCAATCCCCTTGCCGCGGGACCCCCGGGAACGCGCCATTCTCGACAAACTGACGATGGTTCGAGATCAGCTACTGCTTCTAAAGCAGGATCGCACAAACTACATTCGGACCCAGGATGTCATGCCTCTCTTTGATCAAACGATGGACCAGGTCAAGGAGCTCACGGTTGTGCGCGCCGAGACCGGCGATAAGGAAGAAAACAGATGTATGTGGCGTCAAGCTGGGATGTACGCCATAGACTAACCTTGCTTGACTTCAGTGGACAAGGTCCTGGAGAGCTGCTTTCAATTGCTGTCTCTGTTCTATCTCACGATCGGGAGAAACAACGAAGCACCCGCAACTTACGCTTTAACCTCGACCATCAAGCGACTACTCGACCACCTCGTTGAAGCCGATTTGTACTCAGCCAAGGACCTCGGGAGCATTAAGACGACACTCGAAGACTTGTGCAAGAGCATCCATGACGCCGCCAATGACGAGTCGCCCGATAAGCGACACCCACCCTACATGCTCACTCTCCTCGAGAACCGGGTTGAGCTTTGCAACACAACCCTTGCGAAACTTCAGAAGAGATTGGAACGAGTCCCCGAATCGCTTTTGGGAACACACGAGAAGCTAGTGTCTATCCTGCGATCAATCTCTCTTGCTAACACCAAGTCCAAGGTAGGAGAGTTTTCTCATGTCAAGGTCGTAGGCTAATATGTGCAGTTCTCAACTTCCGAGGTTAAGAAACTCCGTAACCAAATCTTGGAGATTGGTGAGGCCCACAACGGTGGCAAGTTCACAGCCGAGGATGGGTCCTTGGTACAGGGAGGCGAGGAAGTGCGGGAGCTCTACAACCGCTGCCTTCGATGGTCAGACTTGGTTCTTGAGCGGTAGGGTATACACAACCGTTACACGAAACACACACTAACGTCTCAAAGGCAAGGAGAAGTGTCCGACCAATGGCGGCCAGTCTATGATGCCTTGATTCATATTCGCAATGACCTCGAGAAGCTCTCACTCACGCAAGCATGGTCCCTCCGCGAGACAGACCTGTACGACTTTCAACGGCAACTCGACAGGATTGATGAGAGCCGAGACGCCGGAAACTGGTTGGACGAGAGGGCGCGTCCAGCTGACCTCTGGACTCAGCGAACCTTGTTGTATCTGATTCGACGATCGTATGCCTACATTTACTCGTTCATGCTAGCATCGGAGCCCGTCTCTGAAGCGCTACTCCCTGTCTACAACCAACTTCAGACACTGAAACGCTGTCTGATTGAAGTTAAGAAGAACGGAGGTGTCTCTTCTGTGCGGGAGCTGTACCCATACAGTATGAAGGTAGGTGGACTGTGTTTCTGTATTGCAGTTGCAATCTGGTCACTGACACTGCATAGCTTAACTCACTCGATAACATGAAGGTGGACGGCAAGTTTGTGGTCAACGGCGATATCCCCGAAGGCCAAGGTAGCGTCAGCGAGCTCCTGGCTGAATGCTTCGATCTCAACTATGAACTCAGAGTTGCGGCGGAGGAAGCGGCAGAGAACGGCAATGGAAAGGCCGATGGTGCCGCTGAGGCCAGGGAAGCGGAGCAGGTCGGGGCTGCGGCCGAGTGAAAAGAGCATCAGTCTCTCAAGGCTGTCGGTGTAGCACGGCGTTTTGTTTTTACTTAATTGGAATTTCCTGGTCGGATGGCTATGGGTGTTTTGGTGGCAACTCGGGCTCGCGGGTACTGAGCTTCTAATAGGACATGACTGCACGGCTTTGGGCTAAGGATTCGACACAGGCTGGGGACAAAGGTCACTGAAGATGCGGGCTTCCAGCAATGGGCGGATGGGAAAACGGAGACATCCTTATGGCATGCAATGCAGCATTGAGTTGTTATTATCATTAATTTGGTATGTGGATATCCCGGCGGTTATCAGACCTGTCTGAAGGCAGCTTTGAAGGGATAAATTTGGATCTGTCCGGCATCAGTATAAGTAAGCATGTTTTGGTTTGATTCTTGTTCTCGTTACCTTTTCCATGTCCCAGACGCCAGAGGTGGCATAGATATCCTTGCTCAACTGCTCACGCACCTCTTCAACCGACTTGGCAACGCACACAAGGGTGCTTCCCGCAAAGTCGAGGCTGGCGGGGCTGTCATCCTTGGGGACGCTGTTGAGAATTGCGCCTTGACGAAGCATTAATGTCTCTGTCACTCGCCTTACAGGAGGTTGAGCAGATGGTGTAACTTACCTCCCATCTTCCAGCTCCCGTTCTCAACGTTGGGGGTCATGTTCTGGAAGTGAATGCTATAGACGTGAGATTCCCTTCATAGCCGAGGTCAATTGGGTACCGGGTTAGACGTACCCGCGAACTTCGAGACGCTTCTCCCGGACGCCGGGCTTGTCGGGCACGACGACAAGGAACTCGAACTTGCCTGGTTCAACGGAGACGGACTGGGCCATTGTGCGGATAGTTGTGAAGCGAGGTGTAACTCTGAAGCGGGAGAGAGAAGCTGGTGAGATTCTGAGATGGGATGCCATTTTGTAAGCCATGGATTCCTGTTGCTGGTTTATATGTTGAGTTTAGAGCTCCAAGCTGCGGGGTGAGGTGTCGGCAACTGAGAGCTGGAGTGGGGTAGTGAGACTGGCAGGGCGCGCTGTGTGACAGGAGTGCGCCTTTCGTAGGGGGAAAGTTACAAGTGTGGAGAGCTCATATTGGCCAATTCATAAATCTCACGGTAGCAAACTCAGGATAGCCATTGAGTATCACAGCTTGTTGGATTGGCCTATTGCCGTGGGCTACGAAGCTGGGCTGTCATGACAGCGAAAAGAGTCAACGCATGACGCCACCAGCTCAAAGACTAGATCAAAACAGTCGCTATGGGCTTTCCTAGTAGTCGTTCGAGAGAAAAGAGCCAAGTAAACTAGTGTTGTCCACGGCACGGTGGTGTAGGACCATTGTGTAGTTAATGCGACAGTCAGCCCACGTTCAGGGTAGAACATGCCAATGCAATGAGGGCGGGAGCGACATGTCCTACTGCGGGAGTTGCGGCGGGAGTTGAGTTGTCGCAAATTCTATCAGCCATTGAGAGTATTTCCTCGGATAGTCAATACCCGGAGAACTGAGAGACAGAGCTGCTGACCAAAACTTGACATGATCGCAGTCATGACAAACCCCTCATTAGCTGGCCAACACCGACTTCGGAATCAAGCTCCCAGAGCTCTCTCCTGCCTCCCCCATGCTTAACGTCTGGGGTATCGAAAAAAAAACTGGACGCCTCATGGGAAACGTCCTCGTGGACGGAGATTGAGTCACATACGGAGATGGAAAACCCAGCAGATTGGCGGGTAACGATTTGCGACTGTGACGACGTCAAGGTGCCCAAACCGGGAAATATGTCCAGAGCCATGACGGGTCAAATGACTGAGCACAACCCTGGGGCGATAGTATCCAGCCCCAGTCTTTTGGAAGCAAGACATTCAAGATTGATTCCCTTGTCGGAAACCCCGGGCGTCTATCTGCTCTGCTTAGAAACTCCCCAGCCGCACTCGGCCTCTGAATTGTTCACCTTGGCGGGCACAACGTCATGGGCTCATGGTAGAGGTTCGCCGTCGGGTCCAAGCGCCATCACAGGGCCCATGGCACTTTTTCGCGTCGGGGTATCGTATGTCATCATGCTATGTCTGGGGGACCAGAGGAGGGGATATGGGTTAGGGTCGCTTGACACGTCGGCCCCGGCCAATGGCGCCAGAATAGCTAGATTTTTCTTGTAGATGCGCTGCAATAGCAGATGGAGGTTTTGTATCACTCTACGAGCGAGAGGAACCGTTTTCCCTTGAAGTTCAGGGTGTGTAAGTCGGCGAGCGCCGGAGGCACCGGAGATAGAAGCCGGGCAGCCTCCGTTCCAGCTCCGAGAATGAATCAAAGCTCGGGGTTGCCTCTCCGTCTGCCCCATGTCCTCCTCACGGGATCATTGTTCCCGACGTCGGCGGGGCCGGAAACAAGAGAAGAATTTCCAGAGAGAGGAATTCCCCAAGAGAGGGAAGAAACTTGGAGTTTGCGAACCCCGGGGACGGGGACCCCCCTCGCCTCATACCTTGTCACACCACTATGACTAGCTGGAAAAGGCGCAGGTGCCCGCAAATCGGGGTGTGGGATGGGACGGGATCTGAGCTTCTTTTTCCTACGTGCCTTGTCGGAGCTGTAGATGCGGGCTGTAGATGGTCAGCTGAGTCCGGTGCTGGCAATTGGGTCGTGCTAGGGCTGGAGGGGGTCTTTGGTGATGATATAATAATGTCTCGGGCTCGCCCTCTTTCTGCCTCTCATCATTCTCATCTACATCCATATCAAAGCTGCACTACAGAAAGCACACATCACCAAACCACTCGAGATTCAACAATTAAACAAACATATGCCCTACCTTTTGTCTGACAAGCTGGCTCTGCACAACACCTACCTCCCCTCCCCCTACAAGGCACAGAACCACGCCATGGCCCCCTCCGTCTTTGTCCTCCTGCACCGCGACACGTCGTCCACAGTCTCCATCCTCTCCGTCTTCCTCGACCTCCAGGACGCCAATGCCGCGTGTCTGCACCACGCCCAGGAGGCCGGCGTCGATCAGAGCGCCGCCAAGCCTGCAGCTTCTGCTCCCAACTCTGAGAGCAAGCCTTCCCTCAACAAGGAGCCTCTGCGCTGGGAGGCGCCCGATGGCACCTCGTGCTGGGTTGAGCGTCACACCGTGACACCCCGCAAAACGCTCGTTCCAGGCGGTGCCGCGGCAGCAACAGAGAAGCCCGGCTTGAAGAGGAACGACAGCCGTCTGTACATCAACGACGAGGATGATGTGATTGAGGTGGCCGACACTGATGGCCACTACGACTAAGAGAGAGAAATAGCGCGGACGACAAGGCTGATTAGACGAGATGCATGTAATGCGGAGCAAATCTGTGAGATCTGCGGGTAAAGAAGCAAAAACGAGGCCTGCGGTGGGGGACAATGGAGCCCAATGTTTGCACGGAGGGTAATGATATGATCATGAGACAGCGTGGGGTAATGGATTATAGCAAGGTTTTTAGCGATGCTTCGAGAAATGTCTAACTCTATGACTTTCTATCTGTGTCTTACAACTTTTATCTCCTGGGCCATCTAAGATCCTGTTGTCGTATGTGCCGGCCATTACATTCTGTGGTAACGCTCCCACTCTTACAGCTTCGCCTTGGGGATATCCTGCTTCATCATGGTCTCGGCCACGATTCTCCTTTGGATCTTGCCCGTCGCCGTCTTGGGCATCACCTCTGTGAAGTAGACCTGGTCAATTGTCAGCATCTATCTTGTTTGAGCTGCTCAAAAGAGCGCGATAAACTCACCTTTTTGGGCACCTTGAACTTAGCAGAGCGCTCCGCGACCCAGGCCTTGAGCTCCTCAGCCGTAAGCTTCTGACCATTCTTGAGCACCACCGCTACACCGATATCCTGGCCGTACACCTCGTCGGGGATGGCAAAGCTGACAGCCTCGCCGACCTTGGGGTGGCGGGTCAGGACGTTGTCCAGCTCGATGGGACTGATCTTCTCGCCGCCCTTGTTGATGAGCTCCTTGATGCGGCCCGTGATGACGACGTATCCATCTTCATCCAGCTTGCCCTGATCGCCTGTTCGGAAGAAGCCGTTCTTGTGGTAGGAGGAGGCGTTGGCAGATGGGTTGTTGAGGTAGCCCTTGGTGACGTTCTCGCCCTTGATGCAGATCTCGCCCTCGGAGCCTTGTGGAAGCTCTTCGCCCTGGTCGTTTAGGATCTTGACCTCGACGCCTTGGCCGATACCAACAGTGCCAGCCTTTCTCTTGGCGGGAGGGAGAGGGTTGGAGGTCATCTGATGCGAGGCCTCGGTCATGGCGTAGGCCTCGAGGACGGGTGCGTTGTACGTCTCTTCGAGCTGCTGGAAGACGGTGGGTGACAGGGGACTCGAGCAAGAACGGATGAAGCGAATGCTGGGCTTGGGGTTCGGAGCCGGGTTCTTGAGAAGAATCTGGTGGATCGTAGGGACGGCGGTATACCAGTTGGCCTTGTGAGTGATAAAGTCGACCCAGAACTCGGACGCGGAGAACTTGGTAGGGACGACCATGGAGCCGCCGGTGAAGAGAGGCGCTAGGAGACCACAGAGAAGACCATGGACGTGGAACAGAGGCATGACCAGCATGGTTCGGTCCTCGGGGGTGAGCTGATATGTCTGCTTGATGTTGTCTGTGGCGTATTAGCCGGGAATGTCACTGGGGTAGCTCATCATGACTTACGCATGGTTCGGGTCAGGTTACGGTGAGTGAGAGGCACCTAAGTATGTGAGTTTTCAGTCATTAACATGGATTATCATCATATACTCACCACCTTGGGTCGAGACGTAGTGCCGCTGTTCATTTGTAAGCCATACGTAGCACATCATGAATAGAATTGGGAACCAACCTGGTGTGGAGGATGAGCGCGACATCCTCAGGTTCAGCGGTCAAGACCTTCTCCTTCTTGCCCTTCAAGAGTCCATAATCCTTGACATCCAGAGCAACCTCGCCCTTGGAAGCATCCCAGTAGCACTCAGCGACAGCGGCGTTGAACTTCTTGGCAGCCTTGACGCTGGGCGCACCAGCGGCCCAGGCGCCCCTGGGGACGAGGACAATGGCGCTCTTGACGTCCTCAATGTAGAACTCAAACTCGTCCTGCTTGTAGGCAGGATTGAGGGGAGCGGCGATGCCGCGCTGCCAGGAAGCGGCCAAGAAGGAGACGATGAACTCATATGAGTTGACGAGGGCGATGGACACGGGAGAGGCCGTCGTGATGCCGAGGTCGGCCAGCTTGCGCTGGAAGACAGCAATGTCGGCCTGAAGATCCGAGTAGCACTTGATGAGAGGAGCAGGCTTGGAGGGCACGATGACGGCCTCGGCGAGCGGATTGCTCTTGTTGATGGCGGTTTGGAGCGTCAATGCCATGGCGACGGAGGATCAGGTGAATGAAATGCCTGAGGTGAGAGACAGAGCTCGGGACACGGAACAGCTGAAAGTTTAAGCTGTGGAATTTTCCGGACAAGATGAGATGGACGTTCTGCGAAAGATGCGCTGTATCGAGTCACGACAACCCCGTATACCAAAAAGAAGAAAGCAAAAAGTTTACAGCTCTGTCGATAATGGTCCAAGTTTAGTCTCGCGTCGGCTGCTCGCCCTAGCTTGCGATAGGGGAACGGTGACGTGCTTCTTGGCTTCGTCCGGGGCTGTTTCGGCTTCCGTCCGACCACCCGCCGAACCAGTCCGCCCCGTCCCTAGAGCACCCGGTGGACCAGTCTCATGGGGGACATTTTCCCCATGACAGGCCACAGCGCTGTTCCGTGACAGCAGCATGGGGCGGGCGGCTTGGGTTTCCAGGGGACAGCTCCAGGGGCCTCATGGGCCACCTTAATGGACGAGTTGCCATGGCCACAGCGTCGGTTGTCATGAAGAAGGGGAGCTGAGGTGGGCTTTTTGAGGCCCAACACGTCAGCTTTAAAGTCCGTCTAGCTTGAGGCTCTGGCCGTGTCTCGTCATTGTGCATGCCGGATAAATTCCCGTGTAACCCTGAATCTTGCTCCCATGGCATGTAGATCCGTCACAGAGTCGCCGGGCGCCGAGTTCTTCCAACGGCTAAATCCACGGCGTCGCACTCGGTCCATGTTACAAACTGTCAGCCCCCCGGCTCCGTGTGGCTGGCGCCGGAAATCGGCAAGCCTCCCAAGCCTGAGGGCAGCCTGAGGCCTGGGTACCTAACTAAAAGCCTGGGGCACAGGGCACCTGCTAATTAATTGGCGGGGTTTTAGGTACGCTGCCCAGCTGCAGCTGCGTCGTAGGGGCACCAACGCCCAAACTAACCTCACCACCTACTCGATTGGGTCCGGACATGCAGGTGCCTTTCCTTCGACTCGACTCGCGTCCATCCCATCCTCCCCCAAGCTGCGCCTCATCTCTCCCCGCTGCGTCTCTCGGTCGCCAATCTCCAATCTCGACTTGGACCGTAACCTCGCTCTTACGCTTCAAGTGCCTGTCGAACTCGCCCAGTCTCGATCCCCTCGGCAGCCTCGGCTTGCGACTACGTACATGCCTCTATTCCCTCTGCGCCGTCCGACCATCCCCCGCTCTGTGAACCGACCATCATAAAGACGTTGCCCATCATGGCTGAGGTGGACGAGATGCCCACCTTTGGCGCTGAGCTCAAGGTTGGTTGCCTCTTCCTTGCCATGTAGTAGCCTGCGTTCCATCTCCCTTCTTTCCCACATGGGCGTTGTTTGCGCCCGCCCAGGAGTTCCCATCCGGGCTCAACATGGACTGGTAGGACTAACAAGCCTTGCACAGGATGGCTTCAAGCCCGCCAATGTCTGGGTCGGCCACGGTATCGCCTGGCTCGAGGATATCCAGCAATTCTACCGAGAACGAGCCGCCATCGAAAAGGAGTACAGCGCAAAGCTCGCAGCTCTGGCCAAGAAGTACTTTGAGAAGAAGAACAGAAAGACGGCCCAGCTGAGTGTCGGCGATTCTCCTGTCATGACCCCAGGGTCACTCGAGAGGTACCACCACCCTCAACACGACATTCTCATGGTGTTTGGAGCGCATTTCATGCTGACCGTGTAACCCCACCAGCGCTTCTTTAACTACATGGACAACCCAGCTTACGACGCTCGAATCTCGCGCTGCCGAACACGATAAATATGCCAACAATCTCTTGTCCCAGGTCGCTGAACCGCTCAAATTCTTTGGAAACCGTTTCGAGGAACTGCGCAAACGACATGCCGAATATGCCACCAAGCTTGAGCAGGAGCGCGAAGCTTCATACGCCGCCCTCGGCAAGACCAAGGCCAAGTACGACACCGTGTGCCAGGAAGTCGAGGCGAAGCGCAAGAAGACCGAGTCGCATTACGACAAGGCAAAAGCTCAGAGCGCTTACCAACAGCAGCTCTTCGAAATGAACAACGCCAAGAACACCTACATCATTGCGATTAACGTTACCAACAAGCAGAAGGAAAAATACTATCACGAATACGTTCCCGAAGTCATGGACAGTTTGCAGGATCTAAGCGAGTTCCGTACAACCAAACTTAATAGCCTCTGGACTGTTGCGACCAACCTCGAGTCCGATATGTTGCAGCAGAGCAACGGCATGATTCAACACCAAGGCACCGAGATTTTGCGAAATCTGCCACATCTCGACTCCATGATGTACATGCAACACAACATTGGATCCTTCAACGAACCACCGGACAAGCACTTCGAAGCTAGCCCGGTGTGGCACGACGACGGTACCATGATTGTTGATGAAACTGCAAAGGTTTATCTACGCAACGTCTTGAGCAAGTCCAAGTCACAGCTGGGCGAGTTACGGAGAGAGGTGGACAAGAAGCGAAGAGAAGTTGAAGGTGTGCGGCGCTTGAAGCAGCGCGTCCGGGAAGGCAAGGAGAAGAAGGATGAAGTTGAAGTGGTCCGGGCGCTCTTTTCGATGCAGGAAGACCTGCACTCGGTCGACCGCCAACGATTGACGGCCGAGGTCGAGACATCGACCATCACATCTGTCGTCGGTGATGTTACGTTGGGTGCTAAGAACCACAACTTCAAGGGCCAGACGTTCAAGATACCTACCAACTGCGATCTATGCGGCGAGAGAATCTGGGGTTTGAGCGCAAAGGGCTTCGATTGCCGAGACTGTGGCTACACATGCCATAGCAAGTGTGAGATGAAGGTTCCCCCTGACTGTCCCGGCGAACAGTCTAAAGAAGAGCGCAAGAAGCTCAAGGCTGAGCGCCAGGATTCCGCAAACAAGCTCCTCAAACCCAGCGCCACCATGACCTCGACGCACTCAACTACTTCGGACGGGCCTGATCTCACCCGCTCCAATACTATGACTTCTCTCAGCTCGCATTCTGCCAGACCGTCCTTGTCGGGGTCCTTGTCCGGACAGCGAAGTCCAGTTGAGGAGACGCCCCCTGAGACAGGACCGCGACCAAGCATTTCCTCTACAAAGACCCCTAGTGCAATCCGCAAGAACAGGATCATGGCACCGCCCCCGGCAGCTTACGTTACAGACTCGGGTGCTGGTGCGCAGAATGGTGGTGAAAAGGAAGAGAAGAAGGGCAAGATGCTGTATGCTTTCGAAGCTAGTGGCGACGGCGAGCTCACTGTTCAAGACGGCCGAGATGTGGTGCTACTCGAGCCTGATGGTAAGCCTGTCTTATTTGTCACAACGGTAAAATATCTAACCATTTCATAACAGATGGCTCCGGATGGGTCAAGGTTCGCGCTGGCTACAAAGAAGGCCTCGTTCCAGCATCATATGTCGAATTCACCACCACAGCCACGCCCTCAGCTCCCGCACCCTCAGCAAGGCCTTCATCTACCTACTCTACATCTACCACCTCCTCCGTAGCCCCCTCTACGGCAGGTAAGAAGAAGGGCCCGGCCGTAGCACCCAAGCGCGGCGCAAAGAAGCTTCGCTATGTGGAGGCACTGTACGAATACGCGGCACAGGCCGAAACCGAGCACTCGATGGTCGAGGGCGAGCGATTCGTCCTGGTGCAGGACGACCCCGGTGATGGATGGGTCGAGGTCGAGAAGGCGGGCGTGACGGGAAGTGTGCCTGCGAGCTACGTCCAAGCTGTCTAGAGAATGAGGGGGCGGTGTAAGTGCGGAGCCTGCCGGCGGAAGATGACGAGTTCAAAAGGAGGAGAGTAGAGTTTAGGTTCTCGTCACGGGGAGAACTATGATGAGCAGTGTATATATGAATGACAGGACAGCGAGCGCGGAGCTGATTGTTGGGATTTCCAACTTTGGAAGAGGCGGTAGAAAAAAAGCCAGGGGATAGGGGATAGTGCATCTTGTGGGATAGCATTCATGGAGAATAGGTACACAGCATACCTACTGCATCTTGGACGGACTCGCTTTCGCGCCGCGTCTATGAACCTGCCTTGTGTTGCATGAACGAGCTTACGCAGTGGTTGCGCATGCCCTCTTCGCCACTACCCGAGCCTCCCGGACATATGAAGCATGACTTTAGCCTCGGGATTCATGGGAATCTAAAACGACATGTAGTGCTGGATTGACGAACAAAAGTTGACGGCTCAAGACCGTCACGGATCGATTTTTACGCATGAGAAGGGAAATAAGGGGTGGGGAGACACACGGCACCCGTCTATATATTACACAATAGTACACGAGAACGCTGAAAAGAAAAAGGAAAAGAGTCCACCACACAGTGATCCCCGTCATATCTCATTTGTCCCGTCTTGCTCTGGGTATACGTAATCCGTAACCTGCCTGCCCCAAGCCCCTGCCTTTACCATTCTTCCGTATGCCGCATGTGTGTGTCCTTGTAGTTATCTGTCTCAAATAGGAAGGGGGATATCATCTCTTTCAGAGCCTTGAATGAACGCCGTGCCTAAAGGGACAAAAGTAGAAATCGAGTGTGAAAAGAGCAATGTTGTTCTCATCCTTGGGGCAACCCTGTGCCCTGTATGGGACCAAACGCCGAACCGAGTGTAAGCTGTGAGGGGAAATGGGTGTTTTCTGACTGAAGAGATCCGGCAGAGTGGAAAAGATTCTATGCGCTGTTTGTGCCGGGTGAAAGATAATTCGTCGTGGAGAGTCGTCATGGAGAGCTAAGCTTGAAAGCCCCGCCGAGTCCGTCAGGAGTAGAAAGTTTAGGACTCATTCCTAAATCATCTGTGCCGTTGGAGCTCCCAGACCGTGTTGTCCAAGGCCGTGTCGCAGAGCGTCTTGCAACTCAGCGATCTGGGCCATCATGGCGAGTGAGTGCTGTGACTGTTGGTCCATCTCGGCCTTCAGTTTCTCATTCTCCTCTCGAACGCGCTTGACTTCCTCTCGAAGCTCCGTCAACTCCTCAGACGCCTGACCGCTGGAACGACGCTTGCGCTTCATGCCTGCTTTCTCGCTGTCGTTGTCATCGGGAGATTGAGCGATGTCGGCTGGAGGAGTTGTTCCGTCCATGTTGGTGTGCACGCGGCGCAGATGCTCGTTCAGGTTCTCCTGTCGCGAGAATCCCTTGCCGGTATGGCGCTTGCAGTTCGGATGCGGACAGTTGACTGTGTTCTTGGGTCCTCCATGCTTGCCATGAACCTCGCGCTCATGTCGGAGCAAGCCGCCCGAGTAGGTGAAACCAGGAAGATTCTCGCATCCCTCTGCAGGGCATCGATAGGGTCGTTCGTGCTTGTCCATGTGCTTGCTGTGTGATGGTTAGCTCGGATCTGAGACATTTGCTGAGGTGGGGGCACTCACTTCCACTCGCACTTGCGCGAAAATGTTCGCACTTCCTCCTTGCAGTCGTCCAGTGGACAGTGGAATTTGCCATCCGCCTGCTTGACAACATCCCGATCGGGCTTGGGAATCGGCTTGATTCGGGACGTTGGGGGAGAGCCGGCGCCAGGCGAGAGATCCTTGTCGTCGGGAAGATCAAGAGAGGGTGCTTGCATCGCTGCCTGGATGGGAGAAGGGAAGGTTGGGTGCCCTAGGTCGAGTCGAGTCGCTTCCTGTACAGCAGCAGCATCCTCGGGCATCATCCCTCGATCATCTCCGAGAACACCTGTGCCATCGGGAAGCATTGCAGCCTCGGTGGTGTAATGGCTGAGCTGCTCGGCGACATCGCTGTCGGTGAATCTTTGGTCGGCGGTGTGATCATGATCGTCGCCGATAGGGGGATAACCGCCCTCATGGATGAAGTTCCGGGGCTCGTATGCGACACTCATGGTGCCTGCGAATTGACGTCGTCGGTATTCGGCGATTGTAGATGACGCGGGCGTTGCGGGACGTGGGAAACCGGTGACGACGGTCGCGTCGCTACAAGATGTCGTCGATGGTTGGGAATAAAGCTGGCAGCTTGCAGCGTGCAGCTTGGTTTGAGTCGAAAAGCGGGAGTCGGTCGTAATGGTAGGGCGTTATGGCGATGAGCTCTGGGTCGGAGCCGTGATGTTGAATGAAGCTTAGAAAGGATGGACGCCTGAAAATTCTGGTATGAAGGTCGGAAGGTAACGGAAAACGGGGCGGAGCCAAGAGCTTAACGAAACAGATTAGTCAAGTGCGGCACGTGATGGCGCGGGAGTGCGTGGCCAATGCGTCAAGCCTCAAGTGGCACCGAATGATCCGAATGAGGTCGAATATTTGTCAACCGTCACTGTATCTGCTGCTCTGGCCTTGCCTTGTGGGCGCAACAACGCGAGCGCGGCTGTATTAGTATTTGATCCGGCCTCTAGGCAGACAACCGGGTGACTCGATAGGGCAGCTCCTCGTAGAAGTCCTTCGGCTTAGAGGCTCGGAAGTCGTGAGTCACGACCGTGCCTCTTAGTGGCGCCTCGCCATGGAGGCGTGGAGAAGGGGGGGCAAGGCTGCGACGTGAATAGCTGCACTAACAGCATACCAGGTACCAAATTTATCGTGCATCGTCGCCTTGTGTTGCCCGTTCCGTCGCAGGATTCGCTCCCTTCTCTTGCCCAGTCTTTACTCAAAGACTGACTGGCATACAGTTGGTCGCGCGGCTGTGCGAGCCACGGCCCAACATGGGGGCTCAAAGATGCTATCCAACAACATCTCGTGACCTTGTTCACGGTGTCCTCGGCCAAGCAAACTTGCTTATTGGAGGGCTCCGGTCATCCGTCGTCGATTTTGCCCATGTCCCACCTTCTGACGTGCACTCTGAATGCGAGCTGCCTGATCCTGGTTTCCCAGGACTCGAGGCTGCGTCAGATCGTGAGCTGGCGAGAACTGACTGACATCTTTCAACGTGAAACAGCGCTTTCTGGGTACTGCTCATTGGACACTGCGTCGCCAACCAGACAGGGAGTTGTCTATGGGAGCTTCCTAAAAGAGGGGAGGCATACCATGACTGGTCGGCCTGGCTGAGGGCTGCAGAAGGTCTCTTCCTCACAGGTGCCTGAGTCATCTCTTCCGGTCTTTTGGTACTTTCGTCGGCGAGGTATCGAATACCTTGTTTGTGAGGAGGCAAAAGTTCACATTAGACAACTATGTCCAACACGTAACCTTGGGACAGAACGTGCCTGCGAAGGCCAAGACGATTGAATCTTGACGCAACGCCTCGGGTTATTGGGACGGGCTGGAGTCGTGACGAATCTGTGTTTATCAGTCCGTTCTGGTCCTAGCCGAGTGTCTTTTGCGAATCCGAGGCCCAGCATGTGAGTGGCACAAGGCGATGACGCTGGTGGTGACGACGATGAACCTGCGATAGTCGAGGAGCTCAAAACCTCGCCAATAGCTTAGGCGACAAGTGACCGAGAACATGGTGCGATCCGAGCGACAATTGGCCTGAAGTCGACGATTCCGAGGCGCCGAAGCGGTCGCGATGCGCTGGCATGGCGAGAGGGATTGAATGAGGGGGAAACACGAGACTTTGAAGATTTGGAGAAGCGCTGTATTGTTTTGGAGGGGGATTTTCGCTGGGCTTTGTTCTAAGGTTCTAAGGCATTTGTGCATTTACACCAGAAATATGAGGTTGAACTTCAGGTTCAACGATTACGACCCGACAAGGGCCAACCCCAAAACAGCTAAATCAAGCCTGGGAGCGAATGCCACACAAAATTGCGGGCTCGATTATTGGCCTGTGAGGCGACGATCAAAAGGCCGAGAACCTTTGAAGTCTCGGATCGTCGCTCTGGGCGTTGTGCCGGGGTCGGAGAATTCAATTGCTCGTATTCTGGGATAAGCCTCTTTACTCCTCACTCCTCTTCACGACTAGATGTGTAAAGAGATGTTCCCTGCAAGTTTACCTACTGGACTATAGCATGCTGTTGAGTAATCACTCCGTTCAGGCTTACAGCTCCATCAATTTCAGGTGAAGCTCTCCCCGCGTCCGATTGCCAGGCCGGTCGCTGCCTATTGGCCCCAATATTCACGATCAGCGCCGCCGAGTAAGGTGGCTTACTACCCCTTCAGGCAGTTCACGATGCTTCACCATTCCCTCGCGGCTACGCGTGAAGGCCTTGTTTGCTGGGCGCAAATTGGATGTTCTTCAAATGTGTTGCAGCATTAGGTTGCGCCGCAACACAATCAATAGTTGTCTCACCAAGACAAGCCACACGGTTTTCACGTATTGCTCGTTTAAGAGAGAAATGCCTTTAAAGGCTACCTCAAGTATAAAGACTAACAACCCCTCGCTGCCTCAATAGGTAGTTCAATCATAAACTTCATCCTTTGATCTCCAACTTGACCTTATCAGCTCGATAACCTAGAGACTTTTAAACAAACAAGCATCATGTCCATCGGCAAGATCACCACCTGCCTCTGGTTCGAGAACCAAGCTGAAGAGGCAGCAAATCACTATGTCTCCATCTTTTCACCCAACTCCAAAATCACCACAACCCAGCGTTACACCTCGGCCGGCGAGAAGCAACACGGTCGCGAGCCGGGCTCCGTCATGGTAGTCGAGTTTGACCTCAATGACCATCACTTTGTCGCCCTCAACGGCGGACCTGCCCCGTGGAAGTTCAGCGAAGCCATTTCTTTGATGGTAGACTGCAAGGATCAGGCCGAAGTGGACCACTTCTGGGAGAAGCTGGGCGAGGGTGCCGATACCTCGCGCCAGCAGTGTGGGTGGCTGGCCGACAAGTTTGGAGTAGCCTGGCAGATCGTGCCAAAGGCGCTCAAGGAGATGCTGAGCTCGGATGACAAGGCTGCTGCAGGTAGGGCAACGGAGGCCATGATGAAGATGAAGAAGCTTGATGTTGCAGGATTGGAGAAGGCGTTTAAGGGCTGAGCTGCCAAGTCATCGATAGAAAACACAGGAATGTGAGATACATCCTTATGCCATAGTGTAGCTAAACTTGGCCCTATTTCATAAAAGACTAAGTTAATATAGTAGCTAAGAATTTAGCTTCTTTTATGAAAGTATGATCTAACCATTAGCCTAAGAGTAGTCATTGAAGAGTCATTATGTTAAGATGAGTTCTGTGTTTTTGACATGCGCGGGCAGCCGCTGTCACTTACCTGGGCCCTGCAATGGTCGAATAGTGAACGGCCACGTCTATCAGGAAATGCCTTAGGCTCGGCAGAACGTTGAAAAGAATTCATTTTGACCTGTCATCTACCTACATGCTTAAGTGTTTCCATCTAGCTGCCTGCTGCCTGTGCTCCCTCCGGATCATGAGCAACCACCTCAATCTCCACACGCATGTCGTCCTCGCCCAACCGCGTTACACCAACGCAAGTCCAGATCGGCTGGTGATCAGGCATGTACTTTTTGAAGTTGCGAACCATAGCATCCAAGGCCTCATTGTTGATGGGAACGTGGTATGAGTTGACACGGTAGACCTGGGACCAGCCCTTGCCGCCAGCGTCTTTCAGGTTACGCTCGACGTTGGCAAAGGCGAGGTCAATTTGTGCATTGATTTCCTTTTCAAATTCTCCAGTTGTGGGGTCCCATCCGCCTACTTTGTGTTAGTGATGGTTGCCTTGTATGAATGAGGGTGATGAGACATACCTTGGCCAGCGCATTCAATTCTATCGCCCACGCGAACTGATTGATTATATCGGAATTTCTCACGGTTTCTTACACCCACGCCTTCGTAGGCATAGTACTTGAGATGAGACATGTTGTGACGTTGGTTGGCGTAGTAGTAAGTATTCGACTGCTTCCACGATTAAGACTGAGGTTTTCTGCCTACGTTGAATAACAGGAAAGAATGGAGTTTTTAAATCAAATTCTGCATTCAATTCTTGAACCATGTGAATATACATTACGCATCTCTTTAGTATTATTAATGATGAAACTGCCGAGTTCGTCGTCATGCCCTTTGCTTGATGCCATAAGCTACCTGAAGTCTAATGAAAGCGGAATCTAAATTCCGCAACCTGCATCATCCAAGAGGTCCACCATCAATAAGTTGCCATTCGCATCACCCATCCGCGCACCCGTAACGCATTTTAGAACGCCATGGGTGATACAAGCCGGAATACACGTTCCGCTGGCCAAAAACAACCTGCAAGTCGTAGCCGGTATGCTTCCCGCGCATGCCAAGAATGCCGCCGACGGCGGGCCAAGGTAGGCTGGCCAAACCAAGGAATATCACTACGATTTCATCCACTCCCACTATGCCCCTACATACATCTAACACGACGAATGCGTAGTGCGATGGGCAGAAGCCGTCTTGTTCACGGTGTATTAGCCGCAATGTGCAATGCGAGTATGCAGGGGACGATAACAGAGGCACAGCCCCCAAGTCCTATGTGAGACTTCTACAAGCTCGGATCAAGCTTCTAGAGACTGTCCTATGGTTACACTCGATAGATATTGATAGCTCGATTGAGAGGCTGTCGGCCCAGGGTCCAGGGTTACCCAGTGGCGCGTCTACTTCAGCCCATTCATCGTCCTTGGAATTCGAGGAGCTATGTACCAACATCGAAGGTGCTCTCTACACGGAAGAAGCGCCCAACCTTGATCGAGATGGCGAAGTCCATTTCTTTGGCCCTGCCAGCGGGCGCCTGGATTTTCAGTCCCTCACACAAGAGTTTTCTGCGTTGTGCGTAGAGGAGGAGCCATCTTCGCCTCCTGGTCGTCACCAACACGCTGAATCTCATCCCGGGACCTTGGCACAAAGCAATGTTTCCGAGGAGCTGACTACGCATCTCATCGACCTCTATTTTAAATGGGAACAACCATGGTGTCAGGTGGTTGATGAAGCCATCTTTCGCCGAGACTTGCAGAACAGCGGACGGTACTTCAGCCCTCTCCTTCTAAACTGCATTCTTGCAATGGGGTCTAGGTATACCGACCACCTCGGGGTGCGAGCAGATCACAGGGATCCCAATACAGCGGGGCTTTTCTTCCTCGAGAAAGCAGAGAAGTTGTTGCAACCGGACCTCAAGTCACCTTCTATTACCACCATACAGTCTCTTGCCATTATGGCAGTGCTCTACGTTGTGAGTGCCTATATTGTCTCTTAAACATGCCCCTAACTGTCGTCAGGCTGTCGGCTCCGATGCCTCGGGGTGGCTCCATCATGGGATGGCAATCCGACTGGTCCTGGACATGGGTTTTAACTTTGACACCTCCTTCTTGACGGGTTCCAACAGCCTCTCGTCCGAAGAAATCCATCTTCGGCACCAGATATACTGGACTCTCTATTGTACCGACAAACTATGGGCAAGCTACACGGGCCGAGTGTGTACCATGCTGGTAAGGGGCCTTGCAGTTGCAGTCACAGAGTTCGCCATGCTCACCCTTGTCTCTAGGACTCGCAAGGCAATGTTCCTCTTCCATCAGTCCCCCGTAATGGAACACTGGAGCAAGCCTCAAACTCGAGCTCGCCCAAACGCGAACTGGTACTTTCCCTTCACCGCAGCCTCAGCGAACATTGCCAGATCCTCGAAAAGATACTTCTCAATCTGTAAGAAAATAGCAATCCCTATACCGACCATGACTTACAAGCCAACCAGGTACGCCCCCAAGAAACTCACCCATGATACGCAGAGGCGGGCCTTTTTCGACTCCTGCCTGCTTGAGCTCAAAGGTTGGATCTACATGTTGCCTCCAGAGTTGAAAATCAGCCGCAGTAGCCGTCACGACTTTCCCCAGGCATACATCCTAAACATGGTCCACCAGACTTCAATAATTCTCCTTGCCAAGCCTTTTCTGCCTAAAACGAGGTCTCCGCCCTCCCCAGCCTATGCCCAAGGCACCCTCACCAAAAAGGCAGCTGATCTCTGCATCGAGGCTGCAATGCAAATCCGGTCTCTTGGGGAGCAGTATCGACAAGCATTTGGTAGTTTTCGAAGGAGCCCCATTACGGCCACACACTGCTCTCTATCAGCCGCACTCATCGCGGCAAATGCGCATGATTTTCGAGGAACAGATGTCAGCAAGGACGATCGAGATTGTGTGAATTCCTGCATTCAGACTCTGCAAGAACTTTCGGACTCGTGGACGCCATCTCGAAGATTCTGGCACGCCCTCACTGGAGCACATGGGCCGAAAGATGAGAAGCAGGCCGCGAAGTGCCAGGAAACTTCCGTCCCCGGACCCGATGAATTTGTATCTTCGATGAATGGTACCAAGTGGACTGGAGGAGGTTCGGGAAATCAAGGCGGCAACAGCTATGACAGCAACCAGAGTCTGGCCTTTGGCTATCCAGCTATTGAATCTGGGAATCAAGGCTTTGATACTGGTTACGAGCTACCGGAATCATCGCTCCTAGGGAATGATAGCCTTTCACTTGACCTGTTCTGGCCCGATGAATCAGTCGACTTCATGTCTAGTTTAGGTTCCTGGACGGATCATGACCTCGACGCTCTAGGCGAAGGCGTTGCCGAAAAGCATTAAGCGCAGGTAGTCTGAGGCGTATAGAAAACTAGTTAGGTCTTGCAACAAGATTCAATAGCTGAGTGTTTATATGGCCAACAACTGGCCCTTTACCCATTCGAGATACTGTGGTCTGGTGGAGACTTGGGGACTGCACCAAGGGTTCTTGAATGGTTCATGTCATCCCACATTCTGCAACCCTAGCTAAGGGGTCTAAGAAAATATGAGAATTATAGACAAATCCTTAGATCATAGCAGGGCTAAACTTAGGTATTTCTTATAAAGGATTAATAGTGTATAGTAGCTAATCTTTTATGATATTATCTTAAAGCCCTTAGCCTAATAGTAGGGTAGTCATTTGAGAGTAATGGTCGTGGAAAGATAAAGAGTCCTTCCTGTATTTTTATACCCACAGGCCTAGCAAAGAGCTGCAGGGAGACCCTTGGGATCTTAGAACTGAAATCAACCGTTGATGAGCTCGGCGATCAAGATGCTAGTCAATTTAGTGGTTTCTGAATCTTGTCGCGCCCTCCATTTACAGCTTTGAGTTCTTGGGCGATTAGACGCCCAACGGCTCAACTCGGTAGTTCACCGAGCCCGTTGTCGGTGTTGAGCGGCAACGATACCGAGGGCGGCTTTTATTGTGAATTTTTATACCCGCGTGATGGCCTGCAGTAGCCAGGGCCGGCTAGCTGGTTATCAGACTTTGATCCGACTAGGTGGATAACGATAGCGTCTGGCCCTTGTCTTCAATCTGTGCCCTCTCTTCTTCACAGGTTGATAACAGGCCACCAGCTTGGACCATATGGTAGGAGGTGAATACCCTCAGATATATCCCTCATCACAATTACGTTGTGTACTGTCTACAGGCTCCTCTCTCATACGACTCTGGTCACGATGTTGTAAACTCTGGAGATTTGGTTCCAGTAGCCGCATCTCGGCGGCTCCATTTTAGAGCTTCAGCGGCATGCACCCCCCGGTTGCACGACTGCTCCTTCGGTTTTAGCGGCCTAGATCGGCTCCCAAGGTAGGAAAGTACCTCCACTTGAGCTCAACTTTTTATTTCCCTCCACCCTCTTCTTCCCTTCAACATCAATTCTTTTCTTCTTCTTGCTCGTCGCATCTTATCACTTCTCGCGGTAACCGCATTAGAAACCCTCTCGACTGGCATTGCCTCTCTTCCAGCCCCATTTGCTCACCCATCAATCAGCTGTCGCTCAGACAAAAGCTCCGACATCGCCTGCAACAGACTTATAGCACGCTCCTCCATTGCTTTCAAGTCCAAGCATGGCAGAGCCAGCACCCAGCTCGCTCGCCAGCGATGGCCAGCATAATGAGCAGGTTGCCTCCAAACCTCACATATCTTCCAATGGACTCGTGAACCAGGAAGAGGGGAATGCCCGAGAGGGCGACTACGATGTCGAGACGGTCGAGCGAGTCTATAGGTATGTTGCCACAACTATACCAGGATCGGCATCTTACTCACAATAATTACTTTACAGACAGATTGATCTCCGTATCATTCCTGGTTGGTCTATGTTTTTGAAAAGAAACTAATAGTCTCACATGCTTACCAAGTTTACAGCATTCTGGATTTTATACTTTATCTGCTCAGGGATTCGGTCCAACATTGGAATTGCTCAAACCATGAACAAGGATAAAGGCCATGATCTCATGACTGTCCTCGGAATGAGCGCCAAGGATACTTCGACTGCTCTTGCTCTGTTCTACGTTGCCTATGTTATCTTCGATTTCCCTTCCAACCTGGTCATGAGCAAGCTCAGCCCCCGTCTCTGGATGGCTCGCATTGTCTTTGCGACTGGTGTCGTCGGAACTTGCTTTGCCGCCGTCAACGATCCTTGGAGCGTCAAGCTTCTGCGCTTTCTGCTTGGAGTTGTCATTGCGGGCATGTGGCCCGGTATGGCTTTCTACCTCACCCTCTTCTACCCTCCCTCGCGCACCGCAAAGAGAATTGGTATGTACTTCACTGCCGCTCAGGTGTCTGCCGCCGTTGTTGGTTTGGTGTCTGCCGGTTTTCAAAAAATGGATGGCAAAGGAGGACTCGTCGGTTTCCGATGGATGTTTCTCGTTTATGGTCTCATCGCCGTTGTTCTCAGCTTTATCCTCCTATGGTGGCTCCCTGATCGCCCACTCGCGCCTGGTCAGATCCGACCCAAGACTGGCTTATTCAAGTGGCTTCCCGCTACTCCTGAAGTTCTGAAGGGCCAAGATGCTATTATCCATTACCACGACCTGCGCCGTGTCTACCACGCCCGCGCCTGGACCCTTAAGGATCTTGGCCTCGCTCTCATCGATTGGCGACTTTGGCCTCTGACTATGATGTACTTTGGCGTCGTTGGAGTAGGCATTGGCACACAGCTCTATGGCTCTGTTATTATCGCATCCATTCAACCAAACGCTAGTGGCATCGAAGTGAGCTTGCTGTTTGCCCCCATCTGGATTATGGATCTTATCGCAATCCTCATCGTCACTCCCATCTCGGACCGCTTCCACCGATCTCGCCCGTACTTCTTCTCCATCGCTGCTTGCATCCAAATCGCTGGTCTTCTCACTGTCACTCTGGCGACAAACAACGGCTGGGCGCGATATGGTGGTCTATTGATGGTTGGTTTCGGTCTCGGCCCTACTGTGCCCATCTGCATGGCGTGGAGCTCCGAGATCTTCCAGCAACGTCATGGTGAAGTCGGAGTTGCCGCCGCCACTGCTCTTGTCTCTGGTCTGGGCAACCTCGGAAGTGTTGTGACGACATATGCTCTCTACACTGGTTGGCCCGAGGACGCTGCCCCTGGACCTCACCAGTACCGCAAGAGCAACTACACCATGATTGGAATTCTCTGCCTAAGCATCCTCAGCTCTTTTACCATGAAAGCGCTTCTCAAGATTTTTGGCAACCCACCCAGCAGCAAGCTTCAGGACGATTCAACCAGCGAGTTCGAGGACGGCGCGGCCCGACGAGAGGCTCATGAACGCGGCTTCGGTTCTCTTCCCTGGAAGAGGGCCAATCGCACCTAAAACTCTCTCCGAAACCTATTCAGGAGTCACTTGCCTAGACTTGATATTCAACAATCGTCCTGGCCGACGACTCAGCTCTCAGTTTTCAGCTACGTGTAGCTCAACCTACATTTCGGCGACATGTTTTATCACGGCCTATCTCTTACCGAGTATGCCTTGATGACATTATCTTCATTAGTTTAGCCTGGCAATGGTTCGCGTCGCTGAACGTTGAGGTGGGCTTGCATCTCAACCGCCCTACGAGTATAGTGGCCTGCCTGTCGACGGCCTCAACAGCGACAGTGCTTATCAGGAAGTTATCTGATCTTGTGACGGGCGTGGTGACAATGCTTCAGCGCTATTACCTCTCCCCTCTCGCTAGTCAGACTTTTCCAGAGCATTGACACCTTTGTCTGGACTTCTGTGTTTTCATTTTCGCTTCGGCATTGTTTTCTTGCATTGTTTTGCTCTTTATGATACCCCATCAGCGTTTGTACACGCCGTCCTACGAGTTTCTTTTTTCCTCGGCAGCGACAGTGCTTCTACGCCATCGCTTTGCGGATAGTGTGTTGAACCAGAGCTCGCGGCGACAATGCTGCTGCGCTATCGTTTAGCGAGCTCTGTGGGCGTTAAATGTGTTGATTTTGTATACATGGGGGAAGGAAAATGGAGGATGCCTGTCTAACCCAGGCCCGTGTTTAGGGAGATGATTAGGACATACATTGGATGAGACATGTTGCTCCCGCTTTGATGATTTCCACTTGTGATTGATGACTATAAGTTAGTGCGGACTTCCGTCTAGGTGTGTAATATATTGTAAAGCGTCGTACAGAAATTTATACAAAGAGAACCCGAGGGTGGTCCAGCAAATCGTGAAGGCGCAACATGACATCCATTTTCAGACAGCAACATGATTTGCAGGGCATTAGCGCGGGGCATCGCAGTTGTTGAGGAGGGGCAGAAGATGATCTCCAGCGAGGGAGGGACACCGAAACCCAGTGGAATCTCACTAAACATTCACATTCATTCAACACGCATCGTGTTCAATATTGTCTCGATTCAAAAGGCGGTACATGGCTATGTTACACACCCGTAGGTAAATTCATATGCACATGAAGAACAAAAGGAACACGACTCCAGATCTCAAATCCCGTATCCCATTTCCCGGCAGCCGCCCCGGATCCTTGGTGGTCACAGACCGAAGCGGGAGAGGCGGCCGCTTCCTTCAAAACTCCTTCTTTTCCTTCTCTAGCCTTTTTCTATTGATTGAATTGATTGTTGTTGAATTGTCATGTACAGGGAAATACCTTGACTTGGCAGGCGTGGTCAATTTACCAGGCGAAGCCGAGCATGCGGCGGAGACGCTCCCGGGAGTCGGGGACGGCGGTCTGCTGGCGGGCAAACTCGACTGTCTCGGTCACGTACACCGTCTCAGGGGTACGCGAGGGAGTGGTCTGGGTGGCCAGCGTAGTGGGAGCAGGGCAAGAGGTGA
This sequence comes from Fusarium sp. JS1030, assembly GCA_000966855.1. Lineage (NCBI taxonomy): Eukaryota > Fungi > Ascomycota > Sordariomycetes > Hypocreales > Nectriaceae > Fusarium > Fusarium sp. JS1030. The sequence goes on along the minus strand of JWIW01000097.1, from coordinate 1,165,380 downwards.
TGACCGAGGTAACGGTGGCACCAGCAGCAGTCTCGCCGTCAGCACCGCAGCCAACTGTGACAGTAGCAGTCTCAGTGACCTTGTCGGTAACAGTCTTGGTGACAACATCGGTGTTGCCGCCAACGGTGACAGTAACGATGCCGTCAGTGCCAGCAGGGGGCAGAGTGGTGTCCTGGCCGATGGCAGATGACTCGGTGGTCTCAGGAGAAGGAGGAACAACGCTGGTCTCGTCGCCGCCAGGGCCGTAGGGGATAGTGACAGCACCAGTTCCGGTGGGCTGGCCCTGAGAGAGGGTGATCGAGGTGGTGCTCGCCTCACCATCGCTCTTAGTCAAGGTGATGACGGTCACAATGCCGCTGCTCTCGACAACACCAGTCTGGGTGCCAGTAACTGCCTCAGAGGTAGGCTCAGCGGCCTCGGTAGTAGACTCAGCAGCCTCGGAGGTGGCCTCAGAAGTAGCAGCATCCTGGGTAGAGTCGACCAGGGTGGTCTCCTCACCGGGTCCGTAGGGGATGGAGACAGCACCAGTGCCAGTGGGCACGCCCTGGGTGAGGGTGAGCTCGGTGGTGCTGACCTCGCCGTCACTCTTGGTCATGGTGACGATGGTAACAACGTCAGTGCTCTCAACAACACCAGTCTGGGTACCAGTAACATCCTCAGAAGTGGCATCAGCAGTCTCGGAAGTAGCAGCATCCTGAGTAGAGTCGACCTGAGTAGCGTCGGTGGCAGTGGTCTCGACATCAGCGGTAGATTCGGCAGTCTCAGCGGTAGTCTCGCCAGTGGAGGTAGGGCCCTCAATGATGGGGGTACCGTCAGAGATGGCGCAGGACTCAGAGACAGTGAGGGTGCGGGTGGAGATGACAACGTTGCCCTGGCCAACGGCGGGGTTGGACTCGCCAGTGATAGTGGCATCAGAAGGCAGAATGATGGAGGCGGTCTCAGTAGACTCCTTGGTGACGGGAGTAGGAGCCTGGGCAGTAGAGGCGGCATCAGCAAGACAGTTGGAGAGCTGCTTCTGGCAGTCGGAGACAGCGAAGTTCTTGCCAGCGTTGGTAGAGCAAGCCTTGAACTGCTTGTTGCAAGCATCGGTCAGAGCCTCGCCAACCTCAGTGAAGCTCGACTCATCATCGCCTCGGCCAACAATGTACTGACCATCGCTTCCAGCCTTGACAGGGGGGCAGGCAGCTCCAATGACGACAGTGCGGTGGAAGATGGTAACCTCACGGATGACGACGATAACGGGCTTGGGGATCTTGCTGACCACAGCAGTACCGGTGGTCTGGGCAGCAGAAGTAACACCAGTAGTGAGAGTTTCCTCAGTGGTGACACCGGTAGGCTCCTCATCGACAGCAGTGGACTCACCACCAGTAGCAACGGAGGTGTTGGGGAAGATGCCGGGTTGAGAAACAGTAGTGCCGCCGAAGCCAGTGGACAGAGGAACGGTGGTAGGGATAGACTGGATCTCGGTGCTGGTCTCAGCATCATCGGAAGCAGTACCAGCAGTCCGGGTGCCGGTCTCCTCAGATGCGGTGGTGGTATCCTCAGCATCCTGAGTAGAAGCAGCAGAAGTCTCAGAAGTCTCAGCGGTGGGAACCAGAGCAGTGCTCTCGCTGTCGTCGCCAGTGGAGGCGGCCTCAGTCTCAGAAGCAGTGCACTTGGAGCAGGGGATAGTGACTGTCTCGTCAACGACGATGGTTGTGCCGTCAGTCACGAAAGAGGTAGGAACCACGGTAGTGATATCAGCGGTCTGCTCAGTCAGGGTACCGGTCTCGGTGGACTCGGAAGCAGTGGTCTCGGCATCAGCCTCGCCGGTGGTAGTGGCATCGTCAGTGGTGGTGGCATCACACTTGGTGCAGGGAATGGTGATTGTCTCATCAACAAAGATGGTGGTACCATCAGTCACGTAGGAAGTGGGGACAACCGTCGTGATGTCGGCAGTCTGCTCAGTGAGGTTGCCAGTCTCGCTAGACTCGGCCTCAGTCGTCTCAGCATCAGCCTCGCCAGTTGTGGTAGCGGTAGCCTCGCACTTGGAGCAAGGGATGGTAATGGTCTCGTCGACGAAGATGGTAGTGCCATCAGTGATGTAAGAAGTAGGCACAACTGTGGTGATATCGGCAGTCTGCTCAGTCAAGTTACCAGTCTCGCTGGACTCGGCCTCGGTTGTCTCGGCATCAGCCTCGCCGGTAGTGCGAGTAGCAGTGCAAGCAGAAGCGCTGCATGGGATGGTGATGGTCTCGTCCACCCAGATAGTAGTTCCGTCGGTGATGTAAGAAGTAGGCACCACGGTTGTGAGGTCCTCGGTGGCCGCCTCGGTAACACTGGCTCGGGACTTGCGCTTGGTGACGGTCTTGGTCAGGGTGACCTTGTCCTGGGCGAGGACTCCCTCGACGAGGGACTGCAGGCTCACGGCCGCGATGAAGACGTTACGCATGAACATGTTGGCAGAAGTTTCTCGGAAGTTTTCTTGTCGGATTGTTGTTTTGTTGTTTTGTCAATGAGTGAAAGACTCTATCAAAGAGTCAAGGAGTTTGAAGATTGTTGAAAGGCGAACCAAGCACCTTGCTGAAAGGGAACGACTGAGAAGCAAACCCAAAACGGGGAACAAAACGAAGGAGAAGAGAAAAGAGAGCTGTTGAGGTGTGAAAGAATAGAGCAAGAGATCGGCCAAGAGAGTCGGCGAGGACTTCATCTTTAAGGACGTTTCTGGCCGCGCGGGATGCCAGGATCGGAGGTGACGTCTCGAAGCGGAGTGGGCGGTGATCCCGGGCATCGATCGGGAGTTAATTGAAAGTGGCCTGAATATGAGACGTGACGAACAAGTACATGCTGCACCCTCGGAGGCTGTGATGGAGCAACAGTAAAGACGAGACGTGGTTCTGGAGAAAGTGGGCTATGAGACATGGGTGCCGTCGTGCCATATGGGGCTCAAGCATCCAGGGCGGTTACCTGCTATACAGAACGATATAGATACACTATAGCAAGGGTCCCCGGATGGGCCATCGGCTTGTCGCCAGTTGAGAGGGAGGATCATTGGAGGGATTGTGTCCCCTGTTACCCGTCCATCTGGTCATGGCCGTTTTTCGAGGCCGGAGAATTAATCCGACAAACATGTTCTCTGGCGACTTTGCTGGCTGTTTTCATGATCGACGACCCTCGGTTATGGTTTCTGGCACTTTTGATAATTCAAGGAGGATCTCCAAATCGCTTGGGTCCCGGCCTGTCTGGCAGCTCGGCGGAGATGAGTGTGATTCTATTTCGAGGCCCAGCCGAGACGGCGGTTGATGGTGGTGGTGATGTCTGAGGGGGAGGGGCTGCCGTAGAGTAGTCGTCAGCACTCGCTGACAATATGGATGAGACAGCCATCATTCACGGCTCGGGGCGAGGCTGACTTGACATTCGCCATGGCGGCTCACGCTGATGCTCCTGGCAATTTGCTCGGTGACAGATTTCTTGGTTCTGGGCAGAGCGGCTGCGGCGCCACATGCAAGATCTGGGATCGCCGTTGGAGGATGGAGGATGGAGGTTGAGGGGATGCAAGAAGGCGCCTTGGCAGGGGTGCCCGCTGGGAATATGCATAAAGACCGACTTGCAGGGGCGGGGCTATGGCGTCGCACCACCGACAGGGGGGCTCCAGGGGGCATCGTCAGCTGGAAAGCTGACGGAAATACCACTGGAAGTACGGATGGACGATCATGGACACGAGCCTGTAAACAAACATGGACCAATGAGGTGAGTGGTTCGGATAAAACAAAAGTCAATAACAGTCTACGATAGATTGACAGAAACCTAAAGCTCATGACAGGACCACCGATAGAGTCATGACAACTACCTCGACTATCATTCAACACCGTCCTCCCTCTGTTCCCAAATAGGCATCTGTAGAGACTGGATATCCATCTCTACCATGTTGCTGGATCAAACCAACCGACATGTCTCATACGCCGTGAACCAGTTCTCGACAAGCGGTGACATGATGTCTTCACGAGCCAATCGCCCTGATGCCCAAGGAACCCGCTCTAAAATGGAACCTCAGATCCTGGTCCAAGCTTCGTCTCATCCAATTCTCTTCCTCCCGTACCTTACATGTACATGAACCAGGGCCAGGTTTCAAGACGGAGGAGGGGACGCCTCGGAGTCGTTTCAGACGCCCGTCTGCACCAGACTGTGAGGCACAACCTGGGAGCCAAGAGGCCTTTATGCACGCATCTCTCTCTGCTGACGAATGGCACTCTCGTGATGCCAAACGGCCGAGGGCTCCCACTTCTCTGGATAGAATATTCCCCCGTCGCTTCTGTTTCGCTTCCGGAACACGTCTTCCTCTTTGAGGACTGCCCCTCCCACCCAGCATGATCTATTCCTGAAGATGCTGCAGCTGCGCCGCCCTTTCGGAAACAATACAAGCGTATCGCCCTTCGTTGCGATTGCTTCGTTTGGTTTCTGTGGGAAATTATTAGGATGTCCCAGGGGAGCCGCCCACGTCTGGGATATGTTTCCATCTGCGAGGATCACCCGTCTCCAACATCCATGGCGCCTCCGAGGCTTTGCTAACCCCTTCCACATGCAGACAAGCTGATGAGATGGTTTTCATATAAATTGATCGAAATTGGGATGAACCATGGCCAACGGTCAGCACGACTCAGCACTATCTGGCCTCCCTGCAGAAGCAAGCAAGCAGAAAGCCTGCTCCTCCGCCCCAGATTACCAGATTGCCGTCACGGCCGGCTCTTCCGCGATTTAATTGATCCAGGTTTTTTTGCCCTCGTCTTGTTTGTTACCGCCATCGGGGGCTTCCTTGCGTAAGCTTGTTTCTGTTTCATGAAACGGAACGGGCCTCTTGATCCTCAGCAATCACTTCTATAAACAAGAATTCTGCAAATCTGCTGACGCTTGCATTTTCTGGGACTTTGGTAATGGGGCTTTTCAATCAATTTCTTCTTTACGAGTGCAAATTTTGCCATAGTGGCGGTGACCGATATTGATGACCCGTGAGGCCAGCTTAGTTCGGAATTACCGTATCAATGTAGATGAATTATTGAGTGATATTCTATCTTTGGTATATTGGTAATGAGGATCGTAAGAGCCTTGATTTAGATATCATTTCTATCGGATCATTTGTTAGTGAGATTACTGGCTACCTCTCGATCTCCAGGGAATTTATCTGTGGCATGAAGTAGTTGGGTATCATCGCAAGCTAGTCCGTAACCAGACTTGACAATGGCTAGTAATCTCGATGACAGTAGTCTTTGATGTCAGATGCGTCTAGTCTTGAATTCCACTGTTACCTTCATACTACCTTCAAGCTTTGACTGGCCTTGCAAACAGAGCCAACAATACTTCATTGTACCTCACGCAGTTTGAGCAGCCAGCTACCCATGCTTGTATCAAGCCACAGTCAAAAAGTATCTTCCCTTTGTTCCCATCCCAACAGTAGTTTCAGCCTCTTAATAACCAAGCTGAAAAGTTGAAACCTCGTATTTCTGCCCTGTTATTAGACCCTGTAGGGTGAGCGTGAGGCGACCAAGCAAAGCCGTGGAGATATATGCACTAAGCGTGCCCACAAGGAAGAACCTGCTCCTCGGCACGAGCGCAAGTGAGGCCACGGGCTACCTATCATAAAATGAGGTATGAAATAAGACGAGATTTGCGATTTGGCCATACTACCTCCCACTCAACGTTACTTGCATCGTGCAACCCTGGGCCTTGTGGGTCAGCGATCACTGATCAGCGACGGTACCTGCACTAGCGCCGACTGACACTCGTTCAACACAAAACCATCATGTCCGATCAAAATCAATGTACGAATCGAATGTAACAGTCCGAGTTGTATTTGGGATATTTAGTCTCTCGCTTGAGAAGGAACACGGACGTCAATCATGAACCTTGTTGGCTAGTTGCCGTGGCTGGCGTAAATTTCCCTGGGTAAATTGGATATCCATACTTCAAACAGCACTACTTCTCATCTCCGAGCCGTCAAACCTAACTCAATTTTTGATGTTGAAGAACCTCCAGACTTGGGCTTGTTTTCACAGTTCAAAGTTGCAAGCCCAGGGGACTGTGTAATTACTTGTCACTTTTCTTGCGCTCTTTATGGTGCAGAACTGATTTTCATTCAGTTGCTACCGGGTAGCCCGAAATTGTGATGTCATAGGTAGTTGTAATGATAGACCAAGAAGGAGGTTCTCCTCATAGTCCTTACTAAATCAAAGTCTAGCAGTTCTAGGAGATAAGGGAGATTTTATCTCAAGCGCCGGTGGTTCACTACTTTATCTTGAAATCACCCTAAATGTAGAGTCTTTCTTTTCATCGCAGCCTATAATAGCAAAAAGTTTCTAGTTAGGGTATACCCCAAACCCAACGTAGACAAATACCCATGGAAATAAGTAGGAGAGAGGAAGTAGGAAGGACAGAATTGGCTGACTGAAAGGTAGAGGATGAGAAGAAGGAATCTACCCTCAAGAAGCAGAGTCCGCTGAACTTGGATTAGGTAACTTCTATAGCCTTCGCCCCTGATACACTGCGTACTATCATTCGTTGACATCTTGACAGGCCTTCTTCCCAAGTAGCTGTTGATGCTAGAGAGCGCCTCTGATTGGGATGGATTCCGAGTTGAGAAAGAATGAGGATAGGACGGGTGCTTGTAGACCTTCAACTTGAGATCGTCAAGACTCCGATGGCCACGCCAACGCGATTGTCTACGAGATAATCCCGATGGGATTTCGTAGGACAGCGTCAGGCTGGTTTGTCTCTTACGATATGATGTGAGGGCCTGTTTTCAGGAGTACTTGGATGATCAATAGGAAAGAGACACCGAAATCTGACATCTTACTCGTAAGGGCTTTTTTGCAAAGGGAAACAGACAAGCTCAGGTGGTCGGAAACTTGCTACCTATGCCGTCGTACTTTGTTGTCACAGTCTAGATCTTCACAACTACTCTGTAGACTGTGGTCTTTAGCGCTCGCCTGCGTTACCTCCACGACCAGGTGTGTTCCAGCAATAGAGACTGGTGAGTTTTCTCGTTTTCTTGTCGAGGGCGTTGGTGCTTTGCCTTGTAACTTGCGATGGGCGAATCTTGATTGTTCCACCTCTCTTGGAGTTGACCGCCAAATTTATCGAGTGACCTGCGTAACTTTCAACCTCTCCATGCCGAAATGAATTCAAGCCAATCCTTAGTAAATCGGAGAGTTGTGAGGAATGGGAAAATGAAGTAAACAACGAAACACAACAAAGAGCGAGGAGGAGGTGGGTTGAGGCTTTGAGGACCACACAGGAGGAGCCAGAGCTGTCAATGCAGAGTGAACAGAAAAACCAGTCGCCCTGGTCGATGCCAGTTAAAAATTTCATCGTCGATCAGGAGGTATTGACGTGGCCAACACCCGAAACGGATACCAAGATCGGCATGGGAATCCGACAAGAGAAATGATCTCGTGGGATGGCTAGGCACACAAACAGCGCTATCGATAAACCCGATGCTGCCAGGGGGGGGGGCCACGCGCCAAGAGGCTTGACGAGGGGAGCGATATTATTAGCAGCTTCGGTGTGTGCCTGGCTTGGCCTGGGTCTGGGGAAGAACCAGCTCAGAGATTAGATTGATAAGATGCAAATGTCATGGCTCCTCCCCGAGATCGGATGTCCAGAACCACGCCGTGCTGCTCGCACTATACGTTGGGTCCTCGGAAACTCGATCGAAAGAGGAATGAATTGTACGTAACAAGATGCCATCGTGGGATCTGGTAGGTGAGCCAATTCTTGTCTGTTTTGTGGCTCGGTCTGCATATCGAAGCTTTGGGGATGGAAGCCAAGGCCAATGTAAGGTGAAATCTGCTCGTCGCATGACGAGAAAACGCGTGGGGCCTGCGCTGCATCTGCTCAGGGGGTCCCCGCGCATGGCCATAGTCTGTCCAGATGCAAAAGATTCTTGACTGGTGGCTTACGGTGCAGCAGAAGCCTTACATCCAGTGTAGCGGTCACCGCCGCGTGGTGGACAGAGAAGTGTCAGTAAAACTTCAAAAAGTCACGGGCCCACTTGGCTCTAGCCCGTGTAAAAGGTACCTGGCTTGGGCTGAGATCGCAGGTGAACCAGGCCGGGAATGATGGGCACCGCTTCTCACCGGCATGGAAGCAAAAGAGGGGCGGAGCGTTGTGCTTCCATGATGGGCTCAGCCGGCTTCTGAGGAGGCTGGGGTTGTCTTCTAATAGCTTCAGACACGGTTCTTGTACCTTACCCTACAGGTACTAGTTCGACTGAGAGTGGGTTAGAGGCGGAAACTCTGAAGCTGTGATGGGGCATCGTCAAGTGACGCACCGTTGACGAGCTACCACTCGCTGATGCGATCATCCATTCTCTCGCTGCTGCAACCGACACAGAAGCAAGAGACGAGGAGTCGGTGAACAATTACAGTACTGCCGTCTTGCTCTACTCTTTTGCTGCAATCGCTGCTCCTCTGGCCTTATCGTAAATCTCAATCAATTCCTCTCGTCCGCTGTCAGCTCCCCGCTCATAGCTCCCGGGCTCCGTAATCCACTCCTCTTCTTACTCGTCGTCAACCATTCCCTGCCGTCACACTGTCCGGAAAAGAAACATATCCTCTCTTGGCGTAGCAGCCATCTTTTCCCTCTCTCTTTTCCCTCTCACCTGCACCTACACTACAGTACCCATACCACCCTGACCCAAAGGGATTGCCGCTCGCTGTCTAGCCCGCCCGACCCAAAAAGTCCCGCTTCCCGGCTGCTTTCCGCCCCCCGGCTGCACTTCGACCGCCGGGCTGCATCGGCCGAGCCTCGGACCCCTCCCCAATCGCGCGTGCTTATCAGATCCTGGGGTTCGAGAAGGGGACCTTGACGCAGGGACGCACGCACGCACACTGTACGCGAAGGGAGGAGGGTAGAGAGAAAAAAGGCAAGACGGGAATTAGCACCCAGCCATGGCGCGTTTTGTGGATTTGGACGACGAAGACGACGCTGGGGCGGGCCCCGGCGCCTTTCCTGTGGGTGGTCCTCGTGCTGCGGGCGCGGGAGCTCCTCATCATGAGGCCGCCGCACCGCCCATCCCGGTCCCGGGAACACTACATCATGACGACCCCCAGCAGGAGGAACAACTTCAACTTTCTCAGAAAGAACAGCATTTGCTGCTGCTAAAGAAGCTCCAGCTACTCTCCGCCAACGGCCGGAATGGACCTTGGTCGCACTCTCTGTATAACCCAGAGCCGCTAGGCAACATGGACGCTTCCACCTTTAGGGCGCCTGTAACGGACGCGTTGCAGTGCTATCCGTGAGTTGAATCCCTTTTCCTTTTAACTTGCTGTGCCAATGCCTCGATGGTTCATTCCTTGAGCCGCTCTTTCTCATCATGATATTTTGAACGTTCCTCAGCCCTTGCCGTTGCGCCCGTCATGATAACTCCTCATACTAACCCCTGATCCAGCATCGCCGTTGCCATTGCTTCTTCCCTTGACCTCAACACCCTCGATTCTCTCTCCCGTACCTGTCGCCTCATCCACCATGGCCTTCTCCAGTACCGCACAATCCTCCTCTCCTCCACCCTCCACTGCCACAACGAGGACGTCCCCGTCGATGGTTCCGAGACCTTTCGTTACCGCGCCCGCGCCGGTAATTGGTTCTACATGGAGGATGGCCGCAGCTATAACGGCAAGTCGGGTGACTGCGCTCGCGACATGGTTGGCGAGTGCCGCAGATGCGGCGAGGTGATATGCAGGGTAGGTGCATCATGAGCCGGCGAGCAGCCGGGATCGTTACGCATGCTGACTAGCGATTGTATCCAGAACTGTGCCATCAAGCCGCCGGCTCCCGCTGCTCTGCGCGAACGGCATAGAAGGCTTTGCAAACCTTGCGTTCATGCTCCCATAGCGACACTGACCAAGGCTCCTCTGGATGCTGATATCCCCGTGAGCTCGGAGGCCATGTCGCGAGAGATCTGCAAATGTGCGGATGAGGGCGTCTGGCTTTGCCAGCCATGCGGACGAAGCATCCGTGGTGCCGACCACGAGTATCAACGGTATGTCTGAAACAGTTGCCATTGAAGTCACACACTGACAACCACTTTAGTATCTGGCGCTGGCGAAACCAGTACGGTGAAATCCTTGGTGGCCTCGGTACAGGTATCGGGGAAGGCGACCGTGGCGTCATCTGCGGCCGCGAAGCAAGCTGCTGCGCGGCCAAGGAACGCGAACAGCAACTGGACTGCGACGCCGAGGACGCCCGGGATGGCAACGTCGTCTCGGCCCCCGGGGCTCCGGGCACGGCCCCGCACCCCACCCCGGCGCCGGTGGACGCTCTCATCGATGAGCTCCGCCTCACTCATGAGCGCACACCTTCCCCGTCCCTCGGCCCTGGCTACTTGCGCCATGAAATCGAGGGAATTGGTGGCATTGTCAAGCGTAAGCGGGTTCGCATGGTGCGCGTCGGCCATTGCGTGCCTGAATGGGACGACGAGCGCGGCAGCGGCAGCCGTGTTTTGGGCCGGGAGGTCCGGGGTGTGAGACGGAGTTGGTGCGGCTGGTGCTGGCGAGTTATTCCCAGCGAGAAGGATTATCTGAACGAGCCGCCTTCTTCGTCATCTTCCAGCTCGGGAGGCAGTCGCCGGACTTCAACATCGACTACGAGGTCGAGTGAGGTCAAGTTGAGCTGAGGTGATCTATGCGACATTTAGCTTGTTATGGTCTGAGTATATGACGGACATATCTGCATTTTGGAGAGGCATTTGCCTTTTGCTGTCGAGTTCAGCAACACGAATGGGTTAGTCTTGGTATAAAATAGGGCTCTTGACATTGATCGTGCCACATAGCTGGATTCGTGGATAATAATATCGTGGATGATGGAGGTTATGCGAAATAGGGATAAAAATACACAAGGTTATTTTGTTGTATTTAGAGAGTTCCTGGTATTTTGCAGTTATACAAAGTCATTCGCCCACCCAACGGGTCCGGGCTCCAAAAGATCCGCATCTGGCTCTGCTCCCCATGACATATAATCATACACGTGCCGCATGCGGTTTCGCATGTTTGTACAGGTCTATTCCGCCATCGCCGTGCCACCCCTTCGTTAGCGCTTTCGGCAACTCTTCCTCTACAACTCGCCACGGTAAAGCATGACTGTCCTCCGCTTGCGGTCTTCTCTTGCTTGAGTCCGGATAGCACCCCATCGAGCCTCCCTCCGCTCCTTCTTGGCTTCGAGGTTCTTAAGGTGGGACGCAGGGGCGGGGGCAGCCATCTTAACAAATATAGTTGAACAGCCAAACTTTTCAGCGAGCTCGTTCACACTCCATTTAACTGGGTCCTCCGCTCGCAATCGCTTCATCTCTTTAATGTCGGCAGCCGAGAGGTTGTAATTGGGGTTACGGCGGTGGTACTTCATCGATGGAGGAAGCTTGTTCTCAGCAGGAGGCGCAACAGGCGAACCTGGTGTGTGGCGAAGACGTGTGATGGCGGCACGGCGTGCGTCGTTGGGAGGAAGGAAGAGGAATGGAGTATGGAGAGGAGAGGCCTCGGAGGCGGGAGGGTTGTAGATGATAGAGTCGGAGGCGGGGAAGGTGGCCTTTCGGTCGGGAAGAAAGGAGTCGTGAGGGGCGATCTTGAGCGACCGTTTCGTCCGGGACGTCGTCTTGTGACCACGGCTAGGAATGAGAGGGAGGCCCGAGGTACGGGAATTGAGCAGCCGAGCGGCTGGTCGTGCGATGCTTCGGAACTCCATTGTGGCCGATGAAGTGTCGTCGAGGGACCGAAGAGACGGGGGAGTGAAGTAAAATGTGGCGGCGAGGTTAGGGCGAGCGCACACTTTTCGAATGAGCCTCGTGAGCCGGGCTGGAGGCGATTGGCCGCGGCAATTGACGTGTCGTGCGGTCTGGAGCTGGACCCTGGAGAACACTGAAGTTGAAGATCTGAAGTTTCTGCCGCTACGCTTACCTAAGGCATTCGCTTACCTAACGCAGCAAAAAGTCGGGCCATAATCACGTGCTGGATCATGTGTATGGTCACAAAAGTATCGTAAGACGATCTGCCCTCGTGAGGCTTTAAACAACATCCGGTATGGACCATTTTCAATTGGGAATAAAAGCTAGTATTTTTTTTAATTGCTTCTTAGGAACATGATGGTGCTTTGTTTCTCTTTTAAGCCATATATAGAGATTATGAGGCATCTGCATAGGGTATAGAATAAACTAAGCATTCATTGTGAAATCGGCGCTAGAAGACTTCATCTATTTTTGTCACCCACTTTCCCTGGGGCCTGGGCATTGTTCCTTGGTTCCCACTTGACCTTTGGGGGCCACGCTAAGCTCGAGATCGGCACTTATGACGTCGAATCCCTTGAAAGCCCCTCGGTGGCTTTGCTGTAAGACCCCCAACCCCTCTGTGGCTTGATTGATTTCCCACGGCTTCCGCGCATCCCAAGCTGACGAGGCCCTTGTTTCATTTGCAAGCATGTCTGTCAACCAAGGAGATCTATCCTCCCGGGAGAGCGGGAGATGGGATGTGGAGGAACGAGGAACACCCCTTATCAGTGGCGAATTGCGGCAGGGGAAAGGGGCTTGCACAAGGGTCCTGACGAGCTGGGAGAGCTGACGGATGGGGAAAAAGGCAAGCCCAATAACGTGCCTGAATGTTATTTTGGTGTTGACGAAGTTGTTTGGCAGCCAAAAGCAAATTAATGAGGGATAAGCAGGGCAGAATCCCTTCCCCTCGTGGTTATCTCAGTCCGGCCCCAATGCGCGCGGATCCTGCCCCTTATTAGCCTATTCTGTCATGTTCCGTCAGGGCAAGATGAATGAGAGCCCTGAAGGAGCTGTCACGAGGCACCGACTCGGTTGAGTAGCGGGGCTATCGCCAGGTTGGTGACGGGATGTGATGAGATGTGACCAAGGCGGCCAACAGGACGGGACCCGAACCAAGGCAGGACAAAAACTTGGACCTTTGGGAGCAGAAATGGAGTGACGAGTAACAGCATGAAGACTGGAATAGCAACCGCGTGCTATCGAGGCTGTGTGAGCGTGTAAGCAAACTTGGCAGCACAGGTGAGGCATAACATGACGATGCGAGCCCGATCTCAGCCCATGGGATCGGAGAGTCGCCCTATGGCCATCTGAGATAGGCAGTCAATCATTTCTCCGTCGATGCGTTGGGGAATGCTCCGTCCTCGGTGCAGAGTTTGTTCTGCCTGCCAGGTTCCACGGGATATTGGGCAAGGCATGGTTGGCTGCTGTGCCTGGCTTGCATGAGGTGGCCGAGATGCTCCTGTATGCACATCAAATTCATGCAGCACGATGCCGTATGTCGATGTATCGACATGGACAAGGCCGTGTCGACCAACCTCTCAACAGGGCGTTGAGAGAAGTGGGATTGCAAAACATCAACACGGCCCAACAAGTCGGGCCTTGACGTGTCCCGCGTATCATGTCTGGCAACACGATGGATGCCCTCTTGTTTCAAGCAGGTTTTACTGGCGCCGACAAGGTATCCGTTGTTGATCTCGGCGGCCTGTCCTGTCGGTAACCTCGTAGCGCCCGCATATTTTCGTCCCGTGCCCAAACCCAAACATGCTCAGGCACGCGCTGGAACTAATACTCTGATGGTTTTTGCCAAGTACCTAGACGAAGTCTCATCGAAGGAATTAGACCTGAGTTAAGGAAAGACTAATAAAACCTAATCATGGACAGAGCAAACCCTTGATATTGTACAAACCATCCCCTTGATTGTATGCTGGGTGTTCTCGATCAGGGAAACAAGACCGGCGCAGTATTCTTCCAACCGCGTGGCTCTGCAATTAAATCTCTCGTCAGGGCGGGTTGTCACTTTGCTGTGCGACTCACAATTGCCCCATAGTGCCCTAGATAGTGCAATCTTTGCCGCTACAGTTGATCCCGTGCCTTGCTCAAGGTGCGCTGATCCTTCAGAGGTTGACAAGACTCGACGCTCCAAGTGGAAGCCACCTACGCTGTCAGCCCCCTAGGTACCACTACCGACCCTCCTCACGTCACTGTTAATTCCTCTCTTCTTCCACTTCCCCTCCCTCTCTCCCGTCCTCCCTTTCTCGCTTCGACAAACAATACAAACACTTTCCGAACCCTGTCGCTTACGAGGCCGGCGACTCCCCACCAGCAGAAGCAACAAGCAGTCTTGCGTCCCCCTACGCAAGACAAGAGTTTACGGCTCCTTGCCGCCGCAGCAATAGCGCCTTGAGCGTCTCAGCCGCCCTGCCCTTTGAGGCTTGCACCCACAAAACCCACCGCGCTATCTACAGGCTGCCCTTTATCAACACACGCAGAACCTGAGCCGTATCCGCGAGCATTACCTCGACGCCCAAACCCCAGGCTTCTCACCTTCGACTTGGCTCTCGACCCTCTCCAGAGTCTCGACCGCGACTCTAATCTGATTGCGTCACTCGTCCCTACAACCGGCTCCTCTTCCGGCCACGATACCCAGCAAACCCAAAGCGAGACGGCGGCAGAACGGACAACGGCACTGCCGTGATTAGCTGGTACCTAACAACTAGCGCTGCGGAGCGGGTCTTGCATCCAGTGTTGAATCGGGAGCTACGGACGCCTACAGGTCACAGGCTCGAGGTATGTGCAGCATCTAATATTCAATGTCTCTCCCATCCGAAAGGGCAGCGGCAGCGGCACTACAGGTCTCAGTGCCGCACGGCCGCTTTGGCAAATCTTTTTTTTATTTTGCTTTATTTTGATCCCTTCTTTTGTCATCCTTCCGTCTATTTCTGGTTGTTGTCCCGGCTCTTCACTCTCGCTTGCTGACCCAGATCTGCATTCCCGACCCTCGTCACTGACCCAACCTTGCTCTTTCAGTCCCCCAGACAACTTCGTCCTTACAGCCAAACGTCTTGCCACGCACATTCAACCACGTACAACCATCGTTTCTCGCAGTTCAACACGTTGGCGCTTCCATCAAGATGAGCCTCGCCGAAGCAGCTCCTATCACCCGCGGTGATCGCTACGCCAGTGTCGATGCGGCCGACGATCAGCGGTTAGGTGATTCGACGCCTCGGGCCAGTGACTTTGTCGACGAGACGGAAGGTCAAACCGGAGATGCGAAAAAGGACGGCAAGGGCAAGAAGCGCAGCTTATTTGGTTTTGGCAAGAAGAAGACATCATCGTCCTCGAAAACAGAAGACCAGTCGACGAACGACTCCAAGCCCGATTCCCAAACCCAATCTCAATCCGAATCCAAGTCTCAGTCTCAGACTGCTTCCCACACAAACTCCAACGCCGCGAGTCCTCCACTCATGTCCCGGGATGCCTCGAGGCTTTCCTCGAACCAGCCATCATGGAGCCTGCCGGGTGAGCAGGCCTTTGCACTTCCCTCGTCCCCAGGCCGCGGCTTCACCGGCTCTCCACGACTGTCCTCGCCTGCTACGTCACAGATCTTTGAGCGTGATGTGCAGGACAGCACTGTTCTTAAGCCCAACTCCCCGGCGATCCCGACGCACATCCAGACCGAAAACTATATCCCCCCTGTCCTCGACGATGCATCCGAGGCTATCACGAACGAAAAGTTGGACCCTGACACAGTGGAGATTGTGACGCACAGTTCGCACCAGCCCGCTGCTGTGACTGTTACAGGAGCCAACAACAACCTTCCTTCGTACGACCCATCGGCCAGTGAGTGGGCGGCAGAGCTCGCCTCCTTTGCCGATCGGGATGCTGTCTCGGCCGACAACGCCTCCAACTACGGGTCTCTTGACTCCGCCGACGTCCGCCGGTTATCCTTCATCTCGTTTGCCGACGTTGTACAAGCCGAACACAACCCTTCTACGGGCGTCCCGGGCTCCCGTGACAGCATCCATCTTGCAGGCCTCACGTCTCTGCCAGCAGCGGTCAACCGTTCGCCGTCACCTATCCGATCCCCCGTTTCGAGCCAGGGACCCGAGACAAGCCCTCCCACGAGCAACCCTGGTAGTATGAAGGGAATTGAGTTGAGCCCAGGCCGTAAGCCATTGGGTAGTCCCACGAGCATTACCAATCTCAAGCTCAATGCTCCCGGAGGCGACCTCAACATCGAGACCATGAGCCAGGCTCTAAGACGGACCGGCAGCACTGATCTGAGCAATGTTCGCAGCCATCCTACGAGCCCGATTGAGGGAACCAACCTTCGTTAAGCTCATCATCATTATCACGGGAGTAGATCGATTCGGGGGGAGAGGAGATGATATCCACACAGCAGATGCAACACTTTTTTAAACTATTCGGTGATTTCACTTCACTTATTCACTTCGACTATTCTCCTACGGGGATCAACATTTTGATAGGGTTTGAGCACCGGGGACTGGAATCTGGCAATTGGGAGTTGGAAGAGAAAGTTCGTTCAGGCGTCGAAATATTCTACGCGCGCGATACCGGAATTACGCACATGATATACCTTTCTTGATCTTTGTTTCGTCCTTTTCTCTGCGAACTGCGAATACTCTGCGCGTGAAAAGGGATCGTTGAATGTCGAGTCAATTTGTCAATTTACTTGAGTGTCTTCATTTCTTCGCGAGGCGTCTCTTAAAGAGCGAGGTTGTGAAGGTGGTGGCCAAGCCTTTGTTTTACATCCCCTTGATTGCAGTTCGGAACAGCAAAGGATAGGACAGGAGAGAATGTCGATAGGCGGTGGACAGGTTATTGGGGCGTGTTGCACATGTATCCAATATCATATTCTTAACACGCCAACAGGGCATTTCTTTCACCACAGAAAATGAGTGCAAGGAAGTATATTTCCGATATTACGAGTTCAAAAGACGAGAGGAAGGCATCAACAACAGCATAGTGGCGATTGACGGAGCGGTCGAAGACGTCTGAATGAACGTCTGCCTGGCCTAGACCTGTAGTCATGAGCCCATCTCGAACTATGCTCATCGACACAGGTCAGATGTTGTCTTGATGGGGCCATCTCATCTCTGACCTGTGAGGCTCGACTCTCGGGCCAGCTACGGGGGGGAAATGCGGTTCTACAAGCACATGGCAGGCACAGAAAACCCATCTTTAGAGAAGCACAGAAGCCTGGAGCAGGTGAGTCACTGGGTTCCAGCATCTTGTGCTCATGCTTGCCGAGATTATACAGAAGTTCTCTTCTCGGGTCAAGAGATCCGCGAACACACGGGAGGCCTGCCTTGGTTGACTTGAGGGCCCGGCTGATACATCGTCGTGCATACTGTAGCCTGCAGATGGACGACTTTGAAGATGAGTTGAGGTGGATATCTGGAACCGGTGGTGTGGCACCACATGAGACATGGGACATGATGTTCCAAAAGGGGATGTGTCGGGGAGGGCATGAGCAACACAGTCTGATGCTGTCATGGAAGCGGTGTGCGCGTGCGCGAGCGTGTCTCCCCAAGGGCCTCGTTGGCTTCCTAATGGACTGATGTTTTGGACTCTTGGGTCGAGCGATGGACTGTGCTTAATTGTGCAGGACCTCTTGACGGCGAGGGTTCCCCCACATACTTGATGTGTAAACGCAAGCTTGATTCAACATCAACTATCTGAAGAGAAGAGGGCTATTTATACTAGTCCTCACACAAAGAGACCTTCCATGAGGTTCTCTGGGTTTGCTTATAAGGCAAGCTGCTCCTCAGCAAGCTTGTGTGCCTTAAGCAAATACAAACACAAACACACACATAAGTGGGTGGAGGCAGAAGAGTCCCTTTCAACACACATCCATGAGGGGATTGCGAGTTCTGCCCCAGGCCGGGATTAGGTGGCTGAGAGTCGTCTAAATCAGGAACATGATTGCCCTGTTGATTGGCCACGCCTTAAATGCCCTTGTTCGTTTCCGATATTGCCGATTCCTTGGTTGCGGCTGGGGCTGGGCGGGACAAAGAGTCAGACCCCTGGCGAGTGTTGGTGCTGGAATATCACACCCGGATAAGGCTTGATGAAACGGGGAACACGGAGAAGCGAGAGCGAAAGGGCAAGAAAAAGCAAAGAGAAAAAGATGAGATGAAAATAAAAAAGAAATATAGCTCTAGGATTAGAGCGGGAAGATGCGCTTCGCGTAAAAGGTAGCTTTGCATCCGATACCGTAGCATCCCCATCCATTCATGGGCATGAAAAAAGCAAAAGGCACAGAGAGCATGAGGGCGGACGAGAACCCCTGACGCCCAAGATCCAAAGCAAGATTTCAGGCTTTTCCAGATGCGACACGTGGGAACGTTCCATGCCGGCGGGACGGGATACTGTCGCAGAAGCGTAGAGCCAACAGCCATCTTGTTGTTTGCATTGGCAGCCCGTCTGCTGTAAGCCATCTCTGTCCCTGTTTTCAGGGGTTCCCATGACAGTAATTCGCTGGCTGCCCCAGGTGATGTGATCACAGCACGTTTCTAAATTTCTCTCATCACTAATTGGGGGGACGTGATCTTCAGGAGAAGGGGCATCAATGGTGATTGGAACGCATACTCAGCTGGAGGGGAGATTGTTGCTTTTTGAAATGGGGGGCTGCTTATGGCAGAAAGGAGGAGGCTTGCTCCGGTGCCGGTCACGGGGAGGCGAGATCGCGATGGAGGGAAGAAGGGGTCCTTTCGGCGTCGTGTTGAGGCTGACCTAGAGGCACAATGCAACGGTTTTTGGTGGCTGTTGCTAGTGAGTTGAGGCCCTGCCTTCGGGGACATAATAGGGAGCACATGATTGGGTTATCAGCAAAGTTAGGCTGAAGCTGAAAGATTGCCTTGCTGGAATTGTCGTTGCTTTGTTCTTCTGGTCATATTCTTGTTTCTTGGAATTATACCGAGCCTAGCTGGGCGCATACCGCGCCTCGAGCCGAGGCGCTCTGCTTCCCCGTGGGATATCCCGTTCTTAGTGAGCTTCACGAACCGTCCTAGTGACAGGCGATCCAGTCTTACTGGCTGCTAGGGTAAGACGGAGGGCCGGACGATGTGACGGAGGGAAAAGAAGACATTAACTCGCCTCGCGCTAGCGGTTGCTGAGAGGTGCAGAGGCAGAGTCATGATACTGTCAGAAACAGACCAGTCGCATCATGCTTCCTGCGGGATCGGGGAAGAATCACATCTCGCCTCGTCCTGCCGATTGTTTCTTGTCTTTCGTTTCTTTTTCTTTGTCTGAGCGTTCCATTTTCTTTCTTCTCCCGAATCCTTCAGGTTCTGCAACCAAGTCACGTTAGCTAATGACATGTAACATCGCCGAGCAAAGATCATCTCCATCTTTCTCTTCGCCCCTTGCCCAAAGCTCTCCCGCTTTCAAGCTAGCGAACGTTGAGATTGGATCGCTGGACGGAGGAACGGCCGGCGCCCTGTTCCCGGCTGGCACCATCTGGTTGGGCTAGGAGGTTTCCTCTAGTGACCGTCAGACGAACCTCTACAATAAGGAGGCAAAAAAGGCCCGGTCCTCGTGAGGTCGGAGGACGGGTTTGCAATTAAGACCGGGCATTAACACAAAGTGAACGATAATAAAACATGCATCTCACGGGGGAATCCCACACTGTGGGTACACTGATATTTTTGTCGCATGGTCTTGTGTGCGTGAGGTGTTATTTTGCCAGTCATGGATGTTTGGCCCTTGGAGGAAACCATCCGAGCACCCCTGTTGTTGACGAAAGACGGCAACGTCCCCACTGGCCGGCGGGTGCCAGGGAGGGAGGGGTTCTCGCTCTCTCTTTTGCCGGGTATTGCTGGGAACACCGGGCTTAGTTATAACTCATGGTGCTGCGAAGAGCGGACATGGCATGAAACTCGGGAGTAGCGTCGGCGTCCAAGGACATCATGATTGGAGACTCGCACTCGTCGCGGTCAGGGTACCCGGCGGTGTCTGGAGTGTGTCGTACTGGATGTTGTACATACACAAACTTCATCACCGGTGGTTGTGCAGATTGCAAAACCAAGCTGACGGGCCGTTCCAACTCAGCTCCTTGACGTAGAGCCGGCCGCTCATTACTCAATCAGACAAAGGGTCCATGAACCTATGCGCCCCCCAGGGCTCGATCTCGCGGCCTCGGATTGGTGATGTGAGACATGGTGAGGGACAGGAGCTCCGCCAAGTCAATGCAAAAGGAAAGAAAAAGAGTTGAAAGCGAAAAATATTTCATAGTTGAAACGATAATGCGTTGCCTGAGTGCCTCATCCAGTTCCTTCCCAAGGGACCACTCCCACGTTGGGAAGGCTCCTCCAAGACTCCTCTAAGAGCCAGAGGATGGAACAAGAGAGCTCCATCTCCAGGCTCCACCTCCAAGTCCTTCGCTCTCCCCACTGGCTAGGCCTTGTTCGCAGGGCTTCCCTGTCACCTCATGCCTCTTCAGAAAGGGCCCCTCCACTCCTCTGGGTCTCCATCCCCGGTCAATTTCACGATAACGTCGTTTTTTTCTTGATAGCGGTGTTAGGCCTCCAGGTCACTGTGCCATCTGCAGGCCGCCGTGCAGAAGGCACCCGATGTCGAAACCTGGAAACACGGAAGGGAAAAGCAAACAGCATCTCGCTTCGGGCCGCGTGTGTCTCGGCATCTCGCCTTTTTCTAAGCAACTTGAAGAGAGACGAAGTTTTACTCAAAAAGAGAACAGACGCTGCTAAAGCCGAGAGGGCTGCCTGGCGTTCCATTGCACTTTGTGATCGGCGCAAAACCCGTCATTCGCCTTGTTCCCCCGCTTCTCGAAGCCAGGCCAAGACAGAACAAGCAAGTCCGGAAGAGTCTACTTTTTTTTTTTCTTTCTTGCCTCCAGACTACTTGGAAATTCTTTATCATCATCTGGATCGTCTGCTCGCCGGCAGTTGCCCTCGGCTGGACCACATCTTCATATTGCTGCGACTGTACTATACTCCCTCTGGGCTAACACGCTTCGGCTTGTCATCCCGTCTCGAAAGAGTACAGAGCCAGACCAAACCCAGCCAAGCCCCAAGCCCCAAGCCCCTACGCAACAGCGTCCGGGGTGGCTGGAAACCCGGTGCTTGTAGCCTGTGCTTGTGGGTGTGTCCATGTGCGTGCCTGGTTCTGGCTTCTGGAGAGCGTCTGAAAGGTCGCCACACACGCAGTTCGTCCAGCTCAGACAAACTCCCACCCACCCACGCCCACTGACTGGCCGTCGGTGTTTGGGCTTGTAATTTCTACTTACAATCCCCCCCGAAACGAGCACTGCAGCGCAACGCAACCCGCACTCACCGCATTTCGATCTGTTTTCTAGAACAGCTGACGACGGGCGACCATCCATCGTTATCTGAGCTCTCACGCACAGCTTTTATCGACTCTATTCTTGCTCTTCCTTTTTTGGCTTGCCCTATCATACCATTCCATCACTTGCTGCGTCTTGGAATTGCCTTTGGGTTCTTCATTTGGCTTCTGTGGTGCAGATGAGCATGCTCAGCTGCCGGTCCCGCGCGTTCCCCTCAACCTGCGAATCTCAGCCGAGACTAAGCCCTCCCCGCAACCGGTGATTGTGGAATCCCTCAACAACCCGAACCACGACAACTACGACTACGACGACGACGATAGTCAAACCACCTTTTCATTACGATTGCGATAGCGTCGGTGGCAGCGGCAGTCGCACCCCGAGACCGGCGAGCCAACGATATCGATCGAGACGTTGCTGACTTACACGACTGCCCTGTACCTCAACCGTCGGGACAAGTAGCGACGAGGTCCCTCCACCAACGCTTGCGCTACAATCGCCGTCCCCTCATCCTCCTTCTCAGGCCTTCAATGCGGAACGAGTGCGTGCATGTGGATGTGGACCAGCAATGGCATAGGCTTGCCATCGCAGGACATGGACGGACAAGCTCATTTACGACCTGGCGCCTCCGCCTCCAGTGACGCTGCGTCCTGGAGTCAGACGTCGAGCTCCGAGCTCAACCCTCCGCGCGACCCGAAGATGGAGCGATCTAGTGCTTCCAATCTCAGGTCTGCCTTTCGCTCTACCCTCGCCAATGCCACAGGCACTATTCGCGCCGTCACCCCCGAGCCCGTCGACCCTCCCACCGTGAGTGTGTCTGGGGACTCCCAAAATTCGTCTCGTGATGCCGCATCGCAGCAGAGCTCGCCGCGAACCATTCCCTCTGGGCCCTCTCGTAGACAGGGCATGGTCTTTAATGATGTCTTTAGCGACTCGTATGAGAGTAGCGAGTCGAGTCCCCCGCGCCATTTACGACATACCAGCGGGAGCTTGCGCCCCAGGACACGCACAATGGACACTTCCATGCTTGCCCAAAGAAGTGTACCTCCTCCCACCACCGAGCGCCATCGTGTCGGCAGCGTGAGCTCTTCAGGGTCATTACATCCAGAAGAGCCGAGACAACAGGTCGGCTCGTTAGACTCTATACACCACTCCTCTATGTTAGGACGGGAACCATTGTCAGCCACCAAAGACAAGAAGAACACAAGTCGAAGGCTCATGAAGCGGCAATCGTCTCGTCCTACCTCACCTCTTATTTCCCCTCCGCCCACCGTCGACTCGTTGCCATTACCCATCGCTACCGACGACGCAAATAAGGTTCTACTCTTGATGAGGACTCTATGCGGCCGAATGCGCGGCGAAATCGAGTACCAGGGTGAGACAGGAGGTCCCTGGCACAGTGGTGTGGCTTATATCGAGGAGGAGAAGGGATGCCTTATGTTTGACTCGGGTCAAAACGGCCCGTTTCATATCCCTCTTGTATCTGATCTGCGGGGGTGCCGGGTGCTCCCCGTCGATTATCCTGAGTTGACCAAGGAGTGTTTGGAGCTGGTCTGCCTGCAACCCCCCGTGGAGATTCTAATATGTCCTCTAGTGCCTGAGGAGTTCGATTTGTGGCTCGCAGCGCTGCTCTGCTGGCAACAATTACGCCCAACCGGCGTCAAGTTAACCAACGGCAAGCCGGCAAGCCAAGTATCGCCGATGAGGCCGGAGCTCAAGAGACATGGTTGGTCACAAGAAAAGAACAAACCTACCAATATCATCAAGGTCGGGAAGGTGATGCTATGGGACAAGGGTCTGGCCATCTCACCGAGGGCGATTGTCAAGCGGCCGTCGACGAGGGATCTCCGCTCGCCGACTACCTCATGGAGGAGGGTTTCATGCATCCTCCAGGACAGCGGGGAGTTCAAGTTGATGACAGAAAACGATGTCACTGTTCTGTCCGTCATTGATCTCTCACAGCTTTCACGATGCGCTGTCCAGCAGCTTGACCGCACGGTACTCGACGAGGAGTACTGTGTTGCGATCTTCCCCATTTACGCATCATCGTCTACACACCT
The DNA here is from genome assembly GCA_000966855.1 of Fusarium sp. JS1030. NCBI lineage: Eukaryota > Fungi > Ascomycota > Sordariomycetes > Hypocreales > Nectriaceae > Fusarium > Fusarium sp. JS1030. Next base: position 1,142,210 of record JWIW01000097.1, on the reverse strand, counting down.
TTCTATCTTCCGGCCAGTCTATTTAGCTCTCGATAGCAGGATTCACTTCGAAGTTTGGCTATGCCTGCTACGAGCGTTTGCGGTGCCGGATATTTACAAGCTTGACGATCCTAACGCATCCCAAATACTGGAACTCGACGACTTAGAATCCGAGTATGAGGGCGAGGTGTTCCGGCTCGAGAAGACGATTAGCATCAGGGTTACTGAAGCCAAGATCAAGGCCAAACCTACTGGTTTTGAGACCCCCATTCCAGAAAGAGCAGGACGATCGGAACCAGATCCTCTGATTGGGAATTATTTGGCCGAGGTTATACTGGATGGCGAGGTGCGGGCAAGAACCACGACCAAGACGGCAACCAAGAATCCTTTCTGGCGTGAGGAGTGCGAGTTTATCGATCTTCCACCGACGATCCCCTTGTTATCTGTCGTGTTGAAGAGGGTTGAAGGCAATCTCGACAGCTCAAGTAACCTGCTCCAGGCTTCTGTGGGGCTGCCAAGAACTCGGAACTTGCAAGAATTTGTGGTCGGTGCAGTTGATATTCCCCTGGAACAACTCGAGCGTGGAAAAGACAGTGAGCAATGGCTCTCGGTATTCGACGAGAAGCATCAGACGGTGGGGCAAATGCTGATCAAGGTGACGCACGATGAACACGTTGTGCTCTTATCAAAGGAATATGAGCCCCTATCGGATATCCTCCATCGGTTCCCAGCAGGATTAACGAACCAGATTGCGACAGTTCTCCCAGGACATTTGCGACGATTATCCGAGCTGTTTCTCAACATCTTTCAAGTTTCGGGATCTGCCAACGAGTGGCTGATGGCTCTGGTGGAAGATGAAATTGATGGCATTGGGAACCAGGCCACGATGAAGAAATATCGATTCAGCAGTCGCCTTAAGTCGAACGATTCGATAGACTCAGGGACCGATCGTGAGCTCATTGTACGAGATATGAGCAAGTCTCTGGCCGGGGAGGCAAATCTGCTTTTCCGGGGCAACTCGCTACTCACACAATCTCTCGAGTTCCACATGCGGCGCCTGGGCAAAGAGTATCTGGAAGAGATCCTACAAGAGAAACTGTTCGAGATCAACGAGATCAATCCGAACTGCGAGGTTGATCCAAGCAAGATCCCCCACGAGGGAGATCTCGACCAACACTGGACTGTGCTGATTCACTACACCACCGAAGTCTGGAAATGCATCGCCAGCTCGGCCAACCGACTTCCTCCAGACCTACGGCATGTTCTGAAATACATCCGCGCCGTTGCCGAGGATCGGTACGGCGACTTTCTTCGCACCGTCACATATACTTCGGTATCTGGCTTTTTGTTTCTCCGCTTCATCTGTCCAGCCATTCTGTCGCCAAAGCTGTTCAATCTCCTGCGCGACCACCCTCGACCTCACGCGCAACGAACCTTCACCCTCATCGCGAAGGCTTTACAGAAGCTGGCGAACCTGTCGACGTTTGGAAAGCGAGAAGAGTGGATGGAGCCGATGAACAGGTTCCTGAACGTCCAGCGGCAGGCTGTTCGTGACTTCATCGACCAGGTGTGCAGTATCCCTGCAGACCGCAGCGCCAACCTCGTTCCCGCAGGCTATAGCACGCCCGTCACCATCCTCGGACGATTGAGTCCCACTGCCAAGGAGGGTTTCCCCAGCCTCCCGTACCTGGTCGATGACACAAGGAACATGGCAAGCTTGGTGAAGCTCTGGGTTGACGCAAACCCTATCGAAGACAAGAGCGAGGTGGACAACGAGCTCCTCGGATTCAACGACGTCTGCTTCGCTCTGCAGCAACGTGCCGATGCCTGTCTAGCTAAGGTTGAGACAGAGCGCGCCCAGGAGGGCGCCACGTACGCAAACAACGACGAGATCACCGAATCCCTCGAGCAAGCATCCATGATTGAGTCCTTGTCCTTATCCTACGGTGGCTCCTCCACAGCCTGGAACGACGTGTACGAACCCCCACCGGGCAGCTCCGGCAGTGAGGTTGCCGAGGATAGCACACCGCGCAGTAGTCGGAGGCGCAGCAAGGAGCACCGCCGCCGCCACCATTATAGGGAGGGCTGGGAGAGTCGCAGGCAAGGAGGGTTGCGGAATGCGAGCGCAAGTACGGGTAACACGCTGAAAGCTTCAGCTAAGAACGGCCGTGTGGGACGCACCATCCTCAGCGGCATCATGCGGATCGGCGGCCGCGGCGAGAGCCCAGAAGACAAGGATCGCGCAAAGTCCTCAAAGTGAAAGAACAAAAAAAAACAAGAGACCTTTCTATTTCTTCTTTCTTCTTCTTTTTACGACCGAAGAACGCACATTGCTTGCCTAGATGCATGGAGAGAACTAGTTTCTCTCACCTCATGACTTATGAAACAACACAACCCCTCAACTTTTTTTTCTTATATACCACGCACAAAATCTTCTTTCCCTCACTCAACCCCTTCATACCCTTCCAAGTTTTCCTCTATCAACACTAAGCATCCGGACAATGGCCAGGGGTTTAGGATATGGATGGAGGCAGGCGGGTGTCTTTTCCAACTCACATGCGAGGCGTTTTAGTTCCCTTTGTATGAACATGAACCGACCTTGTCATCTCCTCTGTCCCCTTGTTTGGCAATAGACCACGTTTGTATCACTTGTTGGGATATTGCTAGAAACGGATCTGGAACCAGAGGCGTGACCAAGGGTGTTGTTTTCTTTATTTATCTATGGGCGGCAATCGTGACACGAGAGACGGAACAGGGGAAATACCACATTTTGTTTCGGTGTAGTTTGCAAAGTTTGATAGAAGAAGCACAGGTTGGATCGGCCAAGAAAGACATGATTGAGTTGATTGGGTTTGGGCAGGTTTAGGTGTACCTCGATCTATAGACAAAAGAAAACACAGACACGAGGTTGTCTATCATGTATGATGCCTAAGAGTACCAGGTTATGCCTGCTTCTATGTGAAACCTGCTTCTATTTGAACATGGTTGATGCTATCTTCAAGTTGACGTGATTGGAGGTTCTGCGGCCGAGTTTGAGGCCAACCAGTCAGGCCTGCAACGACATATATAAGTTGCAGGGGGGGTTCAACTACACGCAACAGGGGCAATTGTCTTTATATGTGGTTTATTGTAATTAGATGGTATCTCATTCAGCGCCGACTCCTACCCGCTTTCCCTTGCGTGGTGCTAATACGGTAAAAATATGGATGTCCTCCCCGCCCTGCCCAACATCGCCGATTTTAATGCAATTGGCGCTCTTTTCCTCCGTGATAAAGGCGCCATCTATGTCTTTCCTTGCTCTCTTCTTCAGCCACACACAATTCTACGCTTAGGTGAAGAACTTCTTATAGGCAGCCTTCTCCTTGGCGGCGCGGGCGGCAGCCTTGGTCCGAACCGAGTTGAGCTCCCTGGTCACGGCGCCATCGTTAGGGGCGAGAGTGTTGGCCTCGGTCAAGTCGCGTAGAGCAGCCTCCTCATCCTTGAGGCGGATATATGAAATACCACGACGGTAAAAGGCCTTTGCGCGATCGGTGTCCTTAACACCGCGAACGTCAAGGGCGGAGGAGGCGGCGCGAACAGCATCATCCCAGGCCTCGAGCTTGATGTTGAGGAGGGCAGAGTTGTTGTTGAGGGAGAAGCGGAGAGCCTCAAGCTCATCCTTCAGGGACTCGGGCTGACCGTCAAGCTCAGGCTCCTCGTTGATGTAGCGCAGACCCTTCTGGTACTTGTCGAGGCCGAGGGAGAAGTTGCCAGACTTGAAAGCGGTGTTGCCGTAGTCCTTGCAGGCGGAAGCGATCTTGAGGACAGCGGGCGCATCGAGAGTGTCGGTGCAATCCTCGGGGAAGTCCTCGTAGGGGTCACCCATGGCGTCAGGCTGCTTGACGTCGGCGGCGAGAGCGGCATCGCCGGTGAGCTCGCCGCAGTCGGCAATCAGAGCCTCCTTGGCAGGGCGATCGCCGGACTGGGTGGTGAGGTTCTCGATCTGGCGAACAATAGACTTGCCATTAAGGACCTCGCCGAAGACGACGTGCTTGCCGTCGAGATGGGGAGTGGGGACGGTGGTGATGAAGAATTGGGAGCCGTTGGTGTCTGGTGGGGTAGTGAGCGTCAGCATCACGGCTCGCGCATTGTCGTGTGCTCATGAGAGACTTACTGGGACCAGCGTTGGCCATGGACAGGAGGAAAGGGCGCTCGTGCTTCTTGGGGAACGACTCGTCGTCAAACTTGTTGCCGTAGATGGACTCGCCGCCGGTACCATCGCCAGCGGTAAAGTCACCACCCTGGATCATAAACTGCTTGATGACTCGATGGAAGATGGAGCCCTTGTAGTGGAGGGGCTTGCCAGCCTTGCCGACACCCTTCTCACCCGTGCAGAGGGCGCGGAAGTTCTCGGCAGTCTTGGGGACAAGGTCGGCGTACAGCTCCATGGTAATGCGGCCCACGGGCTTGCCGCCGAGGGAGATGTCGAAGTAGACGCGGGGTCGGGCGGGGGAGTCGCCGTCGGACGCCATTGTGATGGTTGTGAGGGGATGGTTCTTGGTAGGTGCGGGCGAGGAGGAGGGAGAGGAGGGAGAGGCGCTGCGGCAGGGCGAGGGTGCAGGTGGAGGTAGATGTGTGGTTGTAGATGTATGAGTGAGGTTGAAATGTACAAGTTCCAGGTAAGACGGTTTTACGAGCTGGAGTTTGGGGGTCAAGGCAGAAGCGCAGAGAAGGAGACAGAAGAGGGGAGCTTCCTTTCCACTTCCGGAAAAGTCGCGATGCAAGTGAGCCCGAGATCTCGCGCTTATAAGTGGGTAGCAAGTGGGTTCTATGAGTTGCAGAACTGAGTGACAGGACGGGCAGAGAAGTGAGGCTAAGAGGAGGAGTGAGGGGACGTTGAGTTGGCAAGGCGAGACGGACGGGAGTGGACGATATTTCAAGGGAGAAGCGACGAAGAAGTGAGAAATGCAAGTAATAAGCAAGTAACTTATGTGTAGGTTACTGCCCCGAGCAAGCACGAGGGAAGCGAAGGGAAGGGGCTCCGAATCTCTTTCGAGGAGAGACATGAATGAGCCTCGGGCAATGCGGGGTTCCACGGTTGGTTGTTGGCATTACAGCCAGCACCACAGACAGACAGCACTCACTCTTCCCTTTTCTTCCCTTGGCTTCTTTTCTTTTTCATTCGCAACCTGCGAGAAAAGAGAAAAGAGATGACGACAACCGACGATGGTCTGTCCATCGACACAGCTCAGCTGAGGCACTGCGCTCTGCTCCAGCACTCACGAGACCTGGGGAACAAGCAAAAAAACAAGGGGTCCAAACCAATGCGAACCAGCAGATTGTCTTTCTTTGCCCTCATGCAGCTGCTTGCCTCTTGCGAAATTAACGTACATCTGGCCATGGCAAACAAAGAGACACCACAAGCATCCGAATTGAGCACCATTGACTCACTGAGAGAAAAGAGGCAACAGCAGCAGACGACAGCTTCTTGGACGTCAGAACCGGATGGCGGGGGAGGGGTGACTTGGCCATGATAGCCGACAGGGGGGGCCAGCCAGCCAGCCCAGCCCAGCCCAGCCCAAAAGCTGCTCCTATTTACTGTAATTACTTACTGATCCGGCTGCGAGCAGGCCCAGCTGGCCAATGCCAATCCCCCCAAGCCAAGATCAACCCAGACCGGGGATTGCATCAAAGTGAATCAGACAGAACCCCAGAGGCCTCTCTCAATGTTACACCAGCCAGTCTTGGCACATGTCGCATAGGGAGGGACATTCTCTCTGATCTTGCGAGACAGACGAATAATGTCCAGTCTATAGGTACCACAACAGCCAAGACATGGACATCTCCCTCCCTCGGACAAGTTGGAAGCTGAAGCTGAAGCTGAAATCTGTAGAGGCTGAATTCCGTCACTCCCGTGCCGCCCCGGGGTGGAGCAGCCGGCCGGCCGGGCATGAACATGGAGAGCAAGGGTTCGAATCATTATCGCCGATGCGGCGCTTACGCTGCTGCTCCTGCTGCTGGCACGGCACGCAATGCAGCCGGAATAATTAATTTCATTTATCCAGCGGGCCCTGCCGACGGGAGTAATTGCCCTTGCGCCTAGTGGTCGCAGCCCGCCCTTGATGTCAGCCACCCTTGGTTGAAGAAAGGGCACAACGTATCATGACCTGGCTCTGTTTGTTACTCACACATTTTGATACTAGAATGCTCTCAATTGCTCTGTAATGAGAGAGGGTATAAGCTCGGATCTGGCTGGTAACCCTGCACCAGTTCAGGCGCTTCACGGTGGCTGTCTGATAGTTGGCTGAGCTCCCTACCTATCGTGGTGCACCCCAATCAACAGCTCCTCTCTATCCTTCAAAAACATGGCAGAGCTCCCTATCCACGCTCATCACCCACTCTGACACCCCCTCTCTCCCGGTCCCGGCGCCTCAAGTCATCATAAGGATGGATCATGTGTGCTTGTCACCACCTGAGACAAGAATACTACCCTGCGCTGCTGGGAGGGAACTGCATTCTGAGGTGGGAACAAGGCCAGCCCAATGCAAGGGACTCTCGTGAGGCGAACAGACGCCCATTGGCATTACGACGGGCCAAAACGGGAAATATCTTTTTGGGTCTAGGTGACAAAAACAATCCTGCACAGCTCCCCTGCGTCGTGAACCACCTCGCCAACCACAGCTGCCCCCGTGGTGGTTGTCTAATTCAAGTACAAAGTGCATCATGGTAACTCCCGAGCCTTGCAAGGCCCAAATCTTGTTTTCTCCCCCGAAACCAGCCAGCCCAAAATCCCACGGGGGGGCGGCGCGGCGCGCTATGGCATACAGAGAGAGGCACATCTCAATCCATCCCTGTAGCACGACGCGAGATGCAGCCCCGGTTGGCGATCCTGATACTGACCGGCCAATCACAGCATCCCCGGGAGGCAGTGTGTTGGTGATGTCTGCAGTTTGACATGGAGACAGAGCCGCCTTTCATGCTACAGCGACCGGGGAGCCGGATAGAGGGAATGAGACGAGTCACTTGAGGATGCCCTCATTACATGCCGTGTGTAAGAAAGGCAGAGCTGAAAAGAACAAGAGAGAATCCCAACATGTCAATGGTTGTTGTGTAACCCAGCCTGGGGTTGCGTCATGTTTTGGGAGTTGGTGATGACTCTTTCTTTTTTTTTCTTTTTTTTCTCGGCTGAAGGTGTGTTTGTAATTTGCTGGTGGCTGTAAATCACACACATGAGCTGGCATTAATACTAGATGCATTATGTCAGACATGTCTAATATTCGGCAGGACTGCGACGAGGCTGAGGGGAGGGCGCTCAACAATGCAAAGGCCCGTTACACAGCGCTGTATCTCTATCGTCTATAACCTCTCTTCTATAGCCCAATGTCTCTATAGCATAGCCCGCCCACCCAGCAGCCACTCGGCCATCCAGACACCGGGTTTTCAGCTAGCGAATCCTCCAACATGTCTCTTATTCCGTCTTGGCGCCGTTCTTGAGCTCCAGAGTGACCTATCGTCGTGCTCGTCAGCCGAAGCCCATCTTGAAAGCGCTTCAGAATAACTCACCGGTCCATCGTTGACCAAAGCCACCTCCATCATGGCTTGGAACTGCCCGTCCTTGACCCTTTCCTCGAGGTAGCCGGCCCGGACCTTTTGCACAAAGTAGTGGTAGAGCCGCCGCGCCTCCTCAGGGTTGGCTGCGCCGTGAAAGTCTGGCTTGGCGCCCTTCTTGGTGCTGGCCAGCAGTGTGAACTGCGATACTGCAAGCCAGAAAAGTCAGCCGTGGCTCCAAGCATGGGGGAAAAGGGCTGGGGGTGGGAAAAACCTACCGCACAGGACCTCGCCCTCGATATCAGCAACGCTCTTCTTCCACTGTCATAGATTTGTCAGATCATATGGTTTCCTACACCAACGCCTCCCGGTATCACAAGTTTCCGACCCCGTACCTTGCCGCCCTCGTCGTCGTCCCAGAGCTTCATCCTCAGCACCTTGGCCGCCATTAGGTCGGCTTCCTTTTCCGTGTCCCCCGGGGCCACGGCTGCGAAGGCGAGGACGCCCTTTCCGATGGCCGAGATGAGCTCCTTGTCGACGGTCACGGACGCCGACAGCACGCGCTGCAGGATAACTGCTTCAAGTGTGAGCCCGGCCGTTTCACTTGTGTGGAGGGGAAATTGCCATTATTCAGGCGGGCTCATACACTGCACGTACCCTTCATGTTGTAAGATGTAACGAGTTGACCGCTACTAGTTGTATGAGCAGAGTTGACTCGACTAATTGCACCAAGGTCGGGATCCGTTCCGGGTTTGACACCGTCCTAGATCGGTCCTGTAGGTATGCTCCGTGTGAGAGAAAAAGGCTGACGATGGCTATGGAATTGGTCAATTTTTGGAAAACAAGTTCATAGATTAGCTAATAATGAATAAGTATTGTAAAACACTCTTGAATCCAATTATTCCCTGCAAATATCAACGGGTTCATGAGTTCTGACCCCAGACGAGACCGGCTGAGTCGTCGGCGACGGGCCGTCCTTCCAACAGCTTCTGTGATTCCGTGGCCCGTGTCATGTGAGAGGCGCTTGGCCTGGCCAACGCCAAGCTCTAGCCTTGGGTACCTACGCGCTTAGCAGACAACCACGTCATTGAGCGTATCCCGCGATAGCGAAGAGGAGCCTGCGGAGCACACAGCATCCCCGGAACTTGATGAATTGCTGAAAAGGAGCCTCTGTGCTACTCTAGCAATTTATTTCGCCCTCATTGCATCGCTTTCGCCCCTGCAAACGCTGTCCGAAACCCCAAATTCCAGCCGGAAGCGTTTCAGCAGCTAACCGCGCCCTGCCCCAGGTGACCCGCGGCCCGTTAGCCAATCGCGCGCCTGCGGCTGTTTGGCCTCATTACTCTATTTCCCACCTTCAATCACTATCAATCGTTTGCTTCTCGCAACGCATTTCGACCCCTGCGCCCCCCGAATTGACTCCCCGACGACGGTCACAGCATTTCACTGCTGCTCACGACCTTCTCGGCCTTTTTAACGGGCACGCGACACCCCGTTTTCGCCCAAATCCGACCCCTCGCACTGCCAGCCAGTGCCCCCAGCCTGACCCGACGAGGCGAACAAAGAAATCATATCAAAACACAACCCCACGACGACGCCTGCACGACCAAACCCCGTTTGCGCCCGCGCAGTCGCATATCCTAATCACAATGGCGGCGAGAAAGTTGCAACAAGAAGTCGACAAGTGCTTCAAGAAGGTGGCCGAGGGTGTCGCCGAATTCGAGGCCATCTACGAGAAGATCGAACAGTCGAATAACCCGGCCCAAAAAGACAAACTAGAGGACAATCTCAAGCGCGAGATCAAGAAGCTCCAGCGGTTGAGAGACCAGATCAAGACATGGGCCGCTAGCAACGACATCAAGGACAAGGCTCCGCTGCTGGACCACCGGAAGCTGATCGAGACGGTTGGTCTCCTACCCGCACGCCCCTGACAGACAGAGCACAGCGTATTGACCGGTCCGGATTAGCAAATGGAAAAATTCAAGGCCGTGGAGAAAGCCATGAAGACGAAAGCCTACTCCAAGGAAGGCCTATCAGCCGCCGCCAAGCTCGACCCCAAGGAGCAGGCCAAGGTAGAGGCCAGCGAATTCCTAAGTGGTATGGTCGACGAGCTGGAGCAGCAGATCGAGACGCTCGAGGCCGAAGGCGAATCGATACAGGCCACCATGAAGAAGGGAAAGAACAACACTGCCAAGGCCGAACGCATCGCCGAAGTCGAACGGGTCATCGAGCGACATAAATGGCATCAAGGGAAGCTGGAGCTTATCCGCAGGTCTCTCGAGAACGGCGGTGTCGAACCCGAACAAGTCACCGAGTTGGAGGAGAGCATCCGATATTACGTTTCCGACGGCATGAACGAGGACTTCATGGAGGACGAGGAGATGTACGAGGAACTAGACCTCGAAGACGAGGAAGGTACCTACGGCATGGGCCCCGACAACGAGAAGAACTCGTCACTGGATACGCAATCTGTGCAGGAGGACCTGGCCGCCGAAATCGAGCCCCCCAAGCTGTTGCCGAGGAAGGCGCCGAAGGAGTCCGAGACAGCACGGCGGACGTCCTCCCAGACCAAGTCGCCTTTACCAGCTCTCGCAACCTTGCATGCTCCCTTATCGACTATTAGCAATGGCAGTGTAGGCGGACCCGCGATGAAGCCAGCATCAGTACCGACGAGGCCGGCGGGAGAGGGCCTCAAGTATGCATCAGCAGCCGCGGCCGCTGCGGCGAGCGACAAGAACAACGTGGGTATTGCGCCGTTACCTCCACCGCCCGGGGCCGCACCATCCAGCATATCACCTTTACCGCAGTCCCGATCAAGCGCAACCAACTCTCCAGCAACATCTTCCGTGCAACCCGCGTCGCAACAGGCCGAGTCTAAACAAGGTACACCAGCCATCACGGCTGCCGAGCCTGAACCTATACCCTTGCCTACGAAACCGTCCAAACGATCAAAGGCCGCCGGAAAGCAACCCGCCGTGCCCGAAACCACCGAGTCACCAAAGCGTATGTCCCAACGAGATCTATCCATGGATCCCCAACTAACATGCCGCCTAGCATCTCAAACAAACGGTACTTCTAACGGCATCAAGCGTATTGAGGAAGAGGAAGAGTGCATCTACCACCTACCGGCAGCGTTGCAAGATCTCGTCGAGACATACGAGACATCCAAGAAACGCCAACCCCTTCCCTCAGCACCGTCAACACTACGCATGATGACCTCGAGTCAAGCAAGCTGTCCCGATATCATGGATGCCGACGTACCACGATCATACCGACCCGACGTACCCGTGCCTCCCACAGGGTCGGGTTTCCCTCGTGAGCCGCTCGCTATCTTCGACGACCCACGACTGTACTCCCGTATCGACCCCGACACGTTGTTCTACGTCTTTTACTACAAGCAAGGCTCCGCTCAGCAGTACATGGCGGCTAAGGCCCTCAAGGATCAGAGCTGGCGGTTCCACAAGCAGTACCAGACATGGTTCCAGCGACACGAGGAGCCCAAGAACATCACCGAGGATTTCGAGCAAGGCACATATCGCTTCTTTGACTACGAAAGCACTTGGTAAGGAATATCGAGGTCACTTGTCATAAGACATGCTAACAACCCAACTAGGATGAACCGACGAAAGGCCGATTTCAAGTTTGCCTACAAGTTTCTTGAAGACGAAGTTTAAAGGACCGACCTTGAATCCCTTGAATCAAGCTGGGCATTACTTTCTGACCCGTGATTACGGGACTGTATGTGTGTGAAGAGTATCTGGAACGGAGCTATGGGATAGGGCTGTGCTGTACTTGGGGCTTGGAGCCTCCCTCGGCAGGTTTCACTGGGAGCATGGGGGAAGAAAGGGACGGCATCATGGGTAGCCTCATCTTTTTTTCCTTGCCCTCGCTGTTCAGCCGCTTGTTGTGCTTTTTGGGGGACGGGCAAATGTGCGAAATGGCTACAGGGGGCGTTAGCAACCTCAATGTTTGAGATATGAATACGGAACCTTTCGAGCGCCAGGCGCTACAGCCCTGGGAAACAAACTTGGCCATGTTCTGCTTCGCATGTGATGTATTTGTGGCTTGCCTGCCTGATGAATTTGGATGAGGGGGTTTCGCCTCGCGGGTAGCTGTTTCGCGGAGGAGGGCAGTTGTTGGACAATTCCTAGCCCCTCACATGAAGACAGCCCCAGATTACGACACCTAGGACTCAGCTCGTCTTGCTGGCACACGAACATGTGGACATGCCTTCCCATCCACATGTGTCGCGCCTCTGGGATATTTCTGCAAGGTCGATTGATTCCGCGTTTGTGAGTTGACGTGGCACGTCCAGAGGCTTCGTCAAGGTGAAGCGCTCCTAGACAGAAGCGTGCCGGTGCATGAGAAGGGTGAGACGCATTGCTGCCCAAAGTAAAAAGAAACCAAAATAGCGTTTTGTTTGGATAATATATCAGTAAGGATGGGACGGGATTGTAAAAAAAAGAAGAACTGAAATTGTGCAATTGGTTTTTCTTCTTTCGCTGTCGCTGGCAATGAACCTAGGAGCTTGTGTCGTTCGAGACTTACACGCCATAGTATCGCTGCAACCTTGCGAGTTGCGAGGCGACGGAGCAGAGTCACCTCACCACAAAGGCCAAGCTGTCATGACCGGGGGAAGAAAAAGAAAGGAAATTGAGAGCGAAAGTCAAAGATGATCCCTGCCGTCTTCGCTGATGCGGTTGCACTTGCGTTTGTGGTCTCGATTCCCCCCTTTTGACAGCTCAACCTGGAACTGACATGAGTATGACTGGGCTGATGACGATACTGAGCTTGAACCTGTTTCTGCGTTCCTGCTCACCTAGGTGACGGCAAAGTGCGATTACTGAATTGAAATCAAGGCTGGCGAAGCAGGATGCTTGGGTCGCCTCGACACCACACATCGGCTGCCTTTTTCTACGGCACTCAACACCAATCGAATCGACAGCCAGCCCGAGTGCGGTGAGGCACTGCTGTCATAGAGTTCGTCTTGCTGTCCTCTATCTTCTCGACGAGGCGGGTCCCTATCCGCAAAGCGACCGACTTGCGGCACAGGTTGGCCATGGCGGGCTTGATGCAACCATCTTAATAGCTCATTACCACGATCAGACTCAGAGCGGTTTGGTCCCTGGCCATTCGGACTTCGCCATTGCAGCTTACCAGGGAGTGAAACGAATCGAACGCAGCATGGAATAGGAAGGTTTCCAGAATGCTTCCACAGCTGCCCAGGGTCCTTGTCAAGGAGGAGCGTCGCGGGAGACAGATCCATGAATACGAGGAAAGGGGGGGGATCCATGATAAGCGAGTGTGGTCACTATCGACTTCTAGGTGGCATGCATGGAGTGCTTCCCCGCGAGAGTTCTTGTCATGGGTCAGGTCAAAGGGCGCAGGGATGTGCAGCAGTCCAAGGTGGCCAGGAAGCCAAGTGGGCGAAATCGGCAGAAACAAACAAATTTGGTCGGGCCAATCGTCAAAACCACGGGCGAACCATCTCGAGGCGCTCACATGGCCTTTCACTGCCTCAGTCAGCCTCACTACCAAGACGCCCCGAGCTACAAGCGACAGTAGCCTTCCAAAACGAACCAAATCGACGAACCAGAAGAGAGATAACGACAACGGCTTTTTCGGAGAGTTTACCCTGTGGTGACTTGCAGATGCCGGAGAAGGACCCGGTAGGTCAGGTAGACGAGACAAGGCGTCCAGGGTTGCTTGCTTTAGGTCTGCCTTCGGTCTGCTCTGCGACGATCGCCTTGGGCTTTCTTGCGGGCTGCCTCGTGTGTCAAACCCGACTTGGACGTGCTGGAGTGACTGATAGGCGGCGCGTAGTGACAAATGCAGAGGGAATTACACCAGCCAGGAATGCGAAGTGCTGTAGGTCAACCAGATGAGTGACCGAGTGTGGGGAGCCGGTGGGAGGAGGTGTGGGAGATGGCGGTATGACGATGCCGGGGCCAGTTCTTTTCGTCCGTGCTTGCCTTGTCTGTCTGTGCTTTTTGATCCGCTGAGGTGAAATGGTGATGATGTTGTTGATTGTGATGCAGCGCTAATATCTGATGATGATATCGGGTACCTGGATTGACTAACACCGACGGACCAGAGCCACAGGAACAACCCCAACTCCACAGGACCCAAGCTTCCTTCCACCAGGCAGCAGAAACAAACAGTGGCTAGCACGAACCCTGCCAGTAATGTGCCGCTCGATTGGGCGCCGTCATCCAAAGCAGGGGGTTCTAACTTCCGTGCGCCTAAGCTCGAACCCCATGGAGTTGAGGCTTGTGCTTGTGCTTGTGCTTGTACCTCTGCGCAATGGGCGGTTGCTGGCCGTGCCATGCGCTGTGCCGTGTGCCACATTCTTCTGGAAGGGCAAGGCTCTCGATTGGGTCCACTTGTTGATGGCTTTCCACAGCAGAGATCTACACGTCGCGATGAGGGATGAGGGTGCTAATGCGAAGCATCTAGGCCGCCGCATAAGAGATGCATCAAGGACAAGAAGAAGAAGCTGGCGGTGGATGGAAAACCCTGTAATTGCCATTATTGCACTTGGTTCGTCCGTTCCTTCCCCTCCCTCAACTCTGATTGAAACCTGAGGAACAGTACCTTGCGCTTGCCTCGCCGAGGGGATGGGACGGGAGGGGTGAGCTGACCCAATCTCTAGGTAATTAATTGCCTGTATCTAGGACTTTACATACTTGTGTTCTGCCTCGTTTTACCCTGCCTCAGCCACCATTCTTGTTTCCTCTCACGGCTGTCATGATGATTCTCAGGCTTTCATTCAAGCCTCTTTCAGCCCCCGGCTCCTAGCACAAGGCTTCTCCCACATGCCGTGCTCTGATACCGATTCGTCCCGCTGGGGATGCTGATGGGGACCAGACGAGATGGGTCCCTGGCAATGACGATGAATTCCTCCCGCTACCGAGGGCCAATTCCGCTCGCCGACTAGGATCGTTAACGAGGTCGCAGTAACGGTCCCAGTCCCGCTGCGACCCGCGTCTAATTCATCCATGTATCATCGCTCAATCAATCATATCCACGACGTCTCTTTTTCCCCACCGAAGCCGTTTGATGGATGACAGCAACAAGCGTCTTCCAGCACTTCAGTCTCTCCCCTGCGTCTGGCCTCTGCAGCATACAAATCAATACCCCGGTCAGCCACTGCGGCGCAAGCGTGCAACAGCACGCCCCAGCCGTTGGCACACACCCTCTGGAAGGGCCCCAAGGACGGCCAGGCTCTCAAAACTGGCTTTGCCTTTGGAAGCGACCGATGGAAATCTGCTGGTTGCGCACCGCCCCTATCTCTCTACAGTACAGCACAGTCTTGCTATCACACGCTACAGTACATTATGACATACAACCAAACCCCGGCCAGCATCCCCAATCGCCATCTGCCACACCCGCATCCACTCCCGCCGCCATGTCTCTACCCGTGGCAGAAACCATTTGCCATTGCTCAACATCAATCGTCTTTGCTCTCGCCCTACCGATCTCGCACCCGTCAGCCCCGTCATAGCCCATATGACGCCCACCCAACCGGTAACGTCACTGCTTTGTGCTGGATCAGCTCGTGCTCCGCTGGGCACTTGGTTCCCTTACATCGCTCCCGAGCTTAGTTCGGGCGCTACGCTACAGGTTGCTGCTTTGGTCAGACACCAAACTCGGGCATTTCTCTACTACTGTACTGCGACGCGAGCAGCCAAGCAACCCAGATTTGTGCTGATCCCGACCCCGTGCTCCCTTCCCTGGCCCTTGACACTTGCTGGCGCGAAGCATGTTGTTTCTTTCGTGGATGTACACCCACTTGTACCTAGATTCGTCTGTACCACACGAATCCCGGTTGACCCGGCGCTCTCCAAGGCCCTGTCAGCCGTGGATCCTTCCCATGCAAGTCAATTTGCGTCGTTCCTGACACCTTCCAGCAAGCCAGGCTAGCCACTTGAGCGAGCTGCCTTTGCTACCTTTGCATCACCTCCCTTCTTGCCCTCATCCGCCTCTTTTCCTCTTCAGGACACCGGACAAGGACCAAGTTGTCCAAGCCTCCTAGGCGCCTGTTGACTCGGTTTCCACGTTTGTCTTGAAGCCTTTTGTCGTTGTCTGTTTGATTCTGCCCTTATGCTGGATCCCGTCCAGCCGACAAGTGTCAACTCAGATCACGAGCCAACTGGTACCAGATGCTTCGCCTCAGACCCCGGTCGTTTCCTCAGACACCCTTGATTCCGCTATCCTACTGCCACCCTTGTCATCAACCTCGCCTCTATTGTCAAGACACTCTCGGCCGTGTCCCATCTGCCCCATCAGATCGAGTGCTGGCCCGGGCTAGGTCCGTTGGATCCCCGGCAGCTACCCCAGCCATGTTCTTGACCCTAGATATTATTCTAGAAGCCTAATGCACCCCTTCGGTCTTGCAGCTGAAGCTGCCAAATGTCGGTGCCAGACAAGTCTCTCACAGTTTCAGACCCACGTTGCCTTTTCGCTCTGTGTATGACATGACTCTTCACCTCCCGCCTCACTGACCAATGTGCGATTTGAGCCTCACCTTTCCCGACCTACCTTGTCCCTTGAACTGCCTTAGCCTCCACCACCTACCTGCCCGCTCAAGCACCCACCTTTCTCTCCCAGACTCTCCTCTCTCGAGCATATAACCAGAGCTCTGGCCGCCTTTGTTCTATCTGAACTCACTCATCAACCTCACATCAATTCTCATGCCTCAGTTTCCATCTTCTCTTTCCAATAGCCACCATCAAGATACCTCGTTGATCGTGGCCTGCAACTGCATGCCACCATCTCTAGCCATCGTCGCCCGCAAGTTGGTTTACGTCCCGCTTGCTCGTCCCCTCAAGCACCCGTGCTTTCCACGCCCGCGTTGAAGGAACTCGGGTATAGTTAAGCCAGCCATACGCCAGACCAGCTTCTCTGCTTAAAGTAGATTACGACTCCCGGCATCACGAAGCTTGTGTCATCCAGCAACAATGAGCTACGCATACAACTACAACTACTACTACGAGACCTCGTCCCCTCAGGACCAGGCCACATCGCCAACCGAGTATACTTTCGAATATCAATCCCACCCTCTTGCTCGGGACGCTAGCTCTGGGGGCAGCTCTCAGGCCTCATCCATTCCCGAGTCTCCCATGCAGAGCGACTATTATACTCACTATGACTCGTCAGCGGTAGACTACTCCGCCTATACATATGATCCTGCCCATCAACAATACTATTCCCAAGTTCAGTCTCAGGCAGAAGAACCCATCACTCCCCAAGGCGAAACGTACGTTCTCCATCTTAAACATTGTGTAACTCTTGCTAACTCTTATCAGTTCCTCCAATGGCCGTGACTGGCCTGTCGCATGCCTTTCCCCTGGCTGCACTGCTCGCCCTTTCAAGCGCACTGCCGACCTTCAGCGTCACTACAAGAATACCCATGCTCCCGATTCGAGCAAGGACGCTTATTACTGCGACTATCCAAAGTGTGGTCGGTCTCGCGATCCCTTTCACCGTCGCGACCACTTCCGCGACCACCTACGCGAGTATCATCGTGAGGATATCCAGAAGCGCGGTGCAACCGTCAATGAGGAGTGGCTCGAAGGCCGATACCTGCCAAATAACTGGTGGCGCTGCCCACGCTGCCTCATCCGAGTCTATGTCGCCAAGAGCGACTTTGAATGCCCCGAGTGCAAGACATCGTGTGAGCCTAAGCGCAAGGAGAAGCGCCGCAGCCGATCTTGAGGTGGGTGAGCAGTGACACAGCCTTGCTCGCTCAATCAACCAAACACAAGACACCACAAAGTTTCGCGCTCCACGGGCTGAAATCACAATTTCGCCTTGCGCGTCACGGTTCTGCACATTCAACAGGCTCTCCTCAAATCGAAACTGCAATCAGAGCAGCGGGATGTGCCGGCATGTGCACTTTTACGCAGTACAGCTCACCGGCCTCCAATCCCGCCTTGCAGCTTGGCATTGAGGCTGCAGAGCCCCTGTATACTACCTCCACCAGTACACACACCAAGAACGGCTCCGAGGCTTCAAGGCGTTTTTTGTCTTCTCTTGTTGAATCTACGGTCTGCACTGTGAGCTGTCTGCCTGCGTGGCATTCTTCGCTCCCTGACACTTTTCACTCTTGGCCCTCTCATTACTCCTTCATTCCTACCACCCACACCACCTTTATCCCTCGCAGGACGCAGCAAGGACTCCCCTGGGCCTCTCAAAAACGCCCATGCGCTGCAGATCCGTCTCCACCGGGTCCCAGCTTCGCGCAAGAGGCTGACATGAGAGAATTGTTCTAGAAGCGGGGCTGACTTGCGGGGGTTTCGGGTGTGGCTGTGTCATGCACGATTCTTCTTCCATTCCTTCCATTCCTTCTATCGACTTTCCTTTCCTGGACAAACTTACTGGGATCTGGCTGGGGTCCAGCTGGAGGCAGCGAGATAAGAGCTGTCGTTATTGGCAGGGGACAGTACGCCGTGACGTGTGACGTCTGTGACGAGATATGAGGTACGCTACTTAGATGGACAGATTTCTATATAGACGGCCGGAGTTTTCTTGTTTCTGTTTTCATTTGCCGGTTTGGTTTCTTGGGGGCGTATTCTACAGGGTGTCTCGTGTATTCATATTTTACTTGTACATTTGTGTGGGGATGTTTAGATTTCTACAGAAGATACCTGGCTTGAAGCTTGCAGTACAATTAGACATTGCGTTTTCCCTTGACTCTTGCGGTGTGATTACACATGTGGCCACAACATGTCGTCCCATGCCTCATCCCCTTTTACCGACTTTGTACAACGAGAAAAGAGTAAACTAATTATTAGATCTTCGGTGACCCCCTATCATGTTGTATCCCCCGCGGAAGTCTTCCCCAAACATTAGCACCGCAGTAAGCATGTCTTCCCCACGACGCACCACACAATATAGCGCACTGCGCATCCCGCTCGTGACCTCATTCCTCATGCAGCCTTCCTCAGCCCCAGTGTTCCTAGCCCTTTACCCTCCCATCCTTGTGCCTACTGCTCGTAGTACTCTTCAATTGGATCCCCATCATGGTCCGGCATTGAACGGAAGTCCGGCCGTCCCTGGTCCCTGCGCCGTGGTCGCCTGCCCTTCTTTGGCGCCACACGCGAAGGTACGGACGGAACGTTGGCTGAACCGTTGCTGGCCAACCTTCCAACAAAGAGGTTAGGTTGGTGAAACTTGAAATCGATAGCCGCTCGAGGTGACGCTGGTCGGGCGGCCATGGAGTCGGTCATGTCCGAATCATGTGTCTGCGCTTCGGTTTCTGACACAGTCCGAATGTCTGCACTGCACAGTCTTTCTGTCGGCACTTCTGTCATAGCTGATGTTGAGTTTAGATTCGGGGACGGTCTGTTTCGGGATGCTGGTGGTGATTCTGGCAATTGGAGGCTCAGGTCTGATTTGGACCCCGAAGGTGGCTCTGCAACATCGCTTCGAGGATCATCCTTCAATCCCAAGTCAAATTTGGTCTGCTCGTGAGCCTCCTCGAGCGCCTTGCGGCAGATATCGACGTCGTCGTCGAACACGAATTTCTTCCAAATCTCGTCCTCGTCTTCCTCTGTGGGTGTCGGCTCTCGTCTTACTTCCTCGTGCTCGTTATATGCGCCTTGTCCTCCTTCGCTCTCAACTAAGAGATCCATCAAGTCCTGGAAGTCCAGAGACTTGGGAAGCTCTGTCCCTGTTGGAAGTATTATGTCACTGCCTGGCTTAATAGAATCCTCTCTTGAGTGATGACTGGGGCTCTCTGTAAGGGCAGAAGATTCCCTACGTTCGTTATCTCTCGAAGGATGGCGCTGTTGACGCAGGTCCGGTAGGTTCAATCCCACGTTCGCGATCTCGTGGTTGGAACTGTGAGGCGGAACCGCACTGCTCGAGTCGGGATTCGAAACCGACCATGTCGACTCATCGCCCGGTCCTTTTCGACTTTGTGTCGGATTTTCTGAGGGATTGGGAGGTTCTGTTTGCGACTGATCATCCGAGTCGTTCCAATGATGACTGACACCGGGAGTAATGGATCTTGAACACCGTTCGTGGTCCGCGTCTGGCGGTTTCCGCACATCTACCTTTGGGTTTGAATTCAACCATTGGCTCCAGCGGATATCGTCTTTCGTAACTCGATGGGAAGATCGCTTCACAGTGCCAACCGTGGCAGCGGTGCTTTCATTGTCTTGGGAAGCAACGGAGCAATTGTTAAGCATGGAAAGCTGCCTTTTTCGAGTAGGGCGAGGCTGGTGTATGACATTTGGTGAGGATCGCACAACAATACTAGGCTCATTCAAGGGTTGTTGTTGCTTATCCCCCTCACATCGCTCCGAAGAACATGGGCTACCGGTGGAAAGACTCGATCGAACAATGGGTGTTGACGGTTCTGACGGGAAATACACCCTTGGCTGTGTCTGTGGGGCGCGTTGAGACTTTGAGCTTGGTCCTCGAGAGTCACATGTGCTAGAGTTGGAGTGTAGTCCAGGCCGTGAAACAGCAGTTCGGACTGAGTTGTTCTCCTGATTCCAGCGAAGGTCCTGGCTCCCAATTCTTATTCTTATATCATCGTTCGATAAGAGTCCCTCGTTTAGACGGTGAGTAGCCCCAGACCTTTGCGGTGTTGACCGGATATGAGGCCCCTTTCTTGGAAGTTGGTGGTCTCCTCCGGATGCGGGTTTCGGAGGATGATCTCTATGCCATGTGAAATCGGGCAGCATTGATTTTTGAGCACGAAGACCCGTCCAGTCGCTTTTCTCAAGTAATTTCAGTCTTTTTGCGGCGATCTCTGCAGCGGACGGCTTTGGGCCTGTCGCTGAGCTCGTATTTGTGCCATCCCGTCGCGGAATCAATCCCTCCCCTGGTGTTTTCTGTTTTCTTCGAGGGGTAGACGAGTGATCTTCAGCGTTTTCTTTGCCTGAAATGTAGTCAGGAATGAAGGTCGACGGGAGTTGGTTGTTCCTGGACGCTGCTTGTTGCTTTCGAGCACGAGCCTTAGCAAAGTATTGCTTCTGGCGAGCAGCGTCTTTGTCCCATCCCTTGCGGCGGGAGTGACGGGCAAGAAGGCCTTCGGTCCAGTTCATCTGAAAGGTGATGAAGTGGCGCGAATGTTTTTGATGAAGAGGAAGAAATGCGAAACAAATTGCCGAATGGAAAGAAGGCTTTACGGTGGTCATGGGAAATGGAAAGAAGGCATCCGCCATTCGTGTGGCAGCTGCCTCTTACAACCAGATGCGTACCTTATTCGGCATGGGCGTCAGGGTAATTAATGCCCACTTCAACCAATTGCAAAGATTCGGCTTAATTTAAATATACTTAATAACTACAAAATGGAGAGCTTGCAGCATTTTTAGTTTGCCATGTGGCCAAGTTGTAAGTAAGGCACAATTAAACAGCTGCCTAACCCATGAGTTCATGTCACTCTCCAGATCCTCATCCACCTAGTATTAGGATTCGTTAAAGAGCGACGTCTCAGAACATCAGACCATAGGTAACAGACAGAATCATCCATGAATCTATCTATACATTGTAGCTTTGACACTGGGGCTGCTCATGGGCAAACAAAGGCACTTTCTGCAACATGTTTTAATGCCCAGCTAGATATCTTCCACATACGAATATTTTCATGAGCTGCAGGTAGGTAAACTACCCAGTTACGCAAAATAACAGGACGTGAGAGAAGGGAGGCTGCGGCTGTGGTGTTGACGCACAGTGTCGATTACTCAAACATGCCCCACTAACACGGCCCCTGCACAGGCCAGCTAAGCTTGATGCTGATGACGGAGCTCCCTTGGGCGTGGTGCTGCATCTGGCATCTAATTCTAGCGCCAAGACGACACCTTTCACCAACAGCAGCATCGCAATCACCACGCGCCTCTGCTGATTCCGCACTATACACATACCGCCTCTCACTTCGCCATGGCTGACGCCGAAGAAAAGGCCCGCCAGGAAAAGATCGCCGCCGCGAAGAAGCGCGTTCGTCCACCCCTCCCTTCCCCTCTGAGCCGACAGCACACCCAGCTAACCCGTTCCGATCTCAGGTCGAGCAACTGAAAAAGAACAAGAAGAAGGGCGGCGCATCCAAGAAAGCCAAACCAGAAGCGGCTGACGCTCCCCCTCCAAGCGACGAGAAAGCCACCGAAGAAACACCTGAAGAGCACGCCGAGGACAAACCCGACGAGCAGACCAAAGACGATGCTGAAGTAGCAGCCAAAGACGAGGAAGATGAACTCTCCCCCTCAGATACTCCGTCTCTGGCCCAGCAGTCGAAGCTGAGGTCTACATCGTTCCGCGCCGGATCGATCCCTTCTGGTGGCGCAGCTTCTCCTGCTCCCTTCAGCCCTGATGGCGACACTGCGCCGGATATCTATAGGAAGCACGTTGCTAGAATCGAGGAGCTAGAAAAGGAGAACAAGCGATTGGCCAAGGAAGCTGCCGACTCGGAAAAGAGATGGCAAAAGGCCGAGGATGAGTTAGCAGACTTGAGGGAAGGCGATAGTGAGGAAGACACTAAAACGGGTGGACACGAAGATGGCCTCTGGGACAGTTTGGTGAGTACTCCCACTGCTACACTAACCTTTGTAGTCCACTGATAGGAACTATAGAAGAGCCAGGTTGCAGCGCTTCAGCGTCAAAACTCGCAGCTTCAGCAACAAGTATCACGCGGTTCTGGTCACGGACATCGACCATCTATGTCCGTGTCAACACCTCCGGCTGATCTCAAGGCTCAGCTTGATGCAAAGTCGGCCACAATTGAGTCAATGGAGATCGAAATCTCAAAGCTCAGGGCACAAGCCGAGCGCCATGCAAGTGGTTCGACCTCCGAGAAAGAGCAGATCACAGCCTTGGAAGACAAGGTAGCCCGAGCAGAGGCTGCGGCAGGCAAGGCGCAGCGCGAGCTTCAGGATCTAAAACGCAACCTCGAACGAACAGCAGAAAAGGCTGTCCGCGAAGGTAGCGAACGGACCAGCGCCGAAACTAAGGTGAAGACTCTCGAACACGAGCTGGAGGAATCCAAGAGCGCTCGCGATGACCTCGAGAAGAAGGTCGAGGCACTGGAAAAGAAAGCTACCACTCTCGCTACGTTGCACAAGGAGCAAGATGCACGATTACAGGCACTCAAGAAGGAGAAGGAGAAGGCGGAACGAGACACCACTGAGTTGCGGTCGAAAGTTGAGAAGCTCGAGAGCGAGAATACAAAACTTCGAAGCCGCAAGTCGTTGGAGGGAGGCGGTGGGTTGGATGACGAGAGCGTGGACGAGCTCGAGGACGAAGAGCGCCAGAAGCTCGAGAGGAAAATTCGTGCCCTCGAGAGTGAGGTACACGAGCTTCGCAGCGGAGCCTGGATTGGCAAGCGACGCGAAATGGAGGTGGCAAGCCCCGGCTTTCACGACGTTGATCTTTCGCCCGGGCATGCTATGTCACCAACTGGCAGAAGAAAGTCTGGACCTGGTGGCATCGGCGACTTCCTTACGAGCGGACTCAACGCCCTTGCAGGTGGTGGTGACGACGAGTTCCTTGAAGATGACGACATGGACTTTGACGAGGACGCGTTCCGTAAGGCGCAGGAGGAGGAATCAAAGAAACGGATCGAGCGGATCAAGGAGATCAAGCGATCACTTAAGCATTGGGAGGGATGGAGGCTCGATATTGTCGAGACTCGGAGGGGTGGAAACGAGGGAATTGGTGAGATCTTTGATGTGTAATGGCTTGGAGACCAGGAATGCCATCTAGGATGGCGCCCAGGGAAGGGATTGTGTACAATAGAGGAAACGTTCAATGTAAGGCTTTGATGATTGTTTATGCAAAAGGTTTCAGCATGGTATAGCTTCGGCTTATCTCCGAAGTCTTCGGAGGGTTTACTGGTTCAGCAGCCCCTACCCTAGGATAGATGAGGCCAGATAATGTGTGGTGGATTAGTGTGCACATAGAAAGAATATAATACCAGTAAGGGTCCCGCTGATCATATCGAGTCAGCTCTTAGTCCCTGGTCCCTTTCTGTCACAGTCGGGAGTTTATAACGGCAGTTATGTTTATGCTTCGGAAACTTGTCCTGATGTACACCACCCAATCATGACTGACCACACAGAGTTGATGGCAACACCTGGTGCGGAAAAGGATTAAAAGAGGCTGCATTCCCGTCCCGGATCTTCGCATATCCCTCATCGAGCTTCGGTATTTCCTTCCCTTGATTTGGGCTGGAAAAGCAACAGCAGGCAGCCCGAAATCGCCTCTGCCCCCGATCACGGCGCGGAGAGCGGGTCCTCCACCGGAGATCCGAGACGGAGAACGGAGATTCGGGGCGCGCCGAGCTGAGGGGTCCGGACTAGCGCAGCTTTCCCCCCATCTTCTGCCCCGCGACGGGCAGAAAGGTTACCGGGAAACGGGTCGGGCGGTGTGTTATTTCCGGGGCCGCAGTGCAGTAGCAGAGGAATGTTTGTCAAATGAATTTATAAGGCTTGAGCTGAGGCGCCATGCATAGCATAGTCTGAGGCTTCTGTGCTCAGCGTACTGTTCTCGGTGATCATGGCTGTAGACGGGCATGTTGGAGATATTGCCCGTTTCGGAATGATGTTCCCCCTCCCCCTCCCCCCGGATCGAGTCGACCAGTGACGCCAGCGGGAATTCCAAAACACTTTTCTGACAAATAACAGCTCGGGCGTAACAAGCCCGAGACGAGGCGGGCGAGCTGTCATGCACGAGAAGCATCAAGGGACCCGAGGGGCCCAACAAAGACGCTCAAGTCGCTTTTTTCTCTTATTTCGCGCCGGGCGCCAGTCCCCCACTCAGCGGGGGTCCACGCGGAATCGACACTAGTGCTAACCGTCGAGGCTGGGCACTGGCTAGAAGCCTGAGAAGCGCCTTTTTCTCTGCTTGCGGATGTTCGCAAGGTGCCCCAGCTCGGTCAGGTACCGAAGCTGGCATCCCCAGAGAACCTGGCAAAGAGGCAATAGAGTCCGGGTTGGCTACTCGAGACACGCCCTGAGCGGCAAGGGCACGTAATGAGAAGCCGAAGGGGTCTGGAGGGCAAAAACACCGCCCGAAATCATCGCGAGATGTCGAAAAGGCAGCACAGCTTGAGCCTCAAGTTGTCGTTTGCGGAGGAGGACGTCATGAGTGCTATATACAAGACCCCTGCTCGCGTCCGTGTCTAGATGTCAGCCACTCTGAGCTCTTTTTTTCTACCTTGTCCCGCTGTTGTCGCCGTCTTCGGGGGTATTGCGCCGACCAGGACGGACCCCAGAAGGCTAAAAGGAAAACAGACGTGATTCCCACTCGGCTGTCCGTTGTCGGATGATTCTGTGTCCTTTTTTCTCTCGGCTGAATTGCAGTTTCTCGGATCATTCATCATCAACTTGAGGACAGCATCACCATCATCAACTTTGCGGAAAGAGAACGCGAACAACTTGGCTGAAGCGCCAAACAACAACGTGACAGCTCTTGTAAGTGAGCATTTCTCTTTTAGCTCGCTCTGCTTGACTAGTAGAGCCTCATCGACAAGCCACAAGACATCATCATCGAGCCTGTGCGTCTCGTCATTGACCAGCGAGAACCACACTCCCTCCATTTTTGGTTGCTTTGGCTGTCATTCTCAAACCTCACTCCCCTCGAAGCCCTTTTTTTGCCTCCCCCAAAGTCAAAGCCCTCACTCTCGGTCGGGGAGCTCCTCCCCCAAGGGAACAGGAAGAGAAATCATCCTATCCCCGTCTGTCTCATCACATCATCCCATCTGCAGCGGCTCCTCTCTTCTCGCTGACGCAGAGGTCTAACGATTCCCCAGCTTTGCCGCCCTCTGCTCTTGGTAGATTTCTCCCGCTAGCCTGCAACGAAAAAAAAAGCGGCGCCTCCAAGCCCGTCCTCATCTAATCCGGCCCGTCTTATTGGGGGGCAACCGCATAGTCGTACCCCATACTCGGTCGCATCGCCGTCGCATCGCCGCATCGTCGGTCGGTTTTCCTCTCGGTCGCCGCCTTCCTGCGTCAAAACACCTCGAGTTAACCGGCTACTTCCTCGGTTGAAGCGTGCACCTTCCCCATCCCGAGAGATCCTGCCTGCCTAACCACAAGGAAGGCACCGCACTCAAGCACACACCCCCTCCTTCCCTCCTCCGACCGTCCGTGTCGCCGTTGTTGCTCTTGCACCCCGCCGCGTGCAGCAAGAAGCAAGACCAAGAAGGAGTTGCGCCTTCCCCGTTTGCCTGTTGCCCCAAAGCCAACCCCCGGCGACGACTCCCGAGCCGGCCTTCGTGGAGACCTTTTTATATCGGATTCTTCTTTTGCCTCCCGCCCTTTTCTTCTCTTTTTCGCCCATCATGCCCGCCGTTGCTCTCGCCTCTACCGTCCCGAGGTCTCTCCTGTCGTCTTCGCTGCGCCGTGTCGCTCTTGCTTCTTCCTCTTCGATCGCCGTCCGTCCTGTCCGCGCTTCCTTCGGTGCCGTCCAGACCATCTCTCCCTTCGCCGTCCGCACAATGGCTTCCGCTATCCCCAAGATCAAGGTCAAGAACCCCGTCGTCGAGCTCGATGGCGATGAGATGACCCGCATCATCTGGCAGTCCATCAAGGACAAGTTCATCTACCCCTACCTCGACATCGACCTCAAGTACTATGACCTCGGTCTCGAGTACCGTGACGAGACCAACGACCAGGTCACCATTGATGCCGCCGAGGCCATCAAGAAGTACCAGGTCGGTGTCAAGTGTGCCACCATCACCCCCGACGAGGCCCGTGTCGAGGAGTTCAAGCTGAAGCAGAGTGAGTTTATCCCCTTCTGGCGCTGTCTTAGTCTGAGTTGCATCTTGCAGCTCTCTGCTGCTTCCCCCACCAATCGCCACCCCCGCACACATGATGAGGAGAAGAGACAGCAGCAGTGAATGCGGACTGGGGCAGAAACATGGCGAATGAGACGCTGAATGCGAACCTGAAAAAGAAGGAGAACAGACCTGGCTGACTTGCATGCTCTAGTGTGGCTTTCCCCCAACGGCACCATCCGAAATGCCCTCGGCGGTACCGTCTTCCGTGAGCCCATTGTCATCCCCCGCATTCCCCGTCTTGTTCCTGGCTGGAAGAAGCCCATCATCATTGGCCGTCACGCCTTCGGTGACCAGTACCGCGCCAAGGACGCCGTCCTGCCCGGCCCTGGAAAGCTCTCCATGGTCTACACCCCCGAGGGTGGCCAGCCCCAGGAGATTGAGGTCTTCCAGTTCAAGAACGGCGGTGGTGTCGCTCAGTCCCAGTACAACACCGACGAGTCCATCACCGGCTTCGCCCACGCCTCTTTCAAGCTGGCCCTTGCCAAGGAGCTGCCCCTCTACATGAGCACCAAGAACACCATCCTGAAGAAGTACGATGGTCGCTTCAAGGACATCTTCCAGGAGATCTATGAC
Organism: Fusarium sp. JS1030; assembly: GCA_000966855.1. Lineage (NCBI taxonomy): Eukaryota > Fungi > Ascomycota > Sordariomycetes > Hypocreales > Nectriaceae > Fusarium > Fusarium sp. JS1030. Next base: position 1,115,347 of record JWIW01000097.1, on the reverse strand, counting down.
ACCCAGTACAAGAAGGAGTTTGAGGCCAAGAAGATCTGGTACGAGCACCGTCTCATCGACGACATGGTCGCTCAGATGATCAAGAGCTCCGGTGGTTATATCATGGCCCTCAAGAGTGAGTTTTTCCAGCCATTGGCCAATGAGCTGCGCGCTTGCTTAGCTCATTGAACTAATGTCACTTGACATGCCTCCAAAACCCATATTGAATGCCGCTGACATTCTTTCGCAGACTACGATGGTGATGTCCAGTCCGACATTGTTGCCCAGGGCTTCGGCTCTCTCGGTCTCATGACCTCTGTCCTCATCACCCCCGATGGCAAGACCTTTGAGTCTGAGGCTGCCCACGGCACCGTCACCCGCCACTACCGTGAGCACCAGAAGGGCAACGAGACCTCCACCAACCCCATCGCCTCCATCTTCGCCTGGACCCGTGGTCTCATCCAGCGTGGCCAGCTCGACGGCACTCCCGAAGTTGTTGCCTTTGCCGAGAGCCTGGAGAAGGCTTGCATTGACACTGTCGATGTTGACGGTATCATGACCAAGGATCTTGCTTTGGCCTGTGGCAAGTCAGGCCGTGAGGACTATGTCACCACCACCGAGTACCTCGACGCTGTTGAGCGCCGCATGAAGAACACCCTCAAGGAGAAGCTGTAGATGTCTCGACAGCTTCCATTCTCCCCCGCCCCCTCTTAAACCTCTCTCACCCCCCTTTACCTTCTCCTCACTCTCTTGGTCTCTCCTTTTCACCCACAGAGTACCATTCTTTCGTGATGACTTGGGAACCGGCGTTAGAATGTGTTGGCAGTCTGATTAGCATTCCTCCTTAGCCACTCGGCGAGTGAGAGAGCTTTGCGTTTCTCGCAACGCTTCGCCGGCTTGGATAACGGAGTCGGCATCGTTAAGGAGCAAATATGCACATAAGGCTTCCTTTGTAGAAGGCAAGGCAGCAGGGCAACGATTCATGCAGAGCATTCCTCCATCGTTACTATGGTAGGGCAGCGCAATGGGGTTTTGGAATAGCAAAGAAGAGGGTTTTGGAGGGGGACGACAAGAACACGATGTAGCTCGTGTGTCATGTATAGGAAGGCAAGCAGGCAATGTAGATAGAAGACTCCTGCTTGATCTAGCATCAGTACATAAAGATAAGATGGGCTACCCAGCGCTGCTTTATAGTTTTTCGCACCACGCTGGTGCCCCTGGATACTGGCGTCGTTTGTTCCCTGTTCTCTCGTGTACATATGACACCTCGCTCCCAGCCCTCTTGGTAGCGGGAGAACGGGGGCAGAGGAGTCATACGACCAACGCCAAAGTAGTGCTTGAAGCACATCCATTGGGCCCTCTTGTCCGTCCCGCACCTTTCTCACATGTACACTGAAACGTAGGTGACTCTCAGATGCCGCTTAAACGCCTCTTTTTTCTTGCTGGCTGCTGTCAAAGTTCGGTATTTGTCCGTCGCTGGCAACCTAATACCCCTGTAACAAGCCGCAGATCTAAACCCCAAGCCCACCCATTTCACCCAAACAGAAACCCTGATTCCCCATGTTCCCCCCTTGCCCAGTTTGATTGTTGATGCTGTGCTTGACCTGTGTGCATTCACCCTCCGTCTCCCCTCTTCCAAAGTCCGCGGCACGGAGGAGGGAATGCCTCGGCTCAAGACACACGTGTTTCATCACCACGTAATAATAGATTAAAAGTTGAAACGTCAGTTAGCTTAGGCGAGCTGAGTCAGTGCGAGATGCGACCCTCTCCCCCGTAGGCCCGGTGAGTCTCCGGGTTGTCCCGATTTAGATGGCCCGGCCGGCCGGAGATCCACCGCGGTGTGGATTATTTGGGAGCATGGCATATTTGGAATATGATGTGGCTCGGTATAGCCTTGTTCTGATGCGTGCGTGCATACGGATACTGTCCGTAGTTCTTTGGTTCTGATAATGATACAAGGTGCGAAGATCCATCATCCTCCGTTGAGCGGCTAGCTTCGCTCCAAGAGGCAAAATGATCGAAAAAGGAAAAAAAGAAGGGGGAACCGGACTTATAGAGCCTGGTAGTGTGGTGCTAGTCGTCCCGGGCTGCAGCAGCCTCCTTCTTAGACTTGCGCACGCTGGGTGTTCCATCGGCTTCACTCTTACGCTTCTTCTTAGTCGGCCGCGTTGACGAGCCACGGGGTTTGTATCCTGTGTCGTCGTCGTGCCTCTTGCGCTTGCCTCTGCCAACGGGTGTTGAGGTAAGTTCCGGGTCTTCGTCCATGCTGGCGTCCCAGTCGCCGCGATCTGCTGCCGCTGCTCGCGCAGCGGCGCTGACACGCTTTCCTCTTGTACTTGCCCGGCCGCCGCGTTCACCCCGTGTGCCGCGCGTCTTGCGCCCGCCGGTGTGGCCACCTTCGCCATCTTCACCGTCCCCGTGAGCTTCGCCGTCCTGGAGAAAGATCTTGGGCGCATGCTTGCGCAGCCAGTTTGTCACGCTGGTTGGGTTCTTAAGATGTGGGTGTGAAGGTTGGTGTGTGTTTGGATGTGCGCGAGGAGCAAGAGTGGGTATATGTTGTTCAGGGTCGATACCGAGGTCGACTTCGTAAATGTAGTTGTCGACGTCGTCGGCGGACAGGAAATCGGCGGGATGTGATTCGCCTTCGGGAGCCTTCAGGTCGTTCATGATGGCCGGTAGAGTCTCCTTGGCGTTGCTGTAAGACGAGTGAGGTACTCCATTCAGGAGGTCTTCGAGCTTCTTTCCCGGGTGGTCCTTTCGGTTCGCGTGGTCTCGATCCAGGGGCAAGGCAATCGCCTTGGGGTCGGATGGCGGCTCGAGCGATACGTCGATTTGCTTCTCGGGCGGAATTTGAGGAGAGTTGTTGATCTCGAGCAAGATATCCAAAAGTCGGCTGCAAAAAGGAGCATGACACGTCAGCTGCCGGGCGCGCGAGGCTGTATCAAGGGTCTGGTGGTGACATACTCATTCTCTACGGCCAAGCGCTTGACAAGCGCAGCCGCTTTATCCTCCTGCTTGTGTAGCTCCTCGCCATCGTGCATCTTCTGGTCAAAAACGATGCGCATCTTTCGATACTTCTTCTTCCACGACTTGTAGCCGGCGCGATGGCGGGAGCCGCCCTCGGTCTTGATGGGGGAGTCGTCCATGACGGGCGAGCCGGCACGCGATGATGCTCGGGAAAACGCGACGGGTAAATGTGAGAATTCGTCGAAAATGCTGTTGAACGCGTGAAGATGGAATGTGGAATTCGAGATGGCGATGCGCGATGCGTTGATGATGAGCAATTGAAGGGAACAGGTTTTGCTAAGATTTGGGGCGCCTTGCGCACCAGATGGGACGGGAGGTGTTGTTCTCGGGTCGGTACGTAGCTTTGATGCCCACTGAAGCAGCCGCAAGGCTGTCCTGCGGTTGGTGGGCTCCAATTGGCGAAGTGCTGCATGGATGTAAGGCGAGTCGCCTGAGCGCCGCCGGGCCATCTTTTTCCCGAAACGACACCTGAATCACCATCCTAACAAGATCGTGATGCGAAATCGGTGTTGTAGGACTACAAGTTCATCCTTTATTAACCAAATTAATTCTCCTTCCGTAATTCATCATGGGGTTTTGAAACTTGTATTCCATTTTTGATCATATCACGACCGACCTTTGAAGGATCTCATTAATCTATTCCCGAACCATTCCGGAGTATCACGATGCTACCTCCTTTCCTAACCTCTCTAGTTCTTGTGCGATGAACTCGGCAGCATTAACCATCTCAGTGCTGCCATAAACGACTCTCTTCTTGGCCCTGTCTCCTGCTGCTCGGCCCACCCACTCCTGTAGATTGCCGTATTCGTCCATGCTGCCGCCGCCCACCGTAAACACAACAGCTTCGCTGAATCCCTGCCGCCGTTGCCCAAAGCTGGCTGTTTGTCCAGGTCCTTGAGATCCGGGCATCCCGCCAGGTGTGTTGGTTCCCGCCCCTGAGCGCACGGCGCTTGGAGGAGGCATAGTACCCCGGGCATTGGCTGATCGAGGATCAAAGTAGAGATAGTGTTCCGTCTTAGCGATGGCAGAGGACGAGGCAGATGAAGGCTCCATGATTGACTCGACAATCTTGGTAACGGTAAAGTCACGGTCGGCAGGAAGGAAGTTCTTGACTCCACTAATAAGACTCTCGAAGTTGGAGGACAGACCGGTAGGAACTCCAGATTCCTTGAGACGGTCCGTGAGACGGGATGACATGGAAGAGAATCGCCCGAAAAGATCAGAAGTTTGGGCCGGTTGTGCTGTGTTGTTGATGGTTGTCAGTTGTGTCATCTTGGTGGTTGCTCGAACCCTACCATGTGTTAGCAAGTTCAAATAAAGATGTTAGAATAGAAACGCTTACTGTCGAATATAGGGCAGACTGGAGACATCTGCGCCTGCTTCTGCAAGAGCCTTCTCTAGGCCTTCAAAATCCACTCGGCCCACCTCGTGCTCAGTGCTTAGGAACCAAATAATGAACAGTCGTAGCTTGTCCACAGGGTCAGTGCCCTTGTTTTCATCTTTGATGATCTCCATGATCTGGGCTTTCGTTGTCTTGACAACACTCTCCTCAAGCTGGAAGTAGTTGTCGAGTTGGCGATCCTTGATGCCCGTCAATAAGGCCGCCAAGATGTTCATGTGCATATCGAGGATGCCCTTGCGCTCTCTCATTTCAGGGAGCAATGTTATAGCCGCTTTGAGATGTTGAGCGCTAGCGCTTGTGTCGTTTTGCAGGTCCTCCAGATCCGTCACGCCGGTCTTCTTTGTGATTGCGGCCGTGTCTTCCTTATACTTGGTCAACTCGGCATCAATATCTTCCGCAACCTGGGGGAATGGGCTGGGGGCGTTCTTGGCCCAGAAGAAATCGTTCGTGGTTAAATCGTATCCCTTTTTTGATGTTCCCTTTGCTGGGTTTCCTTCCTCCACGGGAGTTTCGATTGTGATCCGATTCAATTTCATATTGAGAACGTCGTGAACCAAGGACTGGTATGTCCAGGAGTGAGATAGCATGGGTATCAAGTCGACATTGCGGTCAAGAAGGATGAGGACAGGTCGTGATGACGGTGTACCAGCGGATGCGCTTGGTCGAGGGCCTGAGAATAGGTTGTCCTTGGAGTTGAGGATATGATCTCGGAGCTTGCGGTCAAGTCGTGCAGCGACCATTTCGGCGGCGGCGCCCTTGGGGCATCGAATGATGGGGATAACTCCTGTTGTAGAGAATTAGCTCAATGCGCCTTTATCGTATTCGATAAAAGACATACCCATAGTCACAACAACACTAAAAAGACCGCTGACGATCCTGTCCACCACCCGATCAAGCTCGGCGTCGCTTGTTGCCGCGCTATTCAGTGCCCAGTATGTGTGCTCTTGCTGCATTCCTAAGCTGAATAGGTCTGGCTCGGCAACAATGAAGTTGAGGTATTGGTCAAAAAGCTGGGCAATGTGCTCTGAAGTTCCCGCGTTTGCCGTCTGCGTAGCAAAGTCCTCGAGAAGGACGCGGGGCAATGAAGAGAGGAAGTTGATGTAAGCCGGCGAATACAGGCCCTTTTGCAAGTCGGAGGTGATGCTTTGGAGGTTCTGCGCATTGGGCTCGAGGAGGTAGATGACAGGAACGTCGGGAATAGGGTGTCTTGCGCCGCCAATATGCCTACAAACTTGGTGTTAGAGCTGGCGACTTAGGGAGTTGCTTGACTGACTTACATGTGCATGGTTACACCCATTGACCGCAAGTCGCTGACGCGCATGACGCTGCTGATGACATCTCGGCCTAGATCGTCAAATACCAGCACCTTCCAGATAGGATTGCCATCGGCGTCGAGTATGGGCGCAACGGGAGCAAGCAGTCCATTGGCGTGTGCCTCGTCCGCCTCGGAGGACTCGACCGTCTCGTTCAGGTTGAGGATCTTCTTGAGGGATGCTTGAGAGTCTGTTAATACAGACCAAGAGTAATTCGAGAACGCAAATTTACGGACCTATTTGGCGATCGCGGAGCGAATTCCCCTTGGTGGCCATGGTGGCAGATGACGTCGGGGTCGTTGTGCCAATAGTGATGATAGTGGGATGCGCAGCTCAGGAGCTGAATGAACAAGGACAAGTATCTCGGTCGCCTCGACTGCAGACAAATGCGCAAAAAAGGAACAAGACGAAACCTGGCCTGATCCGAATAAACAATCCAACTGCAACCAGTCGAGCCAGATCTTCAGGAAATGGCCTTGTCGATTCGATGCCAGCTTTGAGGCCACGATACCAAGGTTGCCAGCCTGCTGGTCAGAGAAGCTCCTCGGCGCGCAAGCTGGGAAGCACGGACCGATTTAAAGGCCGACCGACAATTGGGTGACGGAGGGCAGTTGCGTTGCTGGCCCGCTGGTTCCAGGGGGAGCAGGCACGAAAACCACTGAGGGCAGCTGCTCGACACGACCTTGGAACCTTAATGGTGGGGCCATGCCTGGGACCAAATGGCTGTTTGTGCCTGAGAAATGGGGCCATACTCCTACACGTCCCAGCTCCATTCTGTTGCGAAACCGCCAGGGACTTCTTTTTCTACTCACGACGACACTTCATCAAACACCCACACGCCGTCATCACTCATCGCGACAGCACGCAGCGTCGGCGCCCAGCAGTCGCACTGCGCCGGTAGATACTCGTGGCGCTTGGGATTTCGATTTCGATTCTTCCGCGTTCACGCATCCGATTTGGCCGCGCCTGTGTCTGCGCCCTGTTCTGGCGGACTTCGGCGTGTCGCCCTTGTGCTATCCTTTGCCTCTTCGACAGGTCACGCCCACGGTTCGATAATGTTGTAAACAGCAAGCGACTTGCGCAATATACAGATACAGATGGGATAAGGTTTCTCTACTTTTACGCCGGTAGGAAGACAGATCAAGTTGCTCAAGGAAACCTTGACTGAATCAAAGGGTATGCCCAATCCTTGCCCCGTCCCCCTTCCCCCTCCACACGCCAGCATCTATCACCTTTGTCGCGCGTCATCGTCCGAGGCCGTATTGCGCCATCATCATGAACCAAAGCAGCAACATTGTATCTGTGATTTCTCTATGAAGAATGGAATCAGCCACTCGGATTCTGAGCAGCATTTTAAATTGCGAGATGACGAGCTGGTGACCGTCGTGGAGACTCGCTTTGGAGATAAGGGCTTCCCAGCGTCGTCTTTGCATCAGCGAAGAGCTGCGGCGGCTGGGTAACCAAGTTCCAGGCTTGAGCGCAGTGACGAGATCCAGGTATCTGCAGTCTGGCAACCTAGATGCGAACGCGCACCTAAGCTGCGGGCGAGTGTTTGATAAAAAGAGGGCATCCAGACTCAAACAAACAAGGCGTGCCGGTCGTTGATCCTCGTCCTGCGACGCTGCAGGCGATGGTCGGGCTACTTGGTACAGGGGGCTGGGTGATAACATTGCCAGCACAGCCAGAACGGCCAAGGCCGCGACAGTCTCGCAGGCTCAGCAGGGACTACACTAAATGGGGGCACACGCATCCAGAAGAACAGTGGCTCCACGGCCAGAAATCATTCTGCAATGTCCCGACGAGCGAGGCAATTCCATCGCCCCAAAAAAAGAATCTCGTCGACAAAGCCAGTTCGTTAATTCTGGCTTTCGAGTTCATCCATCCCGGTGTCCTCGGGTTCTTTGTCGCCCGGTTCCCTGCGCTCGAGCCTTTGTCCGACCGTGGTTGGAGATGGCCCAACTTTGACGTTTCCACCAAGCTACCTTTGCTGGTTGCCCTTTATTCATTCGCTTTCTACGTCCGCCCATAACATAACAGGATTCCAGTGCTGCGACGTTCTTCTTTGACGGACCGCTCGACTTTGCCTATTTTCACCATCACTCATCACGCTTTTTTCTCTTGTTCCAGACTTGCTGATTGTTCCTCGTTTGCTTTAAACAGATCCCGTTCTCCAGCACTTCCCGTCTGGATCCTTGTCACATCGCCTGTTGTCGCCTAGCGTCATTTTGTGGTGGGTCATCTGCAGCTGTGATAGCCGGAAACCTGCCGCTAACAGAGGGACCTTGGGTCAGGTCTCGCTCCAGCGTAATTTCTGCGTGTTAGTACATTCTTTTTCTGTTCCCCTGATTCACGGCTGTGAACTGCAATCATGGCTACATCAACGCCTAGCCACAGGCTACCACACCCTTTGCATCTCGTTCAACCGGGGCTCACTCCCGCATTGCATCGCTCCCGTCTTCGCATGCACACACAGTCTGTCCATAGTGATGATCGCTAACGAACGCGCGCTAGCTTCTGATACTGCCAAATAATTAATCCTTGACGCTGTTGCGTTGCTGTCGTGGCGGCTGCCGCCTCAAGCATCGCTTCATCGCAAGATGCAGTCCTGGTCCAACAGTGGCCAGAATGGCGCTGATGAGACGCAGCACCAGTGGCATAACAACTATGCATTCGCTGGCCAGAACGGCCAGTTCGACCCTCATCAGGCCTGGTCCCAGTCCATGGCTGATCAGTCGGCGTACTCGCATATCAACCCTCAGGATGCCTCTGGGTCCAACTTTTTCGAATCTGATCAAGGCAACTCCTTCCTGGCCAGCGGCCTTCATGGCTCGCAGCCAAATCAAGCCAGTTACCACAGTAGCCACGAGTCGCTGGGACTGAACCAGCAGTACTCACAGGCCTCTCAGGATGTAATGGATCCGGCCTTTAGTGATATTCACCCTGATCTGTATGGCCAACATGGCAAGATGAACCTGGATAATTCTGTCGCTGGCGTTGGCCAGCTTTCGAGCCACCCTCACTCTTCAGCCTTTTCATATTCCCTGGTCCCACCCAACGAGCCCTCTTTCGAGTCTCCGATCCAGCAGTATTCTCAACCACATGTGATGGCTCAACCGAATCGGCAGCAGAGTCATACTCCTGTTCAACAGTTCGAGGGCATGTCTGGGAATTTTGCTCATGGACATGGATTCAGTCGGCCACCTCAGCATTCTCCTGTCCAGAACCAACAAACATATGGCCAAAATGCCTTCTCGCCACCCGTCAACGGCCAACCTGCCCAGCTACAGAATGAGCAGCTCCATTACCAGCAATCACACCCACGAGCGCATCAGCCGCCGCAACAACACCCACAGCAGCAACCACAACCTCAACAACAACCACAACAACCCCAGCCCTACGCCCAGGCTCAATATGCTCCTAAACAAGGTCTCACATATCCTCAAACCACGCAGCCGTTACCAAACCAGAACTTTCAGCCGCCTGTGCACCAGCAACAACCTCCTTTCATCCCTAACTCCTCGCCACCACCTTCTGCAAACCACCAATATCTTATACCCGAGCCCAATATTAAACAGGAGGCTGGTGCCTCTCAACCTGCCATCGCCGAGCCCCCTCCTAAGAAGAGGAAGCGAGCGGCTAAGAGCGCTCCCGAAACGCCCACTCCTGAGCCTGCAGTAGCTCAGGTAGACTCGCCCATTGGCTCTCCTATCGCCAAGAAGGTGGACGATATTGATGCCCTGCCGGCTCCAACTCCTTCTCCCGAAGATGCCCAGCTGATAGCCGCGTTCAATAAACGCACCAAGGCAGCCCAGGCAAAACACCCCGCCATTAAGGGCCTCCCATATCTCATTTACGATGGAGCCACAAAGCTTCCCGCTCCCAAAAGTTACGACAAGCTTGCCCCGCTCGTGGCCATTCCGGCCCGTAGTGGAAGGCAAATGGTTCCTGAACTTGGCTACAGTCTTCCCTGCGAAGTGCAGGGTCGGTTCACGAGCCAATATCGACCTTCCCCAGACAAGGGGGGGCTAGATGAAAGGCGAATCGAGGCCAAGGTCTTGCTTGATGATTTTGATCGGTCGATGAAGGGGCTCGGTAAACGACGGCCCAAGTACACGGAATATCCTCATGCTTTCAAAGAGCAACTCAAATCGGACGAAGCTTCCAAGAACAAGGCAGAGAAGAAGGCAAAAAAAGTGCTAGAAGAGGAGCGCAACAAGCCGGTGAGTCAGCCTTTCCCCCATAGTATTAAGAGCATCCACCTAACTGTATGAAGATTCGTGCCGCTATTCGTCCAACAGATCCCGCTGAAGCCGCTGCCTGGGATGCTATTGGCATTGTCCATGTCGAACAATCCGTTGCCAGGACAAACTCGCTTATTGCGAGTCGAGTGCAACAGGCAGGCGAATACTTTATCAAGCTGCGTGGTGAGATGAACCGCGCCAAACAAGAGCTTGACCAGGCCGTCAAGGACAAGGAAGCTGAGTCTGAGATTGCAAAATCTCGACAGGAGTTTGAGCGAAAGAAGGAGATTCTCTACCGAGCTTTGGATGCCACTATCGAGCATGCGGACGATGCGGTTCTGGATAACCTTGGTGGGCATCAGAAACTGGTCCTGAGTCTGGTGAATGCGTTGATTATGTGTATCAAATCGAGCGATTTCTCTGGGAAGCTCCCTAAAATCGTCCTCGAGCTTTTTACCCATTTCCCCATGACGAAGAAGATCGCCGAAACCACAAACTTCGAGACGGTGAGAAAAAGGTTCGCCGACAAAGGCGACTCCGAAGTCAAGGAGTTGGTTCAGGAGATAACTGCCAAGATAAAGAAACTCAAAGCTGCTGATCCAGAAACCTCAACTGGGTATACTGGAACGTCTGCAGCAAGCAGAGCAAAGGCAGGCTCCAAATCCGCAGCAGATCACTCTGCGAAACGTGGCCGAGACGAGGAGGCGGACACACGAACAGTGAAGAAGATTGCGGTAGAATCCAGCGGCAACTCTCTTAGTAGGAAACTTGCGCAGCCCAAGATTCAACTTCAATCGGCATCTAAGACCACCGCCGCCAAGGCGGCAGCTGCTTCTATTCTGCCTGGCAAATCCAGGCCGATAGCCAAGTCGGTGCCAAAGCCCGAGGCCAAGGCGGACAGCAGCCACAAGCCCACGAATGATGATAAGCCGAAGGCAGATCTAAAGCCGCCAAGACCTGAAGCCAAATCTCCTGCTCTCAGGAACGGCACAACATCGACTTCCAGCGCCTTATCGGGTATTGCATCGCTCCTTGACTCAATCAACGCCCCCAAGGCTGAGTCTCCAGCTGCTCCTAAGGAAACCAACAGCCCTGAGACCCCGGAGACGCCTGAAGAACGGGCCAAGCGACTCCGTAAGGAAGCTCGTCGCAAGCTTCGGGTCACCTGGAAGCCTGAGAGTGAACTTGTTCAGGTCAAGATCTTCCACAAGGAGGAGGCAGAGGATGAGGGCAGAGAGGTCAACATGATTCGCGATGCTGGCGACGACCGATCTGAGGGAATGGTACTCAAGCAACGCGCCAACGTAGAGGAAGAGGATGACGACGACGATATCCCCTATCAACCTTGGATGGGCCCTGTTGCGACCGATTTCTCCAGATTACCAGAGGAAGTACGAAACAAAAATTTTGTGACTCGAGGCGGAAATGTCACATTTACTACGGACGAGCAGCAACGAATTGCGGAGAGAGAACAGCGCGAACTGGTGGTCATTTATACCGACCCTGACGACATTCCACCGACACCCAAGTCGCCGCCACCGGAAACCGTCGGGAGCAGTGAGCGCAAAACCCATTACCTACCGGACGATGCCAAGTTCCAAGAGATTCAGCTTCGCTGGCGTGATGAGCAGCAAATGGGGGTTGATGGGGCTCTCTACAATGCACTTAAGAGGATTGGTACGAAAGAAAACCCATCAAATCGCCTCGATTCCATCTTGGGACGCCTTCGAGGGGCGCCTTCAGCTCCTCAAAACTCCTCCCAGACCGCTCCTTCACAACATAGCCAAAGCTCGGGACATGATACCTTGCCTATTGTTGGCGGTCGTGCTGTCACGGAACAGGTCATGACTCTGCTCAAGTCGGATAAAGTTAAGAACTGGAGGGATCATGTCTCAACCACCGCTGATGTCTGGCGCACATTCCACTATGCTGATCCTGCTGCTCGCCTTTGCGGGGGGGCTGTCGAGGGCGTAGCTAAGGCCCTAGCTGGTAGGCCCTTCCCGGCCACTTCGCCTCCGGAATGGATTTTGCATGATCAGGAGAAGGTCCGTGAATGGCAAATGGGATATAACAAAGAAATGCTAGTCCGGCAGAAGAAAGCCGACGAGGAGCATGCTAGAGCTGAAGCTGAGGCGAATGCTTCACGAGCTGTAGGAGCTAGCGCTGCGACTGGCCAAGCGCCCGGTAACTCCCAAGACTGGGCAGCATACTACTCTCAGCAACAAGCCTATGCCCCTTATATGGCTCTGCTGCAGCAGATGACTGGTGGCCAGCAGCCGGCTCAACAACAAGCCAGCGCCGCGCCGTCACAGCAGTCTCAAATTCCCGACAGTCAGCTCCAGTCTATCTTGGCTGCCATCAACCAGCCATCCCAGCAGTCGACGCAAACACCAGCTTCGAGCGCGGCCCCCTATCTGAACCCCAACGATCCCTCTTATCAGCAATACATGATGCTCACCCAGATGGCCCAGGGGCAACAGGCTCCTCCACCTCCGCCACCACCTGCGACAGAACGGGACTGGGAGCGAGACAGAGAGAGGGAGAGGGATCGCGATAGGGAATGGGACCGAGACCGGGATCGCGTGCACGACCGCGATCGTGAGGATCACCATGGGGGCAGAGGTGACCGTGACGGCAAAGATGGCCGACGTAAGAGAGGCACATTGCCGCCTCACAAGCCAGCCAATAAGGCACTCATCGGAACCAAGCCCTGCACGTTTTGGCAGCAGGGCAAGTGCGCGAGAGGAGACAAGTGCACATTTAGACACGATTGATACAGCGAGCATTGTAGCATTAACTCGCCTGGAGTATTCTACTTGGTCAAAGGATTTGAGAATTGGAATGGGACATGGTGTATATTATTGTAAACAAAACTCGCATGAACTCCTGTCGGCTAGCTGTCGATGGCTTTGGTGGTTTCTACTGCAATGGGTGCCCCCATGTGCCACCATGCGGACAAATAGATGTTTCTATGTTTTAGTATGATCCCAAGGATGACGGGCACGATGATTGTTCAAGTGACTCTTGATTTTGATGAGAATGTTGTAGATTATTGCCACAGCCGCCTTCTTTGCCCTTGCCATCTACCTCCATGTCATGGTCCAATTATCACAACACGGCCAGCTGGCCTACTCAGCAGTGGCCATTTCCGTATCTCCCTCGCCAGGTCTCTTGACCAGCCCACGTAGGCTCAGGTCGTAGACGACGTCCTCAACCCTCTTGACGTCATACTTGACAGCATCCGCTCGCTTACGAAGGATGTCGTTTTTGAGGTTAAGCAGCTGGAAGCCGGCAAACAAATCTTTGATGAACCCGCTGATAACGAGGGGCAGCTCAAAGTCACCGAGAGTGACGGAGTTGGGGGCCAGGCGAGCGAGCTCGTTAGTGAGGTCGGTCAGGGAGAGGAGGTATTCCTCGATTGTGAGGTGGAAGGCGTCACGGTCCTTGAGGTTGGTAGGGACTACATGTGGCCTGTCAGCACTACGCTCGTGCCTGGAGAATGAGGAGAGAGCCTGGCGGACCTTGGAATACAGCGCCGACCTGCTCGAGAGTGAGAAGGCGACCGAGAGAGGCGGGCTCAGTATCGGAGCCTAGGCCACCGAGCCAGGCAGTGTAGACAACGGTGCCGATAGCATTCTGGACGGTTCTCGCCCATTTCCCGTTGTATCTGGATCATCGTGTCAGAGTTTGCAGCTTGTATTACGGTGGTAAGCTCGAGTAGCGTACTTGTAGTAAGGGTGCTTGCTCGCAACCTCATTCAGCTCTCCGATAATAGTAACCTCCTCTTTGATAGCATCCTCAACCTGGGACACCAGCGCGGGGACTGTTTGGCGTTAGCACTGTGCCCCTCTACGATGGCGGGCGAGAAAAACTCACAGCGGGCGCGGGGCGTCGAGTGGACGCGCGAGAGAAGGCCCTGGACGGTAGCGACGGCGCGCTCAAGGCGCTGGATGATCTGGGTGAGGTTTTCACGCACGCGAGTCTCCTCGTCGAGCTTCTCTTGGAGGTGGGAGAAGAGGGAGGGGTCGAGGAGGGGCGTTTCGGAGGACATGGCGGCGGTTGTGAGGGTGGTTTGTTGTTGGAGGTAGGTGAGGCTCTGCGGATGAGGCTCTGGAGATGGATATGGAGCTTGTTTGGATTTACGCTAGGCTGAATGACGGGGAAGACTCTTTACCTCGTTGAAGGATCAGACAATAGACGTTTTACAGAGATGGTTGCACAATGGAAGGATCTCACGACAGGACACTGCTTAGGCGCATCTACCTAACATTTACGATCTTGGGGGCTGCATGTAAATATTTTTCACCACCGAATATCACGGTCACGATCACTACAAAAGCACGAGAAAGGATTCTTCTTCACTTCCCAGGCAAGCCCGAGAAAGCAATGAAAAATGGAGCTCAAAAGTGTTCGCGTCACCTGGAGGCAGTGTAATACCAGGGACACTGTGGGCAGAATCATGTGCAAGCACAGAGGAAACTGCCCGGCTGCCAAAAATAGGAATAATCACGATTGGTCTCCTTAGAGACCTTTCAGAGATTAAACTGAAAAGAACAGATACTACACTTGATCTAAGCCAAAAGGCAAAGAGAGCTAAGGAGAAAAGAAAAAAGGAAAAGCGAAGCTTGGGAGGGCAGGCCGAGATTTTATAGAGGGTTTGGGGGCGGTGAGGGAGCTGGGTGATTGCGAAAGCGGCAGAATTTGGCCAATGAGGGGCGAGGGAAATTGGTGAGGTTGGAGGTGGTGCCTGCTCTGCTGGCGAGAATTGGGGCCCACTTTGCGGTGAAGAAGGTCCACAGGAGGCAGCATGGAAGCCTGGGGCTGGAGCAAGCTCTCATGCTGCCTGGAGGCGAAGAGCAAACTGCAATGCGTCCAGCAATGAGTATGACTTCTCCATATGGCTCAAGACAATACCGCGAGCTTGAGTGCAGGACGAATCGGTTCATTTCTTCAAGATCGCAATACATCACATTCTCTTCGGCCAAAAGAGGCGCCTCCAATCCAAGTCAACCTTCATCTTCATGCCTCTCCACGAGCAAGCAGAAAGCTACCCTGCATGATCATGATTCATTGTCAAAGGCTACAAGCCCGCGGAAAGCTTACCAACTAATGCCCCTGCAGACCCAACCTGGCTTTTACTTCTTTGCGCCATGAAACGAGATTGCTCATCAGCCTCTCAGCTCCTAAGTCCGAATTCCTCCACCGTGAATTGCTGAGGTGGGGACGGAGCTTGGCATTGGAAGCCCCATGAGCCTCACTAGTTGTCTCACGCTTTATACTAACAAAGACTTCAGTGTGGCTTGCAACAACACTTGGATCTCCCATCCCCAGGGACTGGTTCCTACCGACAGATCTAGGGACGTCCCGTTTCCTTCGTGACGGTGCATGCAATACACAAACTTTGCCCAAGAGTCTTCAAAGCCGGGTTACTGGACAAGCTGCCTGGTGGGTAGACCGAGCACCAAGCTACCTTAGGGCGAACAAAGAAATAGCCGGCGTTGTGGACATTCCCGCTCCCTCAAGTGGCCCTGGTACATTATGGAGACGGTCAGAGAGTGATGGTGACCTCCATCGCGTCTCGACTGTGGATACTCGACATGGATGACTCTTCGCCATCTCTGTGGTAGGTCATCATGTGGAATCTGCTACGTCGCCCATGGATATGTTAGAAAGGGTGGTATGCTGGGTACTGTCGATGGGCTGCTGTCCCCTCCTCTTGAGACACTGTTGGTTGTAAGAACGATCTACCAACCAACATTCCAGGCGTGATCGACAGCATCATTAGCCTGCTCCTCAGCTAGTGCAGTTCTGGCACGAACATGCAACTATTCCCGCAAGGAGCAGGCGAGCAGCATTCCCGCTCGCTCTGCCAAGTCGTTGAGCATGGTCCAGAAACCAACAGCCGAAACATCGAGCTATAGCCATGTGACGAGTCATAGCGTACTCAGACGAGACCATAATCTGCAACATGGCTGACCATAGATTGAGGCTCGCACAAGCTTGCCACTTCAGCTGAGGCCATAGCTTTCCTAGAGGGTGCTGATGGTGGGCTGTAGGCATGAGCCGTGCTCGCAAGCGAACAAACAGACCGACTGGGACAAAGCGAGAATAACACGATTTCGGATGTAATCTGTTTCTGCAGCCATACCTGAGTAGCGAAAGCCGCCAGACTGAAGCCTTTACTAGCATATTTACAGGACAGTCGTTTTGCTCTATTGCCAGGATCGCGAAACCCGGCTTTGTTGTACTAAGAAACAAGATACCCGTTCAGTCTTTCTCTCATCCAATAGTCACATTCCATACTGCACCTTAATGTCACGCGCCTCGCCCTGCTTCCATTCGTTCTTCTAGAAGAGCCAACCCCAGAGTCAAAGATTTCCAGCTGGGTGGCCACAATCCAGACGCTACTTTTATCTGGCAAAGATAGACACCATGACGAACGTGGTACTCCCAAAAGAGGTGTTCCTCGCATATGGATCAGCATTAAACTACGTTCGGGACCCGCGCTGTCGGGACCGTTGGGATGCGTTGGTGGTGTTGGTGGTGCGTGCCACAAACAATATCAAGATCGCTTAGTATTGTTCTCAACGCCCACCTACCGGATTGAGGACCAGGATAGCCATTCGCGTTAATGCACCTACTATCGGAGCACGGGTATCAGAGAGAATGCGATATCCGGTATGGGCGGATTGTATCTGAAAGAACGATATAAAGACGACCGAAATGCAACAGTGGTAATGAGATACGCTCTCAAGATCATCTTGACGAGCAACTTCAAACCTTCTCATCATCTTTTGACAACATAACTCGGGAATCATGAAGGGCATCAGCCTTCTCAAGACCTGGGGTGTTCTCCTCAACACCATGGCCACAATCGCCAGCCCAGTGGTGGTTGAATCTCTGAACGAAACTCCCGCTGGCTGGGAGGAAAACCAGACCCCCTCCCCCGACGAGGCCATTGAGCTCTCCATCGGTTTGGAGCCCGAGGATCACCAACTTCTCGCGCGCACTCTTTATGAAGTTTCGGACCCTTCTCATGCCAACTATGGCAAGCACCTCTCCCGTGATGCCGCTAAAGCTCTGCTCAACCCCCCTCGCGCTGCCACGGAATCGGTCAAGCGTTGGCTTTCTGATGCTGGAGTGCCTCATCACGACGTCCGCGACGATGGCCAGTGGATTCATGTGCGTACCACTGTTGGCCAGGCTGAGGGCATGCTCAACACTCATTTCGGCCTCTTCTCTCGTGACGATGAACGTGTCGTGAGAACCAGAGAGTACTCTGTTCCTGTCGAGATTCGCGATCACATCACCACCATTCAACCAACGACATTTTTCCCTAGCCGTAAGAGGACTCGCAATACCCAGGATAGAGCCCCTGAAAGCAAGCAAGCCATCAAAAGAGGACCGGTTTACACGCAGGGCAATGACGGCAACCATGGCGGCCCAGGTCCCATCGACCTGAACAAGTGTAAAGAACGACTTACACCTGCGTGCATTCGGAAGATTTACAACATGCCCCTGCACGACTACCCAAAAGCGCATCGAAAGTCTCTCTATGGAATCATTGGCTTCATCGACGTAAGTGGCTTCCATTCCATCAGACTAGTGAACACGACTAACACAAGCGATGCAGCAAAATGCCCAGTACGAGGAGCTCGAGGAATTCCTCGAGCGCTACGCACCCGACCTAGAAGGCACCAGCTTCTCCGTCGCCCTCGCAAATGGAGGACAGAATCTGCAGGGCAATGTTGCTAGCCTCGAAGCCAACATGGATATCCAGTATGCCATTGCCCTCGCCAGTCAGGTGCCGGTGCAGTTTATCTCCGTTGGAGGGAAGAAATACGACTTTATCTCCGATCTCGAGTAAGTGCGGCTGAAGACGCAGGCTGAGCAAGACTGATGATGATTTGCAGCATGAAGCCGAATTCATCAACGGACCACCGATACGCAGAGCCATTCCTTGACCTTACAAAGTACCTCGTCAACCTCCGAGACCGAGATTTGCCGTCAGTCATAGCTATATCATACGGCTCCAACGAGCAGCATTTTCCCAAACACTATGCTCGCCAAGTCTGCAACATGTTCGGCCAGCTGGGTACTCGTGGTGTCTCCGTTGTCGTCGCTGGTGGCAACTCGGGCGTTGGCATATCGTGCAAGTCCAATGACGGCAAAAACAATACCAAGTTTCTTCCCAGCTTCCCCGCAACATGTCCCTACGTCACGGCTGTTGGTGGAACGGAGGGCAACAGCCCCGAAGTTGGTTGGGCGTACTCTGCTGGCGGGTTCTCCGAGTATTGGGATCGCCCGTGGTGGCAGGAACAGGCCGTGAAGAAGTATTTGAAGACCCACGGAGATGAGTGGAAGGGTTATTATAATCCCAAGGGCAGAGCTGTTCCGGACGTGGCGGCGCTTGCATGGGCCCATCGATTCATGAACCACGGCGAGGATCAGCAAGGTGGTGGAACAAGGTAAGCATCTTCACCATGAGATGAGCGGAGTCGAGAGATGGGCTACTGACACGAGTTCATAGCGCGGCATCCCCCACATTTGGCGCCGTGATTGCTCTTCTCAACAATGAGCGATTCAAGAAGGGCAAGCCTGCTTTGGGTTTCCTGAACCCGTGGATCTATCAGAAAGGAAAGAATGGACTTACTGAGTGAGTTTCACAAGCATATGGTCTTCCCCCGAATCCTTTATTGTTGCTAATAATTCATCCAGCATCACTCAAGGCAAGTCGGTCGGTTGTCAGGGCACGAGCCGCGAGGGCACACCTGCACCTGTGATCCCCAATGCCGGATGGAAAGCTGCGCAGGGATGGGACCCTATCACCGGCTGGGGAACACCGCGGTACGACAAGTTGCGGAGACTGGCTACCTAGGAGGAGCTCGTCCCGTTTCCATATGGCGGAGCGTTCAGGGAGCAGGCTGGAAAGAACTGCAGTGGTACCGGGTGAAGGTAGAAACCAGGGCAATGGAGAGTCAGTGACAGCAGTCAACTCGGCGACTGTTGCCTGCCGGGCAGTGTGCTTCTGATCTTGAATAGTTTGAGAAGTTGGCTTTGAGATATCAACTCGATTGACTATGGGTGGTTTCGGAGGATAGCTGCAGCGAAATACCTTGCAGACTAGTGGACAACACAAGCGTGCAGTATCAATAAAACCCGATGCTGTTTATTATCAAACATTTGTGTGATTTGTACTTTGGAGTTGATTGGTGACTGTCATTATCCTCGATGATTCCCTGGAGCTCATAAAAAGACCATAAGAGGCGATACTATCTGTGCAGGGTGGTCTAATCCTCATTTAGAAAAAGGTACATCAATTCTTAAGCCTTTGTATTAGGTCAGCACAAAGCTTCATTTATCATGGGGGCTTGGTGCAAAAGCTGGGAGACCTTTTTCCTAAAGAGGATTGTGGCGATGCTGATTTCCAATAAACGGACCAATGAGTATAGAGGCAAGCCACGATCTCAACCAGGGCAACAGAAGAGTATCAAGAGAGGATTGAGTTGAGCTTACAAATGACGAGATGATAAAAAGATATAAAAGGAGATGGAATTTACGATTAAATCGTCAAGGCCAGATCCTCTTGTTTACCTACCCAATTCACCAAGTTCATCATGTCCTCGCCAAAACTCATCGTCATCGTCGGAGCCACTGGCGTCCAGGGCGGCGCTATCGCAAACACGTTCCTACAAGAGCCTGGCTGGAAGGTCCGGGCCTTGACTCGCTCAGCTTCAAGTGCCAAAGCTCAAGCTCTGGCAGCCCGAGGCGCCCAGGTTGTTGAAGCCGATATTGATGATGCCGCGACACTTCCCGCGGCCTTTGAGGGTGCTAATGCCATATTTGCCGTCACCAACTTCATGGGCCTGTATATTGACCCTGCCAACCAGAACAAGCCCAAACCGGGCCAGGATCTAATTGAGTGGGTGGCCGAACATGAGACACAGCAGATCAACAATATTTCCAACGCCGCTGCCAAGGTTCCGACGTTGGAGAGGTATATCATCTCGTCATTATCTAATGCGACGAAATGGTCAAAGGGAAAATACCCTCACGCGCACGCCTTTGTCTCAAAAGCAAGGGCGGTGGATTATGTCAAGGACAGCCTCCCCGAGCTCTGGGCCAAGACGAGTACCTTCCAGGCAGGATGGTTCTTGACCAACTTGGTTGGGAATCCGTTCCAGAAACCGATCAAAGTGAGTAACCATCAGAGTGACATGCGACGCAGAAACGATGGCTAAGACTATTCAGGGCGAAGACGGTACTATCCAGTTCATGGGGACGCTGCAACCAGACGTCAAACAGCCCTGGATCGCGGCTGAAGAAGACACTGGACCCTTTGTCAGAGCCCTCATCCAAGAGCCAGCTGGGAAGAATCTGATCGCCTACAGAGGATGGGTGACTCAGGAGGAGCTGGCGGCGATATTCGCAAAGGTTACGGGGCTCAAGACAAAGGTTGTTACTCTGCCTCTGGGCGAATATCATGTCCCACTTTCAGACGACTGGAAGACTGTGCTCAAGGAAACTTCTGCTTATGCCAGCGAGTTTGGCTATGAAGGAAGAGATGATCCTAGCTTGGTCCATCCCAAGGATGTGAGTTGACCTTGACTGACTAATAATCATGTTGCTAATGCCTTGACGTAGTTGAAATCACTCCCGGTTCTTGGTACGCTGGAGGACTGGATCAAGAAGCAGGATTGGGAGAAGGCGTTTGAGGCTTAAGGGTCGAATAGCAGCAGCTTCTCAGTGAGAACAGAAGTTATTGCCTGTCTTGATATGATCTAGCTAGAGATAAACATTGTGGCCTATTCCTGTGTATCAAAATCAGTGCTACAGGTGACATCCTTCCAATCTTCCAGGATCTTGAGCGTCTCCTCGCACTTGCTCTTGATAACATCATATGCATCTGCCCCTAGAGCAATCCTGATGGGTATCTCCTTGCCCTTGGCGACCCCTTCTCCACGAACCAGGTCAAGAACAATCGATATTCCTTTCTCCGGGTCCCCAGCCTGGTGTCCGCTTCTCGCAGCTAGATAATCATTGAAATTATGGGAGCGCTGTACATAGTCTGGGATCGTAGAGGGCTTGATTTTGAGGTTTGTGCTCGAGAGCAACTCGGTCCTGAACTGACCGGGCTCAACCAACAGAGTCCGAATGCCGAAGGACTCTGTCTCCCTGAACAAGCTCTCGGCCATGCCTGTCGTACTCACGGTTAGAAAAGTCCCCTTGGGTACGATGAGGAGGGGGCTTACCTTCGAGGGCAAACTTTGTTCCGGAATATCCAGCGTTGAACTCGTAGCCGTAAAAGCCGGAGAGAGAGCTGATGAAGACATTTGTGCCAGAGCGTCTCTGTCTGAAGTGCGGGAGCAGAGCTTTGGTAACTTTGAGTACACCAAAGACATTCGTTTCAAAAGCGTCGCGGAATTGCTCAACTCTGATGCCCTGTTAGTGCCTGACTCAGGAGTGTATGGTATCTATAACTTACGAAAGATCTTCCCAGGCACCTCCCAGGATATAAGCGGCGTTGTTGACAAGCACATCGATGTGGCCATAGATTCCAACGGCCTTGTTCACAATGTCGCTGATGGTGTTTTGATCCTGGGTGACATCGAGTTGCAAGACTGCAGCACCAGCTTTGGCGAGATGGTCAAGAGTCTCTAGTCTGCGAGCTGTAGCAATCACAAAGTCGCCCCGACTCAGGATCTGCTGGGCAAAGATCCGTCCGAAGCCCGAGGAGCAGCCTGTGACGAGCCAAACGAGAGGTGCCATTTCCAAGTTATTATGGGTATTTAAGTAGTGAGAAAGGGTTGAAGGAGAAGTTAGAGTTGATTGATTCGGCTTGGAACTGTAGGAGAAGGGCTACTTATAACCTTTACCTGCCGGCCGCTTGTACGCAGCACCCCAGTTTCTGAACATGATGAGTAGTATGTATGCCCAGCATGCTGAATTCTAAAGCAAAGGGAATTAATAATTCACTGGCCGATTGACTCATGAGAAGTTGTATTGAAGTGTCATGTCGGCCCTTCTCAGTCGATCGAGGCGGACAGAGCGGACTCGAGCGGACTCGTCCGCTCCTACGAATCATGGCCGATCCGCCCGAAGCCGCACAATCTGTAGTATGACATAGTCCGACAGCACACCTGAGCCATAAAGTCAATTCAACTACCGAAACGAGAATTTTGTTTTGCGTCTCGACTCATGTTGACCGGCAATTGCCCAGGGCGGAAGCGGAAGCGGGAGCGGAGTGGGAAGCGGACGCTCGCAACTTTGACGAGGGATATGACGTCGCGACTACAACCTCGATTAGTACATGTGGAAGTAGATATGGATTGTGGTTATATAGGTGGGATGACTCCTCGCCGACCCTGGTCTGTCCTTGGCCATCCTCCTTGTATATTTTTCGACATCTGCTGAAGCGACAAATACTCAACACACCAAGTCGACAACCATGGCACCCAACATACCCAACAAAATCTGGCTCATCACTGGAGCATCATCAGGACTGGGCCTTGAGATGGCACTCTCTGCTCTCCGTGCTGGCCACAGAGTGATAGGCACCGGCCGCAACATTGAGAAAGCTAGGCTCGCCAGCCCCGAATTCGAAAAGTTGGGCGGCGAGTGGCAACAGCTCGACGTATCGGACCCTTCTGCCGAAGAGACTGTCAAACATCTTGTCAAGCGTGAGGATGGTCTCGCTCAAGATGGGCCAGTGCACTGGGTTCTCGTGAACAATGCTGGTAACACGCTGCTGGGGACGGTCGAGGATATGAGCGACCAACAGATCTCGGGCTATCTCCAGACCAACCTCTTTGGCTTCATCCGCGTCTGGAGAGCCATGCTACCGACCATGCGGCGCCACCAGACTGGCACCCTGATCACCACCTCTTCCATCTGGGGCTTCGTCAGCAAGCCTGAGCACATGATGTACAGCGCCGCAAAGGCGGCTACAGAATCGTTGACTGAGTCTTACGCCGAGCTTCTCGGGCCGTTTGGGATCAGGAGCATGATAATCGAACCAGGCGGCTTCAGAACAAAGTTCCCTGGAAACCATACCAAAGCTGACGGTCGTGTCACGGAGGATTATAGGCCAAAGATGGAGGAGTGGATGATCATAATTGATGCAGCGGCAAAGGATCCAACAATGGTCAATGGGGACCCAAAACTGTTTGGGCAGAGAGTTGTTGATGCTGTGGAAGGGCTCGGATTGTTTGAGGGGGTATGGACTGAGAATGGCACAGGCAAGGTCTTGCGAGTTCAGTTGGGCTCGGATTGCTATGCTTTGTTTGGGGAACGGTTGAAGCAACTGAATGCAGATTATGCCAGGATGGCAAATATTGCAAACTCAACTGACGTGGGAAATTGATACTAACAATATGAACCTGAGCTGTCATTGTTGAATTGAAATATTGAAAGGTCGAATTTGATTTCTGATGTATCTAGAATGTTGATGTAGTACTCGAGCCATCGAAATCCGCATTGATTAGCTTCAAATCCTCCTCCTGCTCAAGCAAGGAGATATATTGGCCTTTCGTTCTGTCAGTAATTCTCCTGCCCGTGTGCACCTAGGTGAACCATGCTTACCTGCAACTCCCCATTGTCTCGACATATCTCGAAGCCCGTTTACAATATCCTCTAGTGCGTCGTACATGACCTGTTCGTGATCCTCTTTGATAAACCAGGCACACTCTGTTGCCGCATGATAGAGAAACCGCGCCACAAAGGGGCATCCACCGGTATCTTGCCCGACTATACGTGCTGTGAAGGAAGACATGGTCTTTATCCCATCCAAGCCTGCTTTTTGCAGCTCTGTCTCTAAAGCAACGGGTCCGTTCGTGGCGAGGCCCAAAGGCTCGTTGCAGGCGTACTGGTTGTACAGAAGAAGCCGAGCTGAACAGCAAAGAGCGAGAGCAGGAAGTGACGACGAATCAAGGATCTGCGATGGATCGGAATCACTCTCAAGATGTTCCATGGACATCTGGAGAGTGTATAAGGCTCGGTGTAGTTGTTGTGCTTCAGGCAAGAGCTCGGTAATATCCTGAGATGATGCCCGTGCTTCTCGGTGACGCATGACTTTGCTGAGCATATGAGCTGCCTGGCAAGTCTTGGCAAACGACCCGACTGTTGTCACAGAGCTGAATGACTTCGTATATAGCGGCTCGCTGGGTACGACACTGCCGTCTTCCCAGTCTTTGTCGTTGACGGGCAGCAACTCACTCATGCACGGCTCGGGTGATGCAAGTGGAACACCGGAGTTTTCAATGTTGACGAATCTAGATCCTTGGTATTAGTCGTAATGTACCTTGCCCCTGGACTTTGCCTGTCAAGACCAAAGAGGCCAATTTCTTACCTGTCGAGAATAAAGATTGCCCACCATGTTCGCCGCTGTTCTTCCCGGAGCGTCCAAGTTTCAGCTGGTTTGAAAAGTTGAGGGGCAGTTTTTCTGTCGTGAAAGCCCATCAAGATCCCGAGTCTTGCTGCGCGGCTGATGGTGAGGAATGCAGCCGGATAGATTCCGTGGCCAAGTTCGTAGACTGTCAAAAGAACAAGGGATTGTAACAACCGAAGTGTGACGAAACCGCCTAGCTCGGCTGTAGAACACAGTGATATTGCCAGGGTATATAGAGGTAGTTCTTTAGGGCGATTTCCAGCGTCAGTGATGCAGAGCTTCATGCAAAGAACAAGAAGTATCAGGCAGGCATCATCTGAAGACTCGGTGCTGAGTTCATGTACCAGCCGTTTCCGACTTATCATCGGAAGCCATGTGTGGACTGTCGAAAAGAAGGCCGCACAATCTGTTATGGGATCCTGTCCAACATGTTCTGAAGCTATCCGGTGCAACGAAGATTCATGGCTCTGCGACAAAGCATTCTCTCTCAGTGGCGTGAAAAGCTCATTGTCCAGAAAGAATGGAAGGGGAAACTGCTGTGCTGGATTCTGGACAGGCGGGAAGAAGGTTGTAGTCGGCGCTGTGGTCGCCTCAGGAGGAGAAATGCTGTTTGCGGAGAGGAGCTGCTCCAGACGGCGGAGTCTCTCGTCTACGGCTGGGTTGGTGACGGTATTCGGAAGAGCCTCTTCGGGGTATTCGCATGACTTATGAAGTCGGACACACTGGTTCATATTAGAGGAATTTTATCTCTGAGATTGGGCGCTACAAACCAAGGAACACGAGGGGAAGTCTCTTGTGCACTTTCGCTTCAAGCGCCTGGACCATTTGTCAGCCTACGATTTTTATCTCCTTCTTTTTCGGCATCAGAGCAATGATACCGACAGGCACGACACGCTTGATGAGCCTTTTGCATGGGCATAGCGAATGCGGCGTTGACAATGTTTTTTGGTGCAAGTTTGTAAACTCTATGGAAGTCTGTTTTGATTTCTTTCACGCTTACTCACGTGATGGTCATGATGATTCACGTCGCTAATTTCACTGCAACTTTAACTACACCCGAAGCCCCAGCCTCTCACAACCCGAGCACTGCCTTCCAAGAGAATCTTTCGAAAAGCCCAAGCTGAGTCGAACATGGCTTTAGGCACTCTGATTATATGAATTCAAGAATTTCGTGACTATAAACAAGGGGCCCATGCTGTGGCTTTGGAATTCACCTCCTCCTACTAATACACCTAGTTGACAAAGGTACAACTGAAAGTAAAAGATGTATATAAAAGATTTGCAAGCCTATATAGTAAACATGGAAACAAATGAGCGGCTTGCGGAGAATAAAGAGGATGATGTGATTTCGGGGATAAAAAGGAGCGATGTGACCCCCACGCAACCATGATGACTTTTATCTCCGGGCCCGGCACATCAACGTAATTTTGCCTGGTTATTATTAAGAACAAAAGGAAAGGATCACACAATGTATCTATGGTATATAGGAAACGGAATAGGATTGTTTTGATTTCTAAGCAACTTCTGGAATGGATATGTACCATTTTTCGTAATGATTAATTACATAACGTTATGATCACGACATTTATAAAGCTGGAGGAGACGAACCTTAAATGTCTCTATTTACATAGTGAATCTATGAGTTCCTCTATATCCATTGCAACTAGTTCTAACGCAAAACTACACCATGTCTTACCCCCCCAACAAGGCCATCTACCTGGACGCCCAGGGCAAGCATACTGTCCGGATCATCGAGGAGCCGTATGTGCCGAAAGGAGCACAGTCTCTTGTCGAAGTGCAGTATTCGGCCATCAACCCAGCAGACACGCGCCACTACTACATGGGCATGTCTGAGTATGTGGCAGGTTACGAGTTTGTAGGAACCGTCCGAGCCACGGGCCCAGACTCGCCCTTCAAGCCTGGCCAGGAAGTGTTTGGCTTCTCTCTGCCTGCTGATCATCGGCCCAAGTATCTTGGAGCCCATCAAGACTTTCTTCTGGCGGAGCCTCAGTTGCTCTTTGAGCGACCTCCGAGCCTTAATCTCGATCCGATTAATGCTGTCACCATGCTTGCTGGGGCACTTACCGCTATCGATGGCCTGTTTAACACGCTCGGATATGGGTTCTCAGCTGCCAGACTCGATGGAGACGACCCCAAAGACGTACCTATTCTGATCTGGGGTGGTGCCAGTGTCGTGGGTCAGGCGGCCATCAAGCTCGCCCGTGCTGCTGGCTTCAGTCCTATCCTCACCACGGCGTCACCGCACAACCACGACGCCCTGAGGAAACTGGGCGCAACGCACTGCTTCGACTACCGGAGCCCAACGATTGTGGATGACATTCATACCACAATGGGCGGGCTGGGAAAGAAGCTTAAAACTGTCTTTGACAGCGTCTCCTCTGGACTGGGTATCTTTGAAGGTCTCTCGAAAGGAGAGGAACAGGCAATCCAGGAGAAATACGACCAAAGCACTGCCGCCATCGCTCGTCGATGCTGCGATACAGATATTCCGGAAAGTGAGCTGCGATTGAGTGCCGTTCTTCCAGTCGCTCAAGACCCGACTTGGAAGTTCTGCTTGATGTTTCGAACGGTAGAGACCATGGACCACGGCGTTGGTGATCTGGAGATGAGCAGGGAGGAGAGACAGGCAGAGGAAGCAAAGATTAGACGATGGGGCGTCCGTAACGACCACGTCATTCGCTGGCTGATTGCGAACCACGAGAAGTACTGGGAGACTCCCAGAAGTAGGACGGTGGAAACGGCAGAGGAGGGTATTCAGGCCATCAAGGACGTGTGGAGTGGCAAGACGAGCCGGGAAAAGATTGTGATCAAGCATCCCATGTGAGGGAGTTATGGGCAAACATGTGCAAAGTACGAAGCATCGGGGAGGTTGTGCAACAGGCCGGGCTCTTTTGCTTAGATAGTTACATGGTTGAATGCCATCTTCTCGAACCTCGAATAATTATCACAACCCGAATTCAGAGCTGAACTCCGGGCCGGAAAGCCACTGAAAGCCACCAAACAAAGACCTTGTCGTGGCCCTGGTTGCGGCGACCCTTGTAATCTCACAAGCATCTCTAGCTGCAGATGATGTCTTGTTCCCCTCGCCAACGTGCATCATTCGGAAGCCGGCGTTGCGCAATCTTGCAGCAACAGAGCCTTGGCCCCAGAATTCTCAATGTCAACTGGTGCAAGGGTCGCAGCAAAGAGCCCTTTTCTCACCATCTCGGGCTGATGGCCTTTAATAAAATGGCCGCGCCCTCAGCCGCACATTGACCTGGTCAGTCATTTCTCATCTTCCTCATGGCCATAGCCAAGCTTACTCAATCACTGGTGAGCCTTCTGGCCACGGCGTCTGTGGCTGTCGCTGCCGAGTACAGCTCGGTAATTGAGAGGGATGTCGTGATTATTGGTGGAGGTGCTTCGGGCGCCCACGCTGCGTTCCGCCTTCGTGAGGACTTTGGGAAGAGCATCATCTTGATTGAGAAGGAGGACAGATTGGTGAGCAGCCTAGCCAAATGTGCGCATCAATGGGATGTAAACTGACAAGCCTAGGGCGGGCATGTCAACTCATACGTTGACACCGAGTCTGGAAAAGCCTACGACTATGGAGTCCAGTCCTTCCTTGAAGTCCGCGGCGCCTCCGAGTTCGTCACGGAACGTCTTGGTGTCGAGGTCAAGGCTCCCGGTCGGGTTTCGCGAACAACCCGCTACGTCGACTTCGATACCGGCGAACAGGTCAATTACACTGGCCCTGCTCCGGCTGATCAATCAGCTGCTCTTGCGAAATACGCAGAGCTTTGCGCCCAGTACGAGGACATGATGCTGCCCAGCTTCTGGGACTTTCCGGCGCCCGATGACATCCCCGAGGACCTGCTTATTCCCTTTGGCGACTTTGTCAAAAAGTACGATATTGAAGCTGTCGTCCCGCTCCTCTTTCAAGTCACCGGTCTTGGAGTCGGCGACGTGACGCGCCGATTGACGCTTGTGGTGATGCAGGCGTTTGGCGGCCCTATGGCCCGATCATTCCTCGGCGAGTTGTCGTCGTTTGTCCCTGCTTCTGGGCGCAACCAGGACCTGTACGACGCCTTTTCCGAGAAACTAGGAGATGATATCCTGTATTCTGCCACAGTTGTCAAGACCAAGCGTTCAGATAAGGGTGTACGCCTCAAGGTCAAAATCTCTTCGGGCAAGGTTGTTGAGATCAAGGCCAAGCGCCTGTTGCTGTCAATCCAGCCGACCGAGAGCAACCTCGCGCCTTTTGCCCTTGACAAGACGGAGAAGAGTGTGTTTACCAAGTTTGACTACTCGCGACTTTATGCTGGAATTGTCTCCAATCCGGCGCTGCCCAAGGGTTATTCCCTCAACAACCTCCCCGAGGCTGCCGCACCCAGCAATTTCCTCGCCTTTCCCGACCTGTCTTTCACAGCGCGTTTCGACTGGATTGGAAGCGCATCCGACAAAGAGCTCTTCCGGGTCATGATAATCGGCGATAGGAGCTTAAACGGTGACGCTGCAAAGAAATTGGCGCAGGACGACTTTGACAGGCTCGTCGAGAGCGGCGCAGTCGAGAAGCCTGATTTAAGCGAGCTTGAGTTTGTCGCTTTCGCGCAGCATGGTCCCATGCATATGCGCGTGTCAGCAGAAGAGCTGAAAGAAGGCTTCATCCAGCGTCTGTATGCCTTGCAGGGGTTGCGGTCGACTTGGTGGACTGGAGGGGCATGGGTCGCTCAGTTCCAGACCCATCTGTGGTGGTACAATGATGTTTTGCTGCCCAAGTTGGTTGAGGGTTTGTAATCGAGTACATGGGCATTAATACAGTTTATATCGTGGTAGGAATACTGAATCAATTAATTGTCGCAACCGCCTTGTCTCACACCCACAGTGGGCACTCCGGCTGATGGTTGCCGTGAGGTGCGTGGCTATGCATGGCCTCGACCTTCAGCCGCTCATCAATCATCACATCAAAAGCTGAGCCAGAGCCCTGTTTGTCAACCACTCGATTCTCTCCTCTTGTGACACAAAGCCTTTATCATGCACCTCATCAATGTGTCAACTCTTTTGCTCGAGGAATTCACAAACATCACTCCCGAATATGCCATCTTGTCGCACACATGGGGTCGCGCCTTGGAAGAAGTCAACTTCCAAGAGATGAGTCGGGCAGCGCCAAGTCTTAAACATAAGCGAGGCTTCCGAAAGATTGAACTCTGCGCCAAGCAAGCCCAAGATGATGGATTACAATATTGCTGGGTCGATACCTGCTGCATCGACAAGTCCAGCAGCGCAGAGCTCTCCGAGGCAATCAACTCCATGTACGCATGGTATCGCAGATCGGCCGTTTGCTACGTGTATCTTGAGGATGTGGACGCAACCGACCTTGTCAACGACGATTATTCTTCACTTAAGACTGCGCGATGGTTCAGCCGGGGCTGGACGTTGCAAGAACTCATCGCGCCTCGAAAACGAAGGTTCTTTGGCGCAAACTGGGGCTGCATCGGAGAAATTATGACAAACAGGTCCTCGTCTCGTCGAAATGGCTTCTCTCGCGTCAAATCAGCAGCTGGAGGATCAGAGCATGAGCGAGAGCAGAGCCGACGTCTCACCAAATGCATACGCCTCATCACGGGCATTCCTGCCGAGGTTCTCGATACAGGCGACTTGGAGTCTTTTCCTGTTGCGACAAAGATGTTGTGGGCTGCGAATCGAGAAACGACCCGTGTTGAAGATCAAGCATATTCCTTACTTGGCATTTTCGACGTCAACATGCCGCTCCTCTACGGCGAGGGGAGAAAGGCGTTTATCCGACTGCAAGAGGAAATCATCAGGAAAAAGATTGACCATACGTTATTCGTGTGGAGTACTATGCCAGGAGTCTCTGATCCGACCTTCAGCGGCCTCCTCTCACCGTCGCCGAAACACTTTCGTCAAGGAACGAGGCTTCGCCACGAAGGCCTCCAGATACCATACGAGATGACCAACAAGGGGCTGCATCTCCAGGTACCTCTTGTACCCATCGAGGATGATCCCGAAGAGTTCTATGCCATCCTCGATGCAGACAACGAGTCTCGTCTGGGGGAAGTTCATTGCTACTCGATTCGGCTCCGAAGAGTAGGCGGCGCAGATCAGTTTGCACGAGTCAACCCCAGTGCGTTGGTGCTCCAGCCCAAGCACCGAGCAGAGCTCGCCCAGACCAGACATGTTTATGTCAAGCACTTCATCTCTGATGCGCCCACGGTGCTTGCTTGCAGGTACCTATCGCGAATAAAGCTGGGCTGTAAATCGAAACAGTTCCTGGTAGATCTGCTCAACGTGACGAGCTCCGGCACGTGGGATAACGAGGCTGTGACCTTTCATCTGCGAAAGAACGAAGAGTTCTGCGCCAGTATAGTTATACGATGCACTTACAAGTGGCACTACCATGCACCCTTTGACGTATTTGTCGGGTGGGTGATCCAGAAGGACGATGCTCGCGGCCTTAGATCCGGATTCACCTTGCTTCCCAACGGAGACCCATTTGAATCAGATACCCTGATGTGCTCACCGAGACTCCAGCCACATGCTTTGTTGGGATTGGAAATGTATACCGAGGTCTCGTGCACAGTCGTGGACGGGGAGCTGGAGGCCGAGATGTGGCTGGGTGAAAGGCCAAAGGCGGCAGCCAAGACAACACCATCTCCCCGATGAGAGCTTGCTAGTTGAGTTAATATTAATAACACACGTAGCCATTTATCTAGAATCTATGATAGTATAGTTGATACGAGTCATTGTGTCTAATCTATACCTCTTCGACGTCTATTGAACAATGTCATACTATCTGACCCAACCACAACTCATAACTAGCCCTCCTTCTCGTCTAGCGCAAGCTCCTCCACAGCAGGAAGAGCTTCCTTGCAGTTCTCGGCCGACCTAACCATGGCCACGTGATAGTATAAGCTTTTTTTGTGCTTAAATTCTAACCGGTCGTCCCCCCGAAATCCAACCTTTTCATAGAGCGGAACGGCGAGCGGGCTTGCTTCGGTGTATGCCTCAAGTCCCATCTCATCCACCTTCTTTAAGCCGTGCTTCAGTAGTAATGATCCCGCACCTCGGCGTTGATGAGCGGGAGAGGTTGCAATGATTTCAAGAACTATTTGACAGTTAGTAGAGGATAGCATCAGGGTATAGTCTCAACTTACACCAGTGCGGTTTCTTCATAAAACGGCTATGCGTCTCCCAAGCCATCTCGTAAAAGCCATGCGCCGCCGTCTCGTCCTCCCCAAATTCTTCCTCACTCTCTGTCTCAGAGTCGGAGCCGCTAGAGCTGCTACTGGATTCACTATCAGACTCCGAGTCGGATTCGCTCCAATTCCCCAGATCCTCCTCGTCCCAAAGCTCCCACAGCGTCCAAGCGACGATTGTTTCGGCGTCACCTACACGCTCCACAGCCTTTAGGACCAGTGCATCCGAGTCGGAGATGTCACTCAGGAGACTTTTTGACCACCACTTGCGATTTGACTTAGTGTCTGGGAAGATGAGAAGGTCAAGGTCGTCCCGGAAGGCGGCAAAGTATATGTCGACGAGCTGAGGGACGTCATTGGGTGTTGCTTTGGTGATTTGGAAGGCCATGGTGAATGTGCTTAGCTTGGTGCAGATTGATGTAGGGGATGATCAAATACATGGCCTCTTGTCCGGTACTTGTAGATTTTCGAGGCGTGATGTTCTGAACATCAACAGATCCGCAAGTGAGGCGCTGCCCGGCGCCACTCACGATAATGTCCTTGGCTGACTCTGTCGGCAGCAAACCAATGACTGTTGGGCCTACGATACAGCCAATCACGTAACATGCCTCCAAATATTCGCTCGGATGTCCTGGAAGTGAAAACAAGAATACGGGGGAGGGGTAGCGCCCTGTAAATACAACCGTCTGTCTTCCTTGTCCTTGAAAGAGGTCTGCGTTGATTGGCTGCGTCGTAAATTCTGCTTATCACCTCTTTTGGTGGGGCTTGTTAACCTAAATACCTGAAAGGTATTACCCAAATATTGAATAGATCATGTAGGACTGCAGCAACGTATAGCATAGGCAATGTGCATTGTATTTACCTTATTGGGGTTGCGAGGCGGAATCAGGAATACGCGTGTCAGCAGACACGGGGCGGGACACTTGTACATGGGCAATGTAACCTTGTTGTGTATAAAAGTCAGCAGCATCCTTATCTAAATCATCAGAAACAAGTTTGTTAGTCACTGTGTCCCACCCCAAGTCTTTGTTTCCCCTGTTTGTCCGCCCCAGACAGCATGAAAGCTTCCGTTCTCTGGTCTGTTTGGCTCCCAGCTTACGTGCTGGGTCAAGATCCCGGCCTCCCCGTCAAGAACCCTACCATTTCATACTGGCAACTTCCCCCAAATAAAGATGTCTCTGATCATCAGTCGAAACATCTTCCCAAGGAAGTAGATATTGTAATCATTGGCTCCGGCATCTCCGGCACCAGCGTTGCATGGCATCTGCTAAAGGAAGGCAACTGGACAAAGGATAACGTCCCCAGAATCGCTATGCTTGAGGCACGTAAAGCTTGCTCGGGTGCAACTGGAAGGAACGGAGGCCACATCAGACCCTCCTCCTACAGTGAATATGCAGAGGCCAAAACCGAATTCTCTAGATCTGAGGCGGCCAAGATCACCAAACTTCGAGCCGCTCATATCGAAGCCTTGATTTCAGCTGCTAATCAACTCCCCGAGGAGGGCCGCTTGGCAGCAGAAGCCAGGACTGTTGACAGTGTCGACGCCTTTTTCGACGACGAGCACTGGAGCACTGCTGTGGAACAACTCGAGGTCCTGAAGCGAGAAGTCCCCGAGCTTGGCAAAGAGTTTACGCAGTTCAACAAAACTGAGGCAAGGGAGGTGAGCATCTTACTAGCAATTTCAAACTGGTTTATTTTACTTGGCTGACTGCTCGTAGATATCCCTTCTGGCTGAGACAGTTGGTATCCTCACGGGAACTCCACAAATTGCAGGCGCCATTTGGCCCTACCGCTTCGTCACGTACGCGTTGAAGATGCTCCTGGACGATTTCCCTACCTTTTCTCTCGACACTTCAACACCTGCATACAACGTCACCGCTATCAACGACACTTCGGTACCCTTCAATTATGAGGTCACCACCCCCAGAGGAGTGATTCTAACCAACAACGTTGTTTACGCCTCCAACGCCTGGACTCCCCATTTCGTTCCTGGACTCGGCGGGTTCATATCCGGTGGAAGGCTTCACATGAGTGCTCAGATTGGTGGTGCCGGACTGCCAGAAGCAGGCCACTGGCCCGACTACACTGGAAACGGCAGTCTTCCTGGAGGCCGTGCCTGGTCGCTTTTCCGAAATGGTCTCGATTATGCGGTACAGATGCCCAGGACAGGAGTATACATGTTTGGAGGCGACGTAGGACTTGCGTTCAACCGAGGCATCGACATGGATGACTCTCGCAACCCCGATCATATCAGCGTTTCATACCTCAACGGTGCTCTGCCAAACTACTTCGGATACAAGACTTGGGGAACGGAAAAGGTTAATACTGCCGCTGATAGTGTACCTCCAGGGGCTTATCCTGGCCGAAGCCGACGAGTCTGGACAGGTATCGAGGGGCACTCTGGCGATGGTCGTCCCTTCGTTGGACGTATCCCCGAGGCAGTCACCTCCCGCACGACACAGAACCAGACACTCGGAGGTGAATGGGTCGCGGCAGCATATGACGGAGAGGGAATGTGCTTTGCTTGGTTGTCTGGTCGGGCTCTGAGCCAGATGGTTCGCAGCGGCCAGGAGTCCCATGTTCCTGACTGGTTCCCCAAGTCATTCTTGATTACTGAGGAGAGGATGAAGGAGAAGCCTGCAGAGCCTCGACGGCTCGGTAGACGGGGACTTTTCAAGTGGATTCGCTAGGCGGCCCACCGGAGGCTCCAACGAGGAAATCAGGTAGCATGAACTACTATATGTAAAAATGCGCATCTTTGGTATTCAAGGCGCCAAGAGTGCTGTGGTTACACTTACGTGAACGGGAACCCCGAATACATAGAAACTCCCCATCCCGAGATGTTAGACCAAGGTAAATTCTGTGAGTTCTACGCCTAGGGCTTTTAGCGCCTCTGGCGACAATCTTGGGTCGGACTTGATGACCTCATGAGTGTCTCTGTGTCTGAAAGCTTCGAACTCTGCTGGATCATCCCAAGTCCTTTCAACCTTGATCCTCTCCCACTCGTCTGGCAATGGCGATAACCGAGGGTCGTCCTTTGTCCGCTCGCCTGTTTCTGTGTTTACGTAACACCAATCGTTGATAAGACTTTGTCGATCCATGTGTATCTGGGTCATCCATGGCTTTGGGAGATGACCCAGAATGGCTCCACCGTCGGCCAGCCCGTGCATATAGCATTGTCCCAACATCTGGAAGTTCCCATCGGATTGCGGTCGCAACACAACTGGACAATGGGCCCCCAGAAACACAACAACTAAATCCCCTACCAGATATTAGTAGAGCGTGATAGGCTGTGGGCCATAAACTTACCCTCCTCCACGGTCCTTGGGCATAGACCGAAATAACCCTCAACAGATCGGACCAAGGCTCTTCCAGGGAGTAGCTCCAAGACTTTGCGTTCATAAGGTGTCAAAGAGCCAACATCTGAGGCACCATCGACAGCATACTCACCAAAAAGCGCATTTACAGACTTTTGCGACATCCATGTGTCGATGTCTCCAAAATCATCACGAACAGGCACTCGTGAGTTGAAATAATTTGCTGCCAGAGTTCTCGCGTATGCTTCTCGAAGAGACTCCCCAGTTATATACGCGGCGTGATCTAGATCGGCAGGCTCTGCTTTCCTAACGCAGCTCAGCAGTTCCTGGTAGTAGGTTTTTCTCCACAGTTTCGCTGGCATGCGATTATCTGGCTTGACGGCGCCCAATGTGGCGGCTTTAACCCCCAGAAGTGTCAACTTGTTGGGGGCGCGGAAGCGAGCATGGCAATTCGAATGCAGCGATGCAAACTGGAAATCAAGGGGCCTTCGCACAGGCGATGGGGCTCCTAAACCTAAGTAGCCAACCCATGATGGACAACCGATCAGCTTCAAGTCTGGACCCCAGAAAGGTAGGAGCTCGAGTCGCTTGGTATGTTCGATATGGGCAACAGTTAGTTGCGTAAACACGTCGATGACAGATGAGTCGTAATGGGGCTGTATCCTTCGCCGGAAAGAGGGCGAAAAGAGGGCGAGCAGTCCGTAGACCTTGTCGCGTCCATCTGTAGCCTTTCTTTGTCCGAAGGCACGAAATATCTCTGAAATGGGCCACCACTTGGGTACAACGCATATCATGTTCCACATGCCGAGCACTTTGTCGTCAGGTGCCTCGCGTTGCCTATCGTTGGATCCAAGACATGTTATTGCTCTTTTGAACAGACTCCAAGGGAAGCGTCGATGACCAATTTGTATCGTGGCATGGCGGTTAGCAAGTGTGACTTCCTGCACGACCCAGATCCGATTGTGCCATTCTAAATTAACAAACTCATCAAGAGCTTCCCAAGTCTCTGAATCAAAAGGAAATTTGGCAGATGGAGTAAGCCAGCCGTCTCCGGCAGCAGCCTCTGGCGGTCTCACTCTTAAGTTATTTGTCGTGAGGACAACCTGCGCCCCGAGGTATTGCAAGGCATCGAGGGCCTTTTTGGTGCTTTCGGTGGCCGCTCCCAGCCAGATAACGACACGGGAAGCTAACGAGTAAATGTCGGCCATTCTGAGGACCTGGTTTTCTCGTTCGGCAGAATCGGATTGGTTGATACAGATGGCGTCTATTTCAGTTGACCCCCAAACATACGATAGAGCTTCAAATCGCGTTGCCTGTGCATCATCGCTGTCTTCCCAGTCGGGGGTATCTTCATTCAGATAACGCAAACTCGGGTCAGGATGTATCCACGTTGTCTTCCATTTCTCCTCCTCTTCGTTGATGTATATATATCGTCCCTCATTAGTCTCCCAAACTTCCCACTTCGGAGGGAGTGTTCGCTGGAGGTCTTGAAGAGCGATTCGTGGCCGGTGCGGTTTCTCGAGCGACGGATCGAGTACGGAATGAAATATTCTCAGCTTGATATCGTCATCGAAGGAACCAGGGAGAAGCTCGAACAGCCTGATGTCCTCCCGAGGATTCTCTAGTGGCGAGTACATATACGGCTTCATCTGCGTGTTTACTAAAGACAGGCGGGCCAGAATGAGAGCATTCGGACATGGAGATGGCTTATTGTAGGTGCCTGGGGCGGGGCAAGAGGCAGACTTGGCAAATGAGGCATCTATGCATATTGGGAAGGCGCCTGGGTAAACTGGGCTGGTTATCGAAAGAGCCACCCGATGTTGAGGGTTATGAGGTGGGTAACAACAGGCCGTAAATGTATTCATAATATTTTTTATTGACAACTTTCAGCATCGTTCGTCACTTCTTGGCGAGGATAACCCAAGACTCAAACTTGACTCCGCCACAAGTCTCTGATTCCTTCTTGATGGCCTGGTCGACTGCTTCAGGCCATTTCTTCTCATCTTCGTCAGTGAACCCGGCGCGCGCCGGTCGCATCAAGTCTCCAAGGAGAAACAGCTTCAAACCGTCATCCAACTCGGGTCCGCTCACGACGACGTTCTGCTGGGAGACTTGAATCTTGGTAGGGTCAAAC
Organism: Fusarium sp. JS1030; assembly: GCA_000966855.1. Taxonomy (NCBI): domain Eukaryota; kingdom Fungi; phylum Ascomycota; class Sordariomycetes; order Hypocreales; family Nectriaceae; genus Fusarium; species Fusarium sp. JS1030. The sequence goes on along the minus strand of JWIW01000097.1, from coordinate 1,078,331 downwards.
CCCGCCTCAGCAGCCAGCTTCTCAAGGTGACCTTGTTGCATAAACTCGGGATGGGGGATTTTCATTGGGGGGAGATCCGGGCGCACGATGGCTTGAGCTGCGTGAATGGTTTCGCCGGCACCAAAGCGCTTCCAGACTGTGAGGACTGCGAGACCACCTGGTTTCAGAGTGCGATGGATCTCCTGTAGGCCCTTGAGGGGATCGGCAAAAGTGAAGGCGCTGAAGTTGAGGATGCTGTGGGTGAAGTGATTGGTGGGAATTCCCTCCAAGTTGAGTGAATCGAGCACTCGTGTTTCGATTTTGGGCAGAGAAGCAAACGAGTCCTCGGCGCCCTTCACCATGGGTGGTACATTATCGGTGACAAGAACCGAGGGCAGCTCGTCAGCTGGCAATTTGTCAACAATAATTGAGGTCGCCGTTCCCGGGCCGGCTGCGTTGTCGTGAACCACAGAGTCCTTGGTGATGGGACTGGCAGCCTGGATATTATCCCAAGACTGCGCAAACACGCGGGCTGTGCTGTTTCCCGTCTGTTTGGCGTAGTTTGCGGCAAACGCAGAGAAGTATTCAGGGAACGGCAGACTCTTGCTCTGAGACTGCGAATAGGCTTGCTGATTGGGACCCATTGTGGCGACGGGCATCTAGTGACTGGGCTAGAATATCGGGCTTGTTTGGTGAGATCAATGAAGGGTTGTCAAGATGACGGTTCAATGATAATGCCAAAGAATCAATAACTTGTCCAACAGAGTGATCTGATGGATTTATACTCACCTGTCAGTGGAAGGTGATGTAAGCACTAGGCTCTGGGTCAATCTTTTCGGACTCGCTTGCGAAGTCCGAAAGACGAGTCGCGAGCTTCGCGCTGCGCCGCAGCTTCCACGACAGCCCATTGCATGCTTGTCGAAGATAATAGGAATCTCCTCGAGTGCAGAACGCGAATTATGCTAGACAACGGCAGGAAGATTATTCCCTTGTTTGAGGGGGGGGTTTCTCTAAACTCAAAATCTAGCCATCAGCCCGCAATTACCATCACGCTTCGACGGTGCTACCTAATAGAATTGCCGACGACGTCCTGTCGCTTCTGGATGGTCAGTCCGCCTCTCGTGCGGACCTGCAACAATGACTTTCTTACCGGGAGCAGTTGTGTCCCTTGCATCTCAAACTGTTTGCTAAACGAACAGTTGGGTGTCTGAACAAGACAACCCTTTCGTTGGACGCAGAGAATCAGATCTCTGCAGGGCTGGGCATCTCACCCACTTTGGTCAAATTTTGAATCCCTCAACCAGAGGGCTCAAAGGTAGAACATTCCCATTAAACCGCAAATAAGTCGACAAGGCTAGGAAGTCTCACCCAGAATGCAGTTTTGAGAGCACCGGCAATAGCCACTTATACTTAAAAAATTTGACCATTATCTGAACGGTCTGGGCAGGGCTCACCTGGTGGTCGCTATTGATTTTGAGGGAGGGTCAAGGCTACTACCTGTTAGGATTTTTACTTCGACCATTCTCTTAATCGTCTATTTTGTGGTATTCATTTTACAAACAATATGAAAATCTGGGGATTGATGTGGCTATAACTTATGACTCTTTGGTGATACCATTCACAATCACTTTCCACACTGAATATGCTTAAAGAGGGTCAATGACTCGAAATTAGGTATCGTCTTTGACTACGAGTGTCACGGTCTGGGCTAACGCCCAGTCACCTGACGAAGATTACATAAGGAAACCCCACAATTGCAAGGGCCAATCACATCTACTAAGCCGAACACAGTCGAACCGACTCCGTTCGACTCTGGCACGAACGGTGTCGAACCGACCCCGTTCGACACAACCACGTACACATATATATAGAACCACACTCTTTAGCATTTCCTATGTAGAAGCTTCAGCTATCAATACAACTAAGTTACCCAAGACACCCTCTTGGCATTTACTTAACGTGACAATCATTGCTCAGATTACAACGCGCCTGATCCTCTGCCAACATAAACCCAGCACGACTCAGGTTTATCCCTTGGAAGAACCCCAATCGTCACAACGAGTACCCCCTGGCCAGCGACCACCACCCGCTCCCCTCTCTTAAACCGCAGATTACTAAATCACCAATCAGTGTTCTCAATGAGAATGATTAGGCGAGACGAGTTTTGAATGTTGAACTCAGTACTGAAAACGGCCAATTTATGTTAGTTAGATGGCAGGGTTTGTGGTGTAACGTAATTAGTTTTTTATTTACTCCTCTAGTTATCATTAGAAAACACAGGAATATAAGGGAAATCTTTATATTATAGTAAAGCTAAACTTAGGTGTGACGATTGGGGTTCTTCCAAGGGATAAACCTAAGTCGTGCTGGGTTTATG